>FN649727.1:927037-968573 GCA_000310025.1 Ectocarpus siliculosus | reverse complement strand
AAGTGCTCCCCCCCCCCCCCCCCCCCCCCCCCCCCCCGTCAAACCTCTGCGTTCTCACTTTTCCGACCCTGGGCTTGCGATTCCTCAGATCGCCGGTGCGCGCCGTTCTGCCGTGAGAGATACCGTCGCTCGCCGTCGCCTCGACCGCCTCGATCGTGGCAGCAGTCTTGGTGACGCCACCCAGGGTTTCCCCGCTGACGGTCGAAGCGGCGTTTCTGGGGACGGGGACAGGGACAGGGGAGGTTCTTCCTTGGCCGCCGAGTGGGACTCCAACGCCAGGTATCTCAGGAGGTGTTCCCGTGCGGTCGTAGCACGATAGCGTGTCCACCTGCACAATTTGCTGAAGTTCTGAACCCTGTTGTTTGTGCCCCGATATTGCACTGGTCCTGCAGTTACTATCGCGGAATGTAATTTGCGCGACAACCTCCCCATTCCCATGAACCCACGCCAGCTTACTTATATACCCACGCATTGCCTTACCCCGTGGTGCTCGTGACCTGGGACCTGGTCGGCTGTGCGGCGTGGTTCAGGGGCCACACGCCCGGGGAGCACGCCCTGGACATCGCTGGGGCATTCCTGGAGTCTTCTCTGATGACGCGCTTGGCGGGCGGGGATTGGTGAGAGAGTTAATGAAGCACCTTCGCGTACATTCTGCACAAGCACAACTAAATCGAAGCATTCAAAGTTCATTTTTCGCGGTTGTCTGGTAGACACCTACTGGTTGAGAAAGCTGTTCAACTGGCCGTCGGTGGCTCAGGGTTGCGACCGTGTTCAGAAAGAGTTTTGAGTTTGTGAACTGTTCTAGTTGTACATGGTTGTGCCTTTTGGGAACAGCGCGTGGTATTAAATTGTTTGTCGGTGTAGGGGGTGGGTGGTGATGGAAAGAAGGAGGGCGGGACCAGCGCGGTCTATCGGGCACGAAGACACGGAACGCAAACGAGAAATTCCTCTGTGTTTGAGACAGAACGTCTTCCAACGACTTCGCGAGACCTAATCCTCTCGCTCTTGACCCTACACATCAAGGTTCGACGGCGAAGACGGCGACCAAATCTCGGCCGGGTCGTCTGCGGCCTGGGAACCCGAGGGGGCCGTGAGGGGGCCGCTGGGCGGCGGCCCGCGACAAACCCACCGCCCCGGCGGTGCACTCCGAGGGAGGTACGACAGCGGCGGTGGGGGCGGCAGCAGGAGCCGGAACGGTCTGTCGAGGAGGGACGGCGGTCAGCGTGCCGGTAGGAGGGAAGCCCACACCGGCTGGCTAGGAGACTTTGGGCCCGTGCACACGCACACCGTCCGAGAGGTGGCCGGAGATGTTGAGGAAGAGGAGGAGGAAGGGAGGGGTGAGGAAGAGGAGGAGAGCGGTGATGGGCGGGCGTGGGGGACGGCGAGCCGGAGGGATGGCGGCGTATCACCACCAAGAGACCACGGCGGTAGCGACGGCGGCACGACCAGCAGGCAGGGTTCAGGGGGCCACGCGGAGGAGAAGGGTAGAGGAGGTGTTGGTGAAGGCGGGAGTGGCGACGTCAGTGCGAGCGAGGATGTGCGGGAGGGCAGGGGCGTGGACGAATCAACCGGGGCCGCCCGCGGGAGTGACGGCGGTGGGGCTACAAGAGAAGGCTCTGACCCAGGCGGCGGGGGCAGCACCAGCCCCAACGACAACGACGACGGAGACGTAGGTCTGGGCCAAGGAGAAACGGGCGATTTCAACGTGGTGGCTCCGTTAGACGGGGGGCTGGATGCCTACTTGCAGCTGGCCTCCGACGGCGGAGCGGTGGTCGGAGGGGGCGCGGCAGGCGGGGGTGGCGGCGACGAGGAGGGGGGAAGGGAAGGGCCGGGCCTTGGTGGCGGGAGTCCCGGGGGTTACACCGGCGCTACGAGTGGGAGCTGGTGGGAGGAGGATAGGTCAGCCTTGGAGGGTGGAGATGTGATTCCCGGCCCCACCTGATGCCAGCAGTTCACCAGCTTCGCCCGTAAAGTGGAGTGGGATGGGAATTGCGTGGGGGCATGAGAGAAGAGAAGAGGAGACGAACTGGGTCGGGGTGGTGCAGATCCGCGAAGCTTGTGAATTCAGTTTTGTTCGGAGCGGCTCGAAGCTATTGCTTGTTTCGATATACCCCAGATGGTGTGCTTGGCCCGTTGGATGTCTGCCAACGGGCGAAGTACGTACGTCGATCAGCTGCTTCGAGTGGGGTACATTTCCCCCAGCTTCTACCCCTCCTTTCTTTTTGTCTTGGGGTATCGCGCGGTCGTGGTTCTTACTGGGGCGTTTCTAATGTTGTAGCCGAGATTGAGCTGTGTTTCTCAGGCCTTTTTTCCTATTTTCCAACAAAATTTGAGCCTTTTTTTCTGAACAGAATTCTTCTTAGCTGCGGGCCCCATCTGTGTGACAATACCGCCGAAAATTACCGCAAAAAAATGGTTTTACCGCCTCCGCCAAAGTCGTTACCGCCGAAAAACGCATTACCGCCTACCGCCAACAATACGGTTACCGCCAAATGGCACTACCGCCGAAAACCTGTGCGTCGAAAAAACCGTTACCGAATAAACCCCTGCGTTTATTGCCGTTTTTTCCAAACGGGCTTATATCCTATGTGGTACCCACGGCAGGGATCGGAATGCCGGCTGCTCCGAACACACACTGGGAGGCTTACCGTAACGTTTTCAGACCGTTCCGGACCAGCAGCCGAAATAAATGCGGATGAACTTTTGTTGTTCACCTGGCTTGTCAATAGTTTGTTCGAAACAAAACCTTATAGGAGGACTATGTACATACATAGTCTTTTACCTCTCGAGATCTGCGCACCACAGCAAGCAGCAGCAGTCGAAAGGGATGTGTTGAAAGTCTTTCCGTTTTTTTTTCCTGTACGGGCCGAAACACTTACTGCTGGCACAGCGAAATTTCTGCGGGTGTGTGTGGAAACAAATCATCCGTCATTTCCCGGATCACGCTGTCTTCTCGTCGTCTATTAGGCTGCTGCACCAACAGCAAAGAAAGTGAGAAATTGCCATAGGAGTCAAAACAGGTCCCATATACGACAGGCGACACAACATACCACACCCGCTTGACCGGATCTTAATGAATGCTCGACTAAACAAACAAACAAACGGCATTCATTCAACCGCATCGTACCACGTGGATCGTTTCCAAACGAAGAGGGTGAAAGCGATGCGTTTTTGGAAAATGCTCTCGATGAGACCGCCCCGACCGCCGCTTTCTTACAACCCGAATGCTATCATAATATTCAATAACTAATAGTTTTGGTCCCAGGTGACGGAATTTTTTTCCTGTAGTGACACACAGGTTGGACGGTTACCTACCGCCAACCTTTGCTACGGCGGTAACACGGATCACTGTTGTTTTTTTGCTGTGGAGAGTTCGAGCTTTGAAAAACAAAATCGGCCCAAAAGGGGTGGGTGTGATATCTTATGACACCCACTACGGAATTAATTGCTGCGTGAACGCAAAATTCGTGCAGAGAGGAGCACACCGAGGTCAAGGGTGTGTTGTGTGTAACCGGAAATAATTGTGCGCCCCGAGTTCCCGCCCCGACCCCGCGGGTTCCTCTCGGTTTTACTGTTGGGCGAAATGAATGGTGACGAGATGACCTTACCTACAGATATTTTTGCCGCCCACAGTTTCAGCACAACTTGAACCCGGGGTCAGAACACCGGAGCTCTATTTTAAAAAACTTAATCTAATCAAGAGCATAAGTCTATAGTGTATACTGTAGGTGCACGGCATCATATCTTTGAGTCTCCGACTTGTGGAGGGAGATCATGATGAACAGATGGTACGTCGGCGAAGACATCGAATTGTTTTTTTCGGATCCGAATTTATTCGCCTCCGATGCTAACGACCAGCAGGTGGTTAACCCAACCAACTATGTAGCTAGCCTGAAGTGCGCTTCGAGACTCCCGCCCCCACTCCAGCACAACCTTACAAGACCAGCATCATCATCAGAAGCTACAGGGAAGCTCCTCCCGACAAACGTTCTAAACGACTAGCTGTGTCTACCACCGACTCCGGGCCGGCGTGCCGAAGAGTGAATGGCGTGCAGTGTTGTAGTGCGCAGGCTGTATTATTATTAGTTAGTGTAAATTAGCCCCAAACTCATTTTCATTTCAGAGTAAAACACGAGGGAAACACACGCAAGCCCATAGTAGCTGCCCGGCAACCTCTTCGCCTCACTTTACTCTTGCCTTTGGCCGCACCAAATTCTCTGTGTGCTTGTGCTCCGCTTAATAACCACCAACACTAATACAAACTCAAGAGTATTCTGTTCTAGGCGCAAGTGCGTTTTTGGGAAAACACCCGACGTATGTGTGTGTGTGCACTCCCGATTGTAACTCACTATTGGTAAGGGTGTGACGTCCGAGATTTCCAGAAAAATGTGTTTTACCTCTCTCTGTCGCCTTGATGGTATTTTCACCCACACCCCAGCCGGTCGCCCCGCCCGGTGGTCTAGTGGTATCCTCGCAAAACCGCTAGTCGCAGAGGTCGTGAATTCGAATCCCCACGGGGTGAAAATTTTATTAAATTCGCGGGTGAAAGCGAATTATATCTGAAAAAGCTCTCGTGAGTACCAAACTTCGACGTTAGCACCGTTGACGAGGAAAAAAAGGGACGGCTAACCCTTCTCGCGATCAAAATAAAATGCAGCACGCACCGCAGGAAGAAGGTGGAGGAAGGTGGGGCATAAAAATAAATAAAAAGAAGAAAACCCCCTCCTGTGTGGCCCTGGATGGTTGTAGTTGTACGAAAAATACACTGAAAAGTGTAGTACTCTACATACGCTGAAAAGTGTAGTACACGTCCCACCACGGAAAAAGGGGGAACTGTCGCCATAATAAATAGGACGAAAACACGACACACGCACACCCCAACCACCATGAGCACAACTTTGTTGTGGGCGAGACCCATCCATGCTACAGGCAGCCTTCCGCCGGTCAGAGAGGTTGTTCCCTCCAATATCGTTCCCCCTACTGTGCGAAGAAGCGTTTCGTCGGAAATTTCCTTGCGCGGAAATTGCGCGACTGAATTATTTCACCCGGTCATCACCACCACAATCCGTTCTGTAAACACGAGGAGGGGAAGCACGCGCGAGAAGCCATATATATCTTCCCCGCCCGGCAGCGTCTGTCTGTGCTTCACCTTACTCTTTTCTTTGACCACCCCGGGTTCGCTGTGTGCTTGCGCTCATCCGCATAAAAACCACCACCACTATTCTGTGTGAGGCGAGTAAAGGGCGTTTTTGATAACCATCCGACGTATGATACGTACGTGTGGTCCCTCTCGTCGTGTTGAACCCTTTGTGGCATGGGTGTGATGTCCAAGATTTCGAGAAAAGCACATCTTACCCCTTCGGCGTTTCTTTTGATGATATTCTCGCCCGCATCCCAACCACCAGCACAACGGGCGACCCATGCTACAGGCAGTCCTCTGCCGGCTGGCGAGTGGTCAGAGAGATTGCTCACTCAATATATCGTTCCTCCTTACATAGTGCAAAGAAGAATTATTTCGTCGGAAATTTCCTTGCGCGCAGATTGCGCGACTGGATTCGTTCACCCCGGCCATCGCCACCACAATCCATTCTAACCCCCACAAAGCTAGAGTGATAGTGACTGTAACCACTGCACAAAGTACTATGATGGGCCGTGACTGTCCGGTGCGGTGCTAGGGGTATGGGGGTCATAAACAGGAATCGAAGTATCGGACACTTCCCCGTTTGCCCTCTAGAGGTTTCGAAGAGGCGGCGGTTATGCCGCATCTACGAAGAAGAGACAAATTTTTCGCGAACGTTTTTTTTTTTTTTTTTTGTTCTTCACTTCAAATCAGTGCTCACAGCACTAGTGCTGTTTATTCCAACCCGTGGTCACACAGAAGAGCCTCTCTCTACCCTCCCCTCGATTGATACCGTATGAGACATGGATACCATCCAGGAGAGACAACGAAGACAGGTAAGCGCAACCCATTTGCATCACCCACTGTACTCAGCTACGAAGAAGGTCTACGCACATACCGTACTCAACTACTACGAAGATGAGAGACGTATGAGCGTTTTGTATGAGCGTCATTTTAGCTGTTTTAACAGTGAGTCGACAATCGATCATCTTACACCGTAGGTTGAATAGGATACCACAACCACCCGTGTGAGACCATTATATTTGCGTATTATTTGTTATGCAGTAGTCCAACATATACACGCGGCTGCTACACGGGGTGTGGTGGTATTGAAGGGTGTGATATATTTTGTCACCCTTGTGATAATTGGGGGGGTGATAGAAAGGGTGTGTGAAAAGATCGTCCGTGTGATGAAGCACCCGACCTATAGGGAGGTGTGATCATGATCGGGTGTAGTAATCGGGGGTGATAATGTCGCATATCTATGTGATGAGGTTTCTCGCACAACGCTTTTGAATGCATCACATACAAAAATGCAAACACGAACACATGTGTACCTCATATGCGCCTGTGTCGGTAATCTGTATGGAAAAACGACAGCACACCAATTCTTGAACCAGAAAAAAACTGATCACGCTTGCGTTCATTACTCAAGCTGGAATGATCATTGGACACAAGCCAGCAACTATGTATCAGCCAGCAACTATGTATCAACGATGGCAAAAAAATTCACACCATAGGGTTAAGAAGGCGGGGGCTCTATCTGATTGATTGATTCACTCGACCATGGTTCCCGCAAACCGCCAGGCGTTGCTCTACCACCTCCACACCGAAATAATTTTCTGCGGGGTTCAGAAAAAGAAAAATACAATGGTATACAATGGTATTTTGAGTGAGTGGTATGTTGTGCATAGTGTGATGCCTTATCTTTTGTAAGTGTGATGTCTTGTCCCAAGCCGGATGTCCTACATATTATGCATACCACGCCACAACGCACATCGTTGTGTGGACGTTCACTGCCAGTCACCGCGCCAAGCTGCAATACTGACAAGATATTCTAAGTCAGCTGTGTGCCTCATGTCCCTCGTCAATATCCGTAACCCTAACCAAAACCTTCGTGCGACCTCGCGAATCCTTGCACCTCCACACGCCGCCCGTAATACGCCGATACAGGTGTATTTGGTCAACCAAAAGAACTACAACCAGTTGGGCAACATCGTCACCACCTAAGGGGTGCGTTCTTCAACCAACGGGTGGCAACGGGGGCTGGTGAATAGGAGTACTCGATGTACGTACGAACGAATATGGTGGCGGGATATTCATTCCAGCAATCCCAAGGGGCGGTGTAGTATATGTCGTAGGAGAGCCGTGTTTGGCCAGAGAAACAGGCGGTATCGATTGGGGCAGCAATCCCAAGCTATCTACATAGTTTGTAGCAAACACTCCAGAACCCCACGGAACCATAGGGCTTCAATTCTTCACTCAGTCAGGTCCGGAATCTGCTGAGGTTAGGGTAGAACGCTGAACGGGAGGAGCTGCCCGGCAGGCACGCAGGCAGGCAGGCACCAACGACTCATTGTTACGGGGTTTCTTATGGAGGTGGCGCACACGCGCTCGCTCGAGAATGTGTGGCCGGGATACTGTATGTCGAGCCATGTACAAGGCTTATCGGTCTGTTTCGTTTTTCGTCCGATCCTTCTGGCCCTCCGCGACACTATCGTGGATCGATCACGGGGCAAAAGCAGGCATCCAGAATGAGATAGCATCGCCAATAGGTCACTCGCTTAGGTTTCCAAAAATGGATTTTGATGACCGTATATATCTACGAAGTACATAGTGTGGAGTAGTTTTGTTCTCGGGAGGGCAGAGGCCTGCCGCTGCGTGTATGACATACTATCCGCGCCGTGTATCCCATGTCGGAACGACTACATGTTGTACATACCCCGCGTGTTGAGTGTTTTTCGCTCGTTGGAGCAGATTCAAACAAGAAAATTGTGATTTTTTCAAGGACAAATACTGTTTTTTTGTGACAACTTGCCTCCCGGCGGCGACGCCAGAGTCACGACGGCTGCTTCGCTGAATCTCAACTTTCGGTACCAGAGCCGGCCTTCCGTACAAACTGCAGCATCATTTCATACTTCAAGTACGCAGTTTTTCGGATGCACCTTCCGATGGGTTCACTTTTATCATTTAGCGAAAGAGCCGGCAGTGTAGGGCTGATATAAAAGTGAACGTTCGACCCTCGGAAGATTTCCTCGGAAGATTATCAGGATGGCTGGCGTCTCTAGAGGGAAAACGTTATCATTTTGTAGTGCTCGTGGTGCTACCACCTTCAGCGGTTGGTGTTGAGTATTGAGACTGGGTGTGTAAGTTATCCCAGGAACGGCAGCTGAACGATTCATGATTATACCACACGCGCAAGCCCCACAGGCAAGTGGGTCACACACACGTGTTGTGTGTAGGGACACACACACCCACACCAACTTCCTACAACATGCAGCGCTCACCTCTCAGGCGAATGTCAGGAGCACACCGGCATATGCGCTACCAGGGGGGGCGCACTTCGACCCCAACCGCACACACACTTCCCAACGCGTACCCCACAGAGGACGCACAGACCGAAGTTATATCCAAGTACCAAAACATAGCGTTGATTGCTTTGATCAACACCGCGCCAGGATGGGTGCTGCATACCTCACCTGACCAACTCATGCGGGGTGTCGGTCGTAGGGCTCACTACCAGCAGTGGGAGGACATGTCTTCTGCCTCGGCAGCCACAAAGTTTCAGATGCATGCGTCAAATGCTTTTGTCTCACGGGCGCTGTGGATAATCCGATGTACCCAGAGCTGGCTCTACTTTTCTCAAATGCATACACCACCACCATCACCAGAGTGTAATTGCACGCTGCGTCGCCCATATCTCCGTGCACACCCCGTCTGGGTATATGTATGTGTAACACAGCTCAAAAGAATGTCCCTCTCTCTCGGGAGACGCCCATAACGCTCACTCAGACCCGTCTCGTTTGGTGGCAAGGGGTGGAGCATGCATGATTGAAAGTTTCACCGGCATGCAAGCATCTGTTTGGGAGATTTTGGTGATTCGTTGGTGATTTGGTCGCGGGTCGTGCTGGTCAGATTATTGATGGTGACATCGTTAAACGTAGACCTTTCCGGGGGAACCCCAACATAGACGGTTGAATATTCGGGGTCCGCAAGCGGCGGGCGGCGACCATACCCTAGTTATATATACAAGTGTTTTGGTATTTGGCAAGCGTCTCCGCGAGTACCTTCGTGGCACACACTTCCGCATCTATTCCGACAAGAAGGCGCTGGAAAGTTTGTCCAAAATCGCGAACACAACCCCCGCGTCCACAATCTCCCACAGTACTGCCCGTTTCGCTAAACCGCCGATGGGACACCCATGGGGCACCAATGGGCCGTCCATGGGCACTTCATGGGCTGCCCATGAGCTGCCCATGGGTGGTCCCACGGGCAGTCCATGAACTGCCCACGAAGTGCCCACTGTGGGCACTTCAACCTAGAAATGCGCCACCGGCATATCAACCTAGAACATTGCAACCGGCACATCAACCTCGAACTTAGCCACCCAGAGCCAACCTAGCACGTATCGTGTGGGCTTGAGGTTAGGGTTAGGGTTGTAAGTTAGAGTTAGGGTTTTCAGCCGTTGTAATGCCCCTTCCAAAGCAGATAATCTATTGTTTAGGAGTACACTGGTTCCGGTTGAAGGGCACCCATTGACGGTGCATGGGCCGCCCATGGGCATGCCCATGGGCAGCTCTTGGGTGGCCCATGCGCGGTTTAGCAAACTGTAGAAAGTGTTGGAGACCCCGCGTCCAACGCTGGATTGAGTTCCTTGAGACCTACAGCTAAACGTTGGAATACCGAGAGGTGCCTCCAACGGCAACGCTGACATGCTGTAGCCTATTGAAGCCTATAGTAGTAGTCTGACGTCTCCCGACCACGTTGGCGTGTATCTGATCCGAGCGACAGGTCACGCAACACCCGGACAAACCGCGCCTGGCGTTGGTTTGCGTGGGCTGGCGCCCCCGAGCGATAACACCGGGCTAAGTAGGCTACCTGTACCACTCACTTCCGGTGATTTTTCGGATTTTCGCAAACGCGGGCCTCGAATGAGGAGTGACGACCTTGATGCTCCTGAAGGAGAAATCGGTACTCGTGTGTTTCCTGCCATCAATACGCGAGAACCTTTGCGATACCTTGCGGACGCTCGTACAACGCCTTGTACCGAACACTCCGTATTTGCTTTGCATGAGGTTATCTTTGCTGCCACCCCAACCAAGTAGGGCGCTGTCCCGGCTCTCCGGTCTTCAGCTTCTCCGGTTGCGTCTTCGCTGAGACCGTTGTGTAGGGACACCACCACGGTTTCCGGACCGTCTGCGAGGCCCAACACCAATACAGCTGTATTTGCGCCCCCTGTTCATGACACACCGGCCGCCGACGAATACTCTCGGTTGCCCCCTGTCGTGTCTCCTTCGTCCGCAACGTTTGCCGCCGGCTCCCATTCTGATCGTTTGGATGCCGCCGACTCATTGCCGCCGCTTTCGACCTCTCGGTTGCAACCGCATCGTCTTGATCCGTCGGAACCGATGTCTACTCGTACGCGTCGCAGAACCGTGGCTGCTGCGGGTCAGCCTCAGCCCGATCTACACTACGGTTTCGGTCCCAATTTTTCGATCCCTCACATGCTTCGCGTGCAGCTGAAGCTGCCGAGGCTTCTCGTCGCCAGGCACGAGTGCAATCAGCCGTCACCACGCTTGAGCCTGTCGTCGAACCTGTCCCAACGGTGCCAATGGCGCCAACGCAGACGGTTACCGACGCCCCTACGGGCCCTCTGTTGGGTTTGTCATAATCGGCTGCTTCAGCTGCTACAGCAACACCCGCAGCGGATGCTGTGGTCCTCAATCCTGCCGAGTTAGAATTCTGTGAGCCCGTCGAACGCTACACGCGTGCCGATTAGACGTGGAAACAGCAAAACCATCCGCTACATTCCACCCAAACGTCCTCAGAAGCTCCCGGACGATTCCTTTGACGAAGTATCATGTCCCTCCAGTCATATACCATCGTTTGACGAAGTTTGAAAACGTGCAGACAAAGAACGTCTTGTCACTGACGATGGCCTCTGCCTCTTTGTCAACATACCAAGCCTCCGGTCTCTTCTGACCGTCCCGGAGGACGCGCTGCACGTCTGTTAAGTGACGAACCCACTCGTATTTTCGTGCCCATGTTAACGCGAGCAACGCCCTCTGCCAACTTGGTACCGCTCGCACCCTTAGCTTGCTTGAGAGGTTCTACTGGTGGAGTGGGATGATTGCGTATTTGTTCCTGTTGGTGGATTTGGCGATTATTGACATGTCAGGCCCGCAAAACAGCCCGCCAGGCTATTCGCTGGCCGATTCTGGCGATCTCTCTGCCTTCTGCACCAGGGGTAGCGATTCGCGTCGACTATTTTGGTCCGCTTCCCACAACTCCGCGAGGTTTCCCGTATATCTTGCTGTTCACTGACCGTTCCAATCGACGAGTCAATATGTACGCAGTAACGGACGCCGAGTTCACAGCTGAAGATACAGCCGACGTCCTTGTCAACAAGTACATGCCTGTTTAGGGATGCCCCCTCAGCATTCGTTCAGACAACGGATTACGGTTTCGCTCCAAATTTTCGGTTGCCATCCTGAAACTGCTACACGTCCGCAAAATTTCGACGAGCGCGTACCATCCGAGCGGCAACGGAGGAGTTGAGCGCGTGAACCACACCATGGCCCAGATGCTGGCTATAGTTGTGAACGAACGACAAGATGATTGGGACATTCATCTCCCTCATGTCGAGTTCGCATACAACAACCCCGTTAGCGCTGTCACAGGACTGGTGCCCAACGAGGTGCATATGGCGCCGTCTTCCGTGGTTTCCACTGACCGTATTGACAACTTTACTCTCGTGGTCACCAGTCGCTTGCACGCGATCAGCTCGAGTATTGCATCCTTGCCGCAGATCGGCAACGGCGCTCCTACGAGCTAGTGCGTGAACAACACGCACTCACAGTTTCCCGCATAGAACGACGGAACTCGAACCTGTCAATGCCTTGCACAAACTACCCGTTTATGCTGCCGGTGGTTGGGTATGGGTATACAACTCTGCGGCTACAATCCGCCGAGGTTCCAAACTCACTTCCAAGGCCCGCCCAGATACTGACCCCCGGGTGCTCAAGAAGAAGCTGGCCTTGAATTGGACAGGTCCTTTTAATATCCTCGCAGTCGGTCCTTGCGACAAGGCTCCCTGTGGCCGCCCGATAGCTGACAAGCTCCTGTACTTGGATCTTCCCTCTGATATGTCCGGAGCGGATGCAAGCGCCGAGTTTCTGTCGCTCGTTGCAAACCGTGCGCAAACCCGCACGATAGTGACGACATGCCTCGGTTTTCGCCTGTAGCTCACGCAGTATGTTCTCAAACAACTACACGTCGAAGTCTCCGCCGTACCATGTTACCGCGGACGATGTTTCAGCGCCTGTCCGCAGGTTAGAGGTTGAGAAAATCACGGGACACCAGTCGGTTCGCGGACGTGGCGGCGTCATCGCCGTTATGTACGAGACCCACTGGAAAGGCCTTATGTGCCCCTCGTGGGAACGTGAAATGGACCTCCAGCACTCCCGCAAGGCTTCTTGTGTATTGGGCTGGCAAACCCGACCAACACTGGCAGACTAACCGTCTGTATCGTCGCATGCGCATTGGCGCGGCGGAACGTGAAATGTCTCGCATCAAAGGATCGCGGGCCTCGTCGCCTGGGTTCGAATGTGTTCCGGCGATGTTTGGGCCCGCCGTTTTCGCAACACCGTGCTGCCTGTTGGCGCACACTTCTGGTACAAGGCTCAAGACGCTCTATGGTAGCTAGGGAAAATCTCCGAACATACAGATAGCGCCCGCACTTAAGAACTTGTCAGTTAAGAAATTGAGACTCTAAAAGATCAGAAGCTAAGAACTTGAGCACCATTTGTGAGCCCGGTTAAGAACCCCTACACTAAAACCTATAGGCGATTTGTAGCCCACAAGAGGATGATCAGCAACATAAGAACCCCAGCCTCGGCCGAAACTAGAGGTTCTTAAGTGCGGGCACCATCTGTTGTACTCCAACTGCAAACGTCTTCTTCGTTCACTTCCTGGATGACCCTGGACCTGTCCAGATCACCCTCTCCCCTTCGCCCTAGACAACCGCTGTAGGAGCTGTTTGTGGTTCGTGGTGCCTTCAGCTGCACCGAAGTAGTCCCTTCATGCGAGATATCTTGAGCAATGTTGACGAATCGCGTGGTACGGACATTGTTGCGCTTTTTGCACTGTTGCCTTTGTTTTATGTGTATGTGTATGTGTATTGTGTATGTGTGTACCGTATATGACACAAGATAACACACCTACACAAGAAAGCACACCCCCCACAGAATACGACACCCCGGTGATAGTTTTGGCATGTTGGGCGCTTCTGACAAACCATCGATTTATCACCGGGGGTACATAAGATAACACACCCCGGTGATATTTTTAGTTACGCGGAATATAGTCGCGGGGCCCCTCCTTCTTTATCACCGGGGTGACAGCATCTGCCCTGGGCAATCACACACACAACCACGTCAGC
Organism: Ectocarpus siliculosus; assembly: GCA_000310025.1. Lineage (NCBI taxonomy): Eukaryota > Phaeophyceae > Ectocarpales > Ectocarpaceae > Ectocarpus > Ectocarpus siliculosus. The sequence goes on along the minus strand of FN649727.1, from coordinate 955,014 downwards.
TGTGTGCGGGGAAACACCCCGCATGGAGACCCCCAACAACATGAACGTGCAGGCAGAGCAGAATGCAGCCGCAGGTACCAAGTAAACGTTTTTGTGAGGGGGGCAGGAAGGATGGCGCACGCAGTCTGTGGCCACCGCCAATCATCGTATCGGTCGAGGTACCTTCGGTTTTTAATTTTTTCTTGCTCGATTCAAGCCCTTATTTTGTTTCAAACTTTTTTTGGCGATGAGAGGGTTGAGTTATCGCCGAGGTCATGTGCTCAGGAGTTTCGTCACGTCGGTTGAGCCCCTTCGTTTTTCCACGCCCCTTTAGGTAGGTCCCTACACTGCACGTGTACGTGCAGGCATGGCTATCACACACCCTTTTATCGCACCCCCTCATCTATCACACCCCAAAGCACACGCTGTGGCTGTTCGGACGGGCTATCTCACCCCCTTTTATCACACACCCTCATCTATCACACCCCCAAACACACGCTGTGGGTGTTCGGACGCGCTATCACACCCCCTGTTTTATCACACCCCCTTAAGGCCCCCTCGTTTTTTTTTTTTTGGCGGTAACCATAATGGTGGTCGAGTAGATCATGTTGTGCGGGGTCGAGAAACCTCACTCCGCGCAACGGGGGATGATCGTACCACGTTGTGTTAAAATGGTCAAGCTTCCTCGAGGCAGTTACACAGTGCTTACAACTGTCTCTGAAGTGAAAGCACCAGAAAATAAATTAAGTCATACGTAGCTGTCATCCGTACGCAAGGAAGTAAGCACAAGATGCCGAACACCCTTAGCAGGATGCAGCTCACCCTTCATGCGACTCGCCAAATACCTCACGGCGCTTGCTTCGTGCTTGGTGATGTGAGAGCCTGGTCCGGTGAGAACCCGGCGTGCTCCGTCCCGGCTTTGTAGGGATGCGAGGTCCATGGTCAAACGACTACGGCATGCACGACTATGAGTACACCCCCCCCCCCCCCCTTAAGCCCCCCTGCGAGCTGCACTTTATCACCCGGGGTACACAAGATAACACACACCCCACAGGACACCACACCCGGTGATAATATTTTCAAACTCCAAAATGTTATCACCGGGGTGTGTTTTCTTGTGTCATATACGGTATGTATGTGTGTTTGTTTGTGCGTATGTGTGTTAATGTTTCCAGCTCGCCCTCTCGATCTAGTTTGAGACTGACTCTTGCTTCTTTATGTTTCTACATAGCTCGCCCTCTTATGTTTGTTTTGAGACAGCCTATTGCTTTTCTGCTTTCCGCTCGCCCTCTGAATCCCTTTGAGACTGACTCTTGCCTTTGTGTTACGTACTTTCCCGCCGCAGTCTGTCACATGTCGGTCGGTTGCCGAACGTTTTCCCTTTCACAGTTTTTCAACGCGACCAAGGTTTGTTCTTCCTTGTGGTGCCACCCCCCTCTGTGTGCATCGTTAAGGTCCCCCCTATGGTTTGCTTCGCAATTTTCTGGTCCGACGTTCCGCCAGTGCTTCTATTGCATGCCACGGCCAACAACGTATTCCATACTGCTACATTCTCTAGCTATTTTTTAATGCAACTGGCCTTCATGTACAAGTAGGATTGTTTTTTCGCACGCCTCCCCCCGATCGCAAGCAAGTACGTATTCTCGTGACATGCGAATGTTTTGTTTTATGGCGCTTGTGTCCTGCCCGTTTCTTTCGCCGTTGTTCACTTGTTTTTCCCCGGAAAACCCCTCTTTCCATGCTTTTTTTCCATTTCGGTCAACCCTTCACGGTTTTCCATGTCGTTCGCAAACCGATACATAGGCTAGGTTTTCGTTTCGTGTTTTTTCATTACAGCACAAGATCGCATCGTCGCCCTCCTTTCCGTAAGGTTTTGTCTTACTTGATGGCGGAGTCGATTTGTTCATTGGTGCAAGATCGTTTGTGATTTTCCCTTAACGATTTCGTCACTGACGTACATGTCAACTGCGAAACAAATAGCGACATGAGGCACCCGCAATCGGCATGAAGAGCAGCGAAGCAATCATGAGTTGAGGGACCAAGGCTCATGGAAGCGGGGATGCTTGTAGGTGCGAGAGGGAGAGAGCGCCAGACCATCCATCATCCACCGTCAATACGGCAACAACACACCCACGACGACGACGACTTCTATGTTACACGTCTGTCTTCGCATGCATATAGAAGACAGCAAGGCGGTAAAAGAAAAAATGGTTGCTCGACATCCCTTTTCATGGCAGCAGTCATCGCCCACTAAACAACAGGCGAACCCTTCGTGCACGTACAGGAGCAACGAACACAAGCTGAAATGAATGTGCGAGGACCCAATTGTATCACAAACAAAGTCAACGGAGGCATGCAAACAACACATAAATTAGAAAACAAGCATCACTCCCGATCACCCAATCACCACAACATATTCTGACCAACCGCTTTATGCAACTGCACCAAATCAAATACACAGCACTATATATTGCACCTATTGATCATTTGCAGCCGAGTCCTGTGGAACTGGGTTATTATTGTGTAATGTCGAATTGTAAGAGACGTTGTTTTCGCGATACCGGGGTCCCGACAACATTTTGGACACTCACTCGCAGAGCCGCAGAGGAAGAGGGAGTAGAGGTCTCAAAGGAGGACAAGCTTGAGAACGCGAAAGAGGACTACGTACATAGTACACGAGCACGCTACAGGATAGAGACGCTGGCCAACATAGGGCCACAGAGTATTGTCTTGTTCACGCCTGTGACAACATCTGGCGATGCTTCGACTCAATTCCAACAAGCTACAACCTCAACCACCGCCAGGTTGTTTGGCGCAGCCATCTTCACCACGCGATGTTTGTGATAGTTGTAGTTGTAGCACCCGAGGAGAGAATGTGAACGACGTGGCAGCTTTGCGATAACGTTCTTCCCTCTCTCAAGGACCTCTTTCCTGGGGCAAGGCCAGCAGAGGTTTGTTATCGATCCCACACGCTGCTGCTAACCGGGCAGGTTGATAAATACCAAATTAGTATATGTACAGTGCTTGCCTTATCTGGGTCCCCTCGCCTCTGTGATTGGACCAGGGTCGGTTCTGGTGTTGGATGACGGAATGTGGCGCAGTAGAGTGATGCTGGATCTTCAATTCCAGCTCAGCGAGTTCAATCGACCAGCGTTCCGAGACTGCATCGTGAACGAGAAGAAGAGGCTGTTTGATGCCTGATCGAAGCGAGGAACGGTGCTGCAACCGTCTCCACAATGCAAAGGCGGTCAGCGTCAAGAAATATCTCGGCGCTCTACATTGTAATGCGCATCAAGCCTTTGCTGGTGCCCACGCCGGGGGATCGATATTGGCGTTCACAGCGCGTCGTTGCACATATTATCGAACTTTGGCCCCTTCCAGAGACCTGGTACAACAGATTTTACCCGCTGGCGCGGATATCATTTCATTGGTCAGCCCGTCCCGCGCAATCGATGCGAATGAATGCGATAAGCTTGGCGGTTCTTGTGAGATTGTCCACTCGTTGGTCGCAACGCTCCCCGACGGAAACCGTGGCCTTACAAGGGGAGTCTTTCAGTGACTGCAAGCATGAATCACTTTCCGAAAAGGATGGTGACGTTAGGAGAAGGAAAAATGTACATATAGCGCGGTACTGTAGGGGAGAGATCGGAGTTGCCTGTACTTCCTGGTGCGCCAACGTTCTTGCATCAACCCTCCGACCGACAAGACTCTGAGAAAACGCCGAGGTGGACATCACGTCGCGGTAAGAAGAGAAGTGGTTTGGGACGACGGTATGTTCTGAGATAGCCCCAGTGTGCCTACCCGTGCAACCTCTGCCCTTTGTCTCACGCCAATTGCTCCTCGTTGCCGAATCAGCGAGCGCCAACGCACCTCGACTTTTCATTTTCTTCGACCAGGGTTGGCCAGAAACGACTTGTTGGCTTCAAATCCCGACAGCGAAAAGACATGCAGGTCTTGTTCGCGTTAACGCGAAATAGCGCATACGCGAACACTGTTCTACCCATCGGCTGCCAATCTATCTGGCACCTCTCACTCTACCCTCTCCTCGCCCGACCCCCCCCCCCCCACGTGTCGCTGCATCACTCTAACGCCAGGTTTCTCTCGCTACCGTCAGGTTTTAAGCGTCTTCGTGGCCTCCCTCTGCCTGCTTGTTTAGGCTGTTACCCTGCCATGCTCTCTCTTTCAACGCTCCGCCCTCGCACACGCTCAATCGCCAATAGCTTCCAAAACTCCACATACACCGCACCCCGCAAACATCACTGCTGACTTCAGAATCGCAAGGCACAACAGCGGGGCCACACAACAACCAGGTATGTATTCCGACCAAACGACCGACAGTAGCATCCTCCTCGCACTCCTCTCCCCACGTAATTCGAACGATTTTCCGATTCGTCTCCGCCAGGGTTCAGTCGTGTGACTGCCTGCAATTGGCCTACGAATCTTGCTTTTCCTCCGGCTCCTTTCGTGAGGCCGACACGTCGATCTTCTCCTCTTCTCCTCCCCGTGCCCCTACGGCCGAATCTGTGCCTTGCTCCCCGCCGTTGTCTCTTCCCCGCCGCAACTTCTCCGTGACGTCACGCTTCTCGACGGCCTTGACCAGGTCCCTGAGCGGGTTGAACGCGGCCGTAAACGCCTCCAGCGGGGTTTTCCGGGCAATGTCCGTTCTCAGCTTGTCCGAACCGCCGCTGCGACCCCCGCCGCCGGCGTCATCGGTCTCCGCTCTCTTGACCGTATTCCGGCGGATGTTGGGGGCGGTGGCATTGGGCATGGTGGGTGTGGCGTCTTGGGCCCAGCGCGGGGTCGCCGCGGCTGCGTTGGGGGAGGGCAGGGCGCCTGTGCCCCGCTCGCAGGCGAACATCGTCTTGACGTGTTCCAACTCGTCGTCGCGGATGCAGCTGCAAGCACACATATTTGTTCGTTCGTTGGTTCGTGACGAGGGATGTTTTCCGTGAAACGTTTGCGCTGCCCTCGTGCCTTCGCACAGGACTTTCTTCACATGCTTTTGGGTTGCGTTCGTTTGTACATGCTTTACTCGCGCTTGAGTAGAGCAGTATCCGAAACTTAGGGCCTAAACACGCAGCAGAGCGCATATCTAGCTCTGTTACAATCACTCGTGTGGACGTGGTATCTGTATCTGATGATGACAAGCTTGTCGCAGAGATGTGCAGGCGCAAAGTCGACAGCAACAACTGGAACGACGGCCGAGGAGGTAACACGTTTGCACGCATAAGTCATGCATATGTCGGCGGTAAAGGCTGAGTCGCCGATACGATATCACCGCACCTGAAGACGTCGTAAAGGTTTTGAATTCTCGGTCGGCGGCTGAAAGCAGGCCGACTGGTCTGGAACTCGTCGAAAAGGTACATGTCTCCCCCGTGGTAGTAGTCCAACGCCTGTAACGGAAAAACGAAGCCAGCCCATGTCATCCACTCGTTCACGTTTTAGAGGGTATTATACTTCCATGTGTATACAGCCTTTCGTGCCACGCAACCATGTTGTGCAATATCGTGTACCCCGCGTTTATACTGCAACAGCATAAAAAAACAAACAACGACCATCCGGGACACACGCATCGCGTTTCTGCTGAAGGATTTCAAATCAATCCGCGACGTTCCAGCTGAATCGCTCCTTGTATGCCCTTCGGGTGGTCCAGACCAGAAGTTCGAATGCCGGCCATGAATAAAACGGTGGAAACCTCGGCTAAATAAAGTCGACGAGGCAAAGCCTTCACGAATCTCCAAAGAGAATAGTTGAAGACGGGGACCCTAGTTGGAGCTATTAAAAGTTGTGTGACCCCGGCCAGTGTACTCAGAATGCTTGGTGCCGAAGGGTGATGGAGTACATCGGCGTCTTGAGACCAGGACGGATGATCCAGAAATGACAACGCCACGTGAGGAATCGCATCCTACCACAAGTACTATTCACACATTCACAATCCTCTGGCATCAGGTCACGTTCTCATGCTGTGCCGATCTCACCTGTGGAGTAGGCGGCAGGCTCTTTAGAAGCTCCTCGTTGGCTTCGGCGAATTCCGTGTAGGTGTCCACGGCGTGGCTCTCGATGAGCTCGCTGAAGTTGTACGCCAAGAAGGGTGACACCAGATACCCCTGCACGATTGCGAAGAAAACAGCGGAGGAGGTACAGGAAGCTTGGGTTCATGGCTGCTTTGCGGCGTGTACATGCGCCGAAGAGAGAACGGCGGCGTCGTGATACGCACGTGAAGGGAGTGGCGGGGCACGGGCACCACCCGAAAAACGATAAAAATGAGGCCGTAAAATAGCAAGAGCAGCAGTGTCTTGGAAATTGGAGAGCAGGCTCGCTGGAGTTTCAAACCAATAAAGGGCGACACCAGGTAAATAAAATGATTATTGTGTGCGGTTGTACCATATCTTGGATCTCGTACACCAACAGCAGCAGCAGCAGCAGCAGCAGCAGCACAAAGGCGAGACATGATAGATGTACGTCGTGTACCGCCCTTGCCGTTGGGATAAACTCACCAGTATCAGCACGGAGAAGTAGATGATGGCGGCGTGTCTGGCCAAGAAACGGTCGGACCAGCGCGTGTCTCCTCCTAGCGACTCCATGATCCGCAAGTGCTGCATCTCATTGTACTCCTGAAACAATCGATCCCGACGCCCAACGCACCCGGAAGGAATATGCGACCGCAGCATTGACGAGCCGGCCCAGATTGTCAAGCAATCAAGCACCAAACAACGGGGTGTTTCCGGAGATAGTCCAGGCGGGGTCCAGAAGGGAAATGATTTTTGGGCGGGGAGGAGAGCAGTCGCTGGACATCATGCTCGTTGAGGTCAGAGCGGCGAAGGCGGGAACTCGAACCAGACACAGAACGAAGAAGTCACATATGATAAGCGTGTTGTCGCAGAGGAGTTCAATCAACAAGACAATCCGCGGTCGAGAGATGTCCCCTGGCGTCTTGCGGAGAGACGTGTCGAGGTTTACCGCAACGGGGAGGGCGGCGTGACAACGGCACAGCAGGGTGATGCGAGGATCGTCCGGCGCCATGGCCGACGAAGTGCACAACGCATGATCGCCGAACTAGACGCAGCCAGGACAGCAGAACCGCACTCCTTCACGGTGTCAAAAAGTTAATGTATCCATCCAATATATATTCCGCTCGCCATTACCACCCGAAAACAGGCTCGTGGGGACCGCATCTTTGCCTCAAAAACACCCCAAATGAGCGTAAAACCTCACGTCGAGGACTACATGGGACGGCAACACAATTCGCGTACTATATTTTGCACATATACCTCAGCGAAGTGAACTTTCCTGACTTCAGCAGCACCACTCCACCAACCCAGTGTCTCATACAGAAACAGCATCGAAAGGTACGAGAAGTACGGCATCCTGGAGATGAGGGCCAGAGCAAGACGGGAAGACAGGGGGGGGGGGGCTCATTCGGTACACGCCGTGCATATTCTCGGAGTCCTTGGGCCTTAACGAAGACCCAAGCATCCCTGCCAATACTGAAGAGGCATACCGTAGGATGAGCTTGCCCGAGTTCCACCTAGGAGTTTGGCACTGACTGACGGCACCATGAAACACACAAATCGAAGGGGCATTTTCTGTCTACAACGTGTGATCAACATATTTCATTTCGAAATATTTCGTGCTTCGGAACAACTTCCATTTCGAGCTTCGGAACAACTTCCTCTAGCAGCAGAGGATGTTATCCCACGATTCCTTCTCAGGAGCTAGCTGGAGGCTCGTCGGCGACGTAACGCGCCTGCCCAGGCACCGGAGTTCATCCGTGGCACATGCAACCGGTGCCAAAAGTCGCCTCGACTGGCTCTATTTCGCAGGGAGGAAGTTCGAACAAAAAAAAACTTCGCAAGAAAAAAAAAACTTCTCTGCGCAAACAGGAAGACCCTGTATTCCTGCGCAAAGCACACACGGGTTCCCACAGATCATGGGCAACCGTACCGTACAAATACATAAGAGCGACCGATCAAACGCCACGGGTTGCAGCAGTGGGATCTGCGGCAAAGACGCCGCCAGCCAAAAAGCGCAAACTCACGCACACGCGTTAAAGTCACGGGAAAAAAAATATTCCCCGCACATGACGCAAATTCCGCAGGTTGTTCGGAAAAACCGGCCCTACCAAACGTTGAGATGCATCGAACCACCCGTGATGACATTGGCCATGACTTCTTGCGTCGCCCCTGGGAGGCAAGCCACGGAACTACCTCAGGGGATCTTTGTAAATGGAATCAACAGGCACCCCTCACCCCGCCCGGTCGCAAAATGAGACCAAATACGAGACCGAATACGAGTATATCGCGCACGCAGGACATGTATGTTGGGGTGCAGGAACGGCTCCTCCTCAATCTCACCTTGCCACCGTCTCCAAGAACCAAAAACGCTGGATTGGTCGATCCTCGAAGACCACGTCTGCAGCACCAGCGACCGCAAGTGAAGCGCAACGCAGCATAGGACATGAAAGAAAATCAGCGACACCGCATCGGGGGGGGGTACATGACAATTCAGGCACACAATTTTCGAGGTCTGAAGTCGTACCAGTGTTCCTCGAGACCGGGGCTTTTCTTCGCTCAAAAATGTCGACTGAGGTGAAAATATTCGAGCTAGGAGTGCTTGACCGCATTTTCCTGTCGCGCGGGCTCAGACTCTCTCCGCATTCCGCGTTCACCGGGGATCTCTATCGGGAGGCATGAAATCGAACCTAAAGGCCTATTTTGTCGATCGAAACACTCCCCTCGGGGATTCCCTCAACCTACCGGCCCACCAACCCCTGCTCACCGCCTCGTGTCACGTACGAAACCCTCTGTGTATCCTCCTTACCTCTGCCTGCCCGCCTGAAAAGCCCTCCTCACTACAAAACCGTCCGACACGCAAGATCGTGTATTGCACGAACGCAATGAGCTCGTGAATATTGCTCTTGAAGCAAGAGCGCGCCTAGAAGGTAATCAAAATGAAGCACTCCGAATGAATGAGCCTCACCTCTTCACCCTTTCCACGGCCATGAGTACATTCCCGCCCCAACCCACCCACCCACCCCCTCCAGCTCGCGGCTACATACACACGAAAACGGCAGATGCCAACGTCTCACCCAAGAACCAGCAGAGGGCCTTGTAGGGCGCCATCACATACCAAGGGGTCTGCGACCGCAGGATGTACCCCGCGGCCCTCAACCCCTTGCGGGATTCATCCTCGAGGAAGGCCTTGGTTGCCGCTATCCTGGCCGTCTCCCTGTCCTCGATGGCCTTGTTGCTCAGCTTGAGCTCGTTCAGGCGGTTCTGCAGGTCCACCACCTCGGGATCCTGTGGGAGGTCCACTCGCGACGGCCGGAGCACCGGGAATACAGACCTGCCGAGGGTACGCGGTTTGTAGGGGGGGAACGCGGAATTGTGTCGGTGTGACGTGTGGGGTGTAACGGTGATCGGGCTCAACCCAACCCATTGTCGGAAGTCAGGTTTAGTGAGGTGTGGAGATACGTGGTACGGTAGCTTGCGGAACAGTGTGTTGTTGTGTTGGTGACGAGGAAATGGGGAGTCGGGGTTTGGTGACGTAAGGGCGGTACTGTAGTTGGTCCGCCGTCGGTGCCTCGCTAGAGCACACTCCGGGATCAGTCGGCGTTAAAATGCAGTAAATGCGGAAGTCTCGCACGGAATTTTCTCATAGCCCGGCATTTGCGTTGCGCGCGGAGCCACTGCAAGAGTGTCACGGCAACCAGAGCCTCCTGGATGCCCTACCGCACCCAATGCTCTTCCGCCAATCGCTAAGTACCGAGTGTTCTGCAGCGCTGGTCCTGTTAGTCTGCCAGGAGGTCGGAGAATAGGCCAGGGTCTCATGGCGTGCCCTAGTGAGGGTTGGGCACTTAACCCTTCCGTGACTACAGGCCGATTCAGCTCCGTTCTCAGCTCCGATCACTTTGCGTGCCGAAAGATCGCCGTTGTGCCTCGGCTAAGAGCAAAAAACATACATACATAGAGACCAGCAGGGAGACACAGGCAGCCCACCCCAAAAATACGCTTATCAGCAATGCGCACAGGACTCACATAATACAATACTATTCACCCATGCCTAATCTCTCTGACGTGGTGCAGACATCCTTTCCAGATCCAATCTACTGCCTACCGGTACTGTATGATTCAAACGCAAAATACCACCGGAGGGTACATACAGTACCCTGAACATGTGATCAACCCGGTGCCGCATCCGCGGGGGAGAGCAGAGAAATCGCACCGGAGCCGATGCTAACGTACTGCCTCGGTGCTTGATGTTGTTGTGATTGCGGTGCGTGTGGTTCCCAGTAATGGGAGTGAAGGGTGGGTCGTCTGCTGTGTGCAAAATTTCGCTCAAAGGCAAGGGTTTTCGGGACTACAGCTCCGATCACAGCTCCGATCACAGCTCTCTATTTGTAGTACAGAGTAGTAAAATTTATCACGATTTTTATGCATTTTGTGCGATAGTGGATGATGGCCTCGATTCTCTGATGAGCGGGCCGTTTTTTTCGTCGATCTGGCGCTTCTGTGAGGCGGTTTCCCGTCAGCGTCTTCGCATCTAGCGCCGCTAGCATATGCGCTTGCCGTATGCTCTGTCCAAGGATGAGGTGGAGAACATGTGCCAACAGGTATTGCTTGCACAGGCACATCCTCTGTGCGGACGGTTGCTGTCGGAGACAGGCATGCACACCTGTTCAGAAACTACTGCTGCTGTACAGTATATTTCTGTCCGCATAGCTGCTACTGCTGTACAGCAGTACTACTGTACTCCTGTTCGTCACCCTTACATATACCGCGTCCCCATCCCTGTGAGCCCCACACATGAACCTACTGCTGCACCATCCTTGCCGCCGTGATTTATGGGTGTACAGTACACACATGCTTGGAAGATCTTTGACCGCAGAGAGCCAGTTGTGGGGAAAAACACAAAAAACAATCAAATTAACCCAGTCACGTAAGGGTTCATGGGTGTTCCGGGTGTCCAAGACGGATCCTCTGCCAAACCCTTGTTGTGGAAGCGGAACACGTAACGCCGGGGTACTCAAAGAAAATCGTAAAACCTGCTTGTAACACCTGCTTGCCATAGCTATTCGTTGAGGCAAACATAGTAAGACGATGATACCCCCCCGTTCTCCCAAGTTAGCGCTTACTCACGTCTCGAGAAACCTATCGATGATCGAGAACGGTCCAGCGATGCCGGTGTCCTTGAACTCTCCGAAACGGAAAGTTCTTCGAAGGGCCCGGTATTCTCTCGTGAACGTCCACCACGCCAAGGTGCTCGCGCTGATCGGCACAATGCTTTCCACCTCCCGCGTGTCCTCCTATCGGTGCGGAATGAAATAGAAATATGAGACCAGGGTGACAACAAGAAAAAATCATGTTGGGTAGAGAAGGCCGCCTATCTCTACCTCACGCGTGTGGCTGAGGTGACAAAGAACGTAGCTAACACACAGAAACATGCCCTCTCCTGTTATCTTCCTGTCCCTCACTCTCTCTCTCTCTCTCTCTCTCTCTCTCTCTCTCTCTGTGTGTGTATGTGTGTGTGTGTGGCTCTCTCTCTGTGTTGCGCGCAAAAGCGATGCAAGGGATGCTAGAGCATGACGCGGGCTCGGCCCCTCGAGTTCCTCGCTGCAGCACCATGAATCAAGAAGCCTGTCGTCGCAAGGAGATGGCCGTCTGACGTGATCTACAACGCGATACCAACACGCAAGTTGAACACGCCGCAATAGAGAAGACGCAACAGTGGCGAGGTGTAGACAAAACAAGACACACGCGCCTGCACCAACACACGTTTCTCTCAACGCTACAAATCTGTACACTTCTTTCCAACGGGTGCAACGCAGGAAATACACTCACACTAGGCCCTCAACGACACTGTTTGCTGCATACGTCTACGAGTACCACATCACATCGATTCGATTCGGTAATTCCGCACCAGGTATCGGTACCCGTAGTCGCCGGCCCGAGTCTTGTCTTCTTCCGCGAGCTCCACCACCGACTGCCCGCCGAGCGCAGACATGACGTCGTTGAGTTTTCCCGCAAGTCCCTCCATCCAGATAGCCTGCAGCGCAGCCTGGATGAGAACACCCACAACCGAGGGACGCGGGCGCGGTGGTGCAGGTCCTAGGTCGATAAATTACTGGCTGCATATACACCCGTTGCGAGACAAAGCACTGTTCCTACAGCAGTACCCTCCATACAAAAAAAACTTCTGCCAACACTTGGCATCTCTCACTGTTCGTTCCGTGACCCTGTTGGAGGTTGCCACTACGTCTCAATACCCTCAATGAAGATCTCCTAAAGGCAAGGGTTACTACACTTGCCGTGCGGTTTACAGCAACAATAACAACACCACTCAGCACACGCCAAACCTTGGTGCGCAAGTTTTTCGGGTTGTCCATGAAGGCTTGCAGGTCTCTCCACGTCCACGCCATCACACGGATCTCGTCGCTTTTCGCGCGCACGGTGGCGGTACGTGGCTGCACCCTCCCGGAGGTAAACGATGCTGATCAGTCGTTGTCGACGAATCACGGTGGATCCGGGACATTCGGGAAGGCGGGCGGGGGGAGGGAGAGCTCAAAGTTTGCCGTTCTCGTACACTGCCACCTTTCTAGAATTTTTTTAAGCACAGCTTTTTTCCGGGCACAAAAGACAACGTTGATGGTAGTCCGAGGCCGACATGAGACGGAAGGCGGAAAACTCGCCTGCGGTCATCCTCGGGCAACTCCTGAAGGCAGTTCAGCTGGGGACTCCTCGATGGAGAAGCTCTAGGTGTGCAGGGGCAGCCCAAGCAAGGCCGTGCACACCCTTTGACGACAATGTACCAGAACATGATATCAGGTCGTGTGATCATCTCGAGAAAAGCATAGTTTCGAACAAAACTTTGGGGTCGCTGCAGAACAACTGCGAAGGGCAGGCAGTACCTCATACCGCATCCATACGAGTTGCCAACAGAGGTGAAAGATGATAGGACCGCCGCCATGCTCGGAACAACCGACACCTTGCCGTTCCTCGGCCCACCCGGAACTTAAAATTGCTGGGTCTTGTGGCCACCGTAGTAGACAGACATCGGTAGGTCATACATAACCATGAAGCCATCCCCTAGATGATCCTGGATTCTTTCACCGATAGAGATGAGCTTTTTTTTTATAAGTAACAATAGAGCGGGACTTTCACCCAACCTCGTTACTGCCAACAATAAAAAAGACAAATATGCATACTCCGTACATATGCGAACCACGCTGAAAAAACGTTTGAAAACTGAGGGAGACTGCATGCTCTACGACTAACAGGGTGCCACACACAAAACGCCCGACGACCCAACCTAACACCTCTCTTCTGCACCTTCCCAACATAACATGTATGAGACACACAAGACAGCTACCAAACTGTTTTGTTAAGCCTGTTACCCGCAGGGGAGATGTCCCTATATGCTGTCTGGGAAATCGTAGACATACAGGTACTTTCTGACGCTATGCATTCATTGCTAATCTGTCTCTGACTCTTTTCTATGATAGAGATGGATTCGTTGTGTCATAATTTATTAAGAAAAAAAAGAAAAAGAGTACGTGTGTCATTTCGTTTCAGAGGATATGTAATTATTATTTCCATTCATGAGAGAGTACGTACTTTTCAAGAGAGTACAACAGACGTCACACATTGCAACACCATAACCACTGCTGCCCAATCGCCTGCTCTCAAACACAGTGACGCTGTCACTGCATAGTAAATATAGCACCTTCCCCGACGAAGTCGCCTGGTGCAATGGATGCCACCGGTTTGCCCTTGACTTCGATCCGGCATTCCCCGTCAGAAAGTAGATAGAGCTGGCGGTCCCCTGGCTCATCGTAGGTGTCTCCCTGTGATATGAGCAGCTCGCTTCCTTTGAGAGAGATCACCTCGCCAACCTTAAGAAGAGCTGCCCACTCGCGCTCGGTGATGCCCTCCTTCGCCAGCCCAGCACCTGCGGGAGAATCTAAGGGTGGGCAGTCGCGGATTGTTCCCGTTCTTCCCCATACGGCCATCTTCGCGTCAAAGCGGCTGCTGCTACCCGTGCGGCGGCTGCAAGCTCTTGCCCGGAGATCCCCGTAAGGACATGACCGGGGAGAGCGTGGACGCACATCCAACAAGGCATGTCTCTGGCCACCCCACTTTGTAGTTGTTGGAACAGCAGTCGAGAAAGCTGGCACACGGTGCCCTTGCAGTTGCCCTTGCAGTTGCCCTTGCAGTTGCCCCAGAGCTGCTGCTGCTGTGTCAGTGGCGCCCAGAATGCATATCAACCTGATAATCATCCCGACCGCTGCGGTCTGGGATTCTCGAATTATCGAAGTACGCACACAACACGCCGGTCCTTCTGGTAGAACGGGTAGTTGTCTGACTCCGGATGGTGCTCGGTAACTAGGAAGGTTGCAAGTTCAGTCGCAGTGTTCATTCAGTCTTTCGTCTTGCTAACGAAGTTTGGCCGCGCGTTACGCTTCGGGCATCAGACTACCCGTACCAAAACGCGTTTCGTTGGAACACCCGAACTGAGCATTTTGCACGCCGTTGCCACTAGTTGCCGCCGCGACAGATCCCACGCCACGCGGGCTGCCGTATAATACGATTACCACAGAACAACACCATAGGAGCACCAAGGCGGTAGTTCGTTCTTCGATCTCGGTGTTGTTCTCCTGCCTTCCCTTTAAAGCATGGAGGAAACTCGGAGAGACGGGAGGCGGGCCAACCAGATCCGCCCTCTCGCGGCAGAGCAGGGCATCCTCAACAGAGCGGACGGCTCCGCTCGCTTCGTGCAGGGCAACACCTCCGTCCTCGCGGCCGTCTACGGGCCAGCCCCGGCCAAGTCGTTGAGGATGGAGAGGTCAGAGGGTGCGACGTTAGATGTGAGCTTCAAGCCGGAGAGCGGGATAACGTCATCCGCCGATGCGGAATCGGAGGCGCTGCTGCGGAGGTCGCTGGAGGAGGTGGTGCTAAGGTCGAGATATCCCAGGACCGTGGTGTCAGTTATCATCCAGGTGTGCGTCCATAGTTGTGTCAAAGTTGAAGGGAACGAGGCAGGGTGGGTGTAAAGATGTCGCATTCGAGCTTCTATAGCAGAGAAACAACAGCAGTATATATATGGCTCTGGTTCTGGAACGCTGCTGGTGAAGCATGGTGCTTCGTATCTGTACCAAACATATGGAGAGCAATATATAGAAGGGACAGCAAGAGCTCCCCGTACATGCGTATTGAGTGATCTTGCCTCAAACGCATACCGACTACCAATGCCGCCTACCAGCTGCTTCGGTCCGTACTCTATCGTATCTGAGTCTCTGCGACAGCCGCGGCATGAGCACATACCTTTGGCGGCTTTTCTGCGTCTAAGTCGAACTGCCTATACAGCGTGCTGGATCTGAAGCACAAGACACACCGCCACATTCTAAATCGAGATTATATTTCAGGTTTTGTGCTTTGCTTTTTGGAACATATCCCCGGCTGGAATATACCGTTAAGGCATTTCTTGGTTCCCCAGCGAGCAGTTACACATGCCGCCGGCGGTGATATCCCGCTTGCAAAGCGTTGACAGTACCAGTAATTGGAAGCATGTTGCAGCTCCAATGCCGCAATGCTGCACTTGCGAGCAAGAGATGCTGCCCCCGTGTGGCAGCGGCATCTGGACTGTGCTTGATGGCTTGCGCGTCGTTCGGCAAGAACCGGCATTAATCCATGAACAGCGAGCCTATTGACGCGCGCCCTTGTCTACCTTCCCCATGCGCCCAAGATAGGCTACGCCTATGTAGATAACCAGCCACCTTGATGTAACGCGTGCCTGATATAACATGCACAGTCACAAGCACGGCTTACGTTAGGTCGTGCATTTATTGACGAAGTGACGCCACGCCAAAACATATGGTACGCTTTCTCGTTCACGCAAAACGCAATAACACATTCCTTATTAGCAGCACCCACCCAAAATGTCGATTGTGCGCGGTAGCCGCTTGTTATTTCCGTTTTCCTGACATGCGTCAACAACCACCAAAACTAAAAAAACAGGTGATCGTTGACGACGGGGCTGTTCTGAGTGCCGCTCTGAACGCTGCCACGATGGCCCTCCTCAACGCCGGGGTAGAGATGACGGGCATGGCCCTCTCGGTCACCTGCTGCATCACCGCCACGGTCTCTGGCCGGTCCGTGCTCTTGGACCCATGCAAGGCCGAGGAGATTGATGCCGCCGCCACCGCCGTCGTCGCCACTCTCTCCGCCGGTGGTGGAGTCCTGTCGTGCCACGCCGTCGGTTCGATGAGCCAGGAGGAGTATTTTGCGTGCTGCGAGGCGGCGTCGCTGGGCACGACGGCCGTGCGATCGTTCGTGAGGCTATCCGCAGAGCAGAAGGTCAACCGCGAAGCAGAAACTGTCAGATGACGATGGGAGCCTGAGCGTGAATGCAGACTTTTGCAGCGTACTGTGCAATCGAGGGCGCCTTCCTGCATGTTGACTATCGTCGCCGAATCCACCTGACCGCTGCTTTCGCACGCGTGAAGATGAACTTGCCGGGTATGTACATGGGCCAGCGTCACAGGCATTCGCTCTACCATTGTGGTGGCTGTGTAGCGCGTGTCACCCCGCGCTGGAAAGGTGTGACGTGGCGTTGAAATCGAACGAGACTGCTGCGAGTGTTCGTTTGGGCTTACGATGAAGGTTAGCGTGAAGAACCAAGTGTCATGATTCAAAATCGTCGGTCGTCATCCTCAAGCGAATCATTTTGGCTGTCGCACAACAGGTTTCAGGTTCACCCATCGGGTTAGTAGTTCACGCAATAGGTGCAGCTGAATAATGCTGTGTTGGTTAGTACTGGCTTGTTATTGGCCTGCAACAGATGACGATCGGTTTCTTTCCAGCCCAGCTAACAACCATATTGGGCGTGCGCGTGTGAAAATGCTGCTTTGCGAGGAGAGGGCAGGCCGCCACTTCGTTGCCCGATTGCTGTACCAATCCGCGACCGGCGAAGAAGGCCATGATGCAAATGGTGGCGTAGCGTTGGTATTGACAGTGGTTTTCCCTCATCCAGCTGTACGACTCAGTAGTGAAGCCTGCTGCATTCGGTTTTGGTGGGCCGGTTAACCACTAGATGAGACTTTGGAAGATTTTGCGGTTTGACAGCCTCCGGCCTAGTCGGTAGAGTCCTGCACGCCCTACTGTGCATGATATGGTGCCCTGAGAGGCTTTGATCATCGCCATTGGAGTCGGCTTGTCTCAAGGTGCAGCAACTTCCGTGTCGTCCCCCCCGACTTGTCGTCTTGAGAAACGCTTTCATGTCGAAGGCGCAAACCTCCACGGACGTAAATCTTTGTGCCCGTCGGTGGTTTCGTGGGTGCCGTTTGTGTCCCTTTATTGGAATGAGCGAAAAGCGGTCTCCAGGAGCAGCGCTGATGGACCTCTGTTCTGTACACTGTTAAGGAGGCATTTTACACAACATTGAGGGAGTGCTAATAGGCTGCTGCTCCATATGGTCACGGCCAGCTCTTGTGCGTGCGCTCGCTGTACAACATTTTGGAGACTTGTATGCATAGGAGCCAAAACGTACAGATTTGATATCGAAAGATATGGGCGAACGCGTTGCCGCAGGCGCATACCTTCGATTGAACTGGAAGTTTGCCTTCTTTCAGGATATTAATATTTGCCGTGTCGCGTTTTAGCTACTATGCAACGAATGCCCTGGTGGGTTACGGGCACGTTTTCAGTATATCTATCTCCCCATGTTAACTGCAGAGCTCCAGAGTGATGCTACGGTAGGGGGGTCACCTCATTTTACACTTTTGCGCAGGGGCACACACTCTAGGTAAACCTGTAGGTGTCGATTTCGGGGTAAGATCGCCGAAACAGGGGCGCATGTTTTTTCCCACAAGTGTAAGATCTCGCCCTAAAATGCACCCCCCGTCCGCCGTATCATCAGCCTCCATCCCAACTCGGTTGCCATCTAAACTCAGTGTTGAGCCCAGCAATATATAGACGTTGACCCTATTTGTGTTGTGGGTTGACGCAGATATGCGGAGGAACACCTATTTTGAGCATAGTGCAAGGCCCAACTCTGTTTCGACGACGGAGCCACCGAATCAGTGTGGTGCCGGCGGCTGAACCCATTTCCTTACGCCCTTTGTGTATTGTTAGCAAATCTGAAGGCGTGGTTCTAATGAGGAGGTCTGCACTGTCTGGACGGTGATTCGTTGGTTCTATGTGCTGTAATGATATAAAATGAGATGATACATCGGGGGGTGGTGAAGCGCGAACGCATTGGACCAACACCCAGTTGACTGGTGATATCCCTTCACAACAAGACTTCGACGTGTACCTTTGAATCCTGTCTCTGACGCTGGTGAAGTTCATGCTGTGCGCGGGGAGGGATCGCAGGACCTCCGCTGAAAAATCCAGGAAACGCCTGCGTACGTCAGTTTCCCACAGTCTAACTCCAGTACGAAACTACGATCGCAAATTAACCATCCGCCGCCGTCGCTTGTGTACAATGTTAAGTGTCGGGGATTGGAGTCCTTGTTATACACTGCAGACTAGCAGTCCGCGATTTTCCAAACGATCCTTCTATCGTCGAGATCGGTGTGCAACAAGCAGGATTATTGAAGCTGCCGTGCGGTTCGGTTTTGAAACGTTCACGTGTCCTACTCATCGCCATAGTCGATTTGAATGCCTGGGGTCATGTATATGTTGGTCTAGCCAAGCAATGATGCTTGAAGCGTTTCATAATCGGACCGCACAGCAGCTTCAAAAATCCTGCTTGTTGCACACCGATCTCGACGATAAAAGGATCGTTTGGAAAATCGCGGACTGCCAGTCTGCAGTGTATCACAAGGGCTACAGTCTCCGACACTAAATTGTACACAGGCGACGGCGACGGACGGTTAATTTGCGATCGTGGTTTCGTACTTCGGAAAACTGAGATATGCAGGCGTTTCCGGGATTTTTCAGAGGAGATCCTGCGATCCCCCCGCCTGCCCTTAGACCAAGTCTTTACCGTAAAACGTATGCGCGGCGCTGTGCATGCTTGCTTCAAACATCGAAATGTTCCAAAAGGATCCGGGAAACTAAGTTCCTAGTCTGGATGGGTCGTCAGAAACGGAAGGAAGTAAATGGCGCCTGCGCACGACCGCCCACCCTCCCACCCGCCTGAAGCGCCACCAACCCCCTACCATCCAGCGCAGGGCGATCTGCGACGGATCACCCCTCCCGCCCCCACCGCCTCCCGCTCCACTTCCCCTCCCTCCCCACCGAGGCAATCCTTGAGCAGTTGGGCACAGCGAGTACGGTGGCGGGGACACTATCTCTCCTCTTGCCCCTCCTCCGGATGCAGCCACCCCTCTATCAGCTTGCGCAGCTCGAATTGTTGCAGCGGCACTTCCCCTCCCCGGGAAGGCCAACCCTCCAGCAGTTTCCGCCGCCCGAAATACCATGGGAACAGGCTGGATCTCTCCATCCGAACTCTCGAATGGAGTCCTACCCACGGGCCGTTGAAGATCGGAACGGAGAGCGTTTGTTCTGTTTGGGCACATCATCAACCGATGTTCGTTGGCCGCCCGTGCTTCTTCTTGTAGTATTGCTCCAGCTGCCGTGGTGTCTTGGGTAGACTGGAACCCGAGGAACAACTCTCTTCTCCATCTGGTCGATGTTCCACGTAGGTATTGTCCATGGATCGGAGTTGTAGAGCTACGTTGGTACTGCTGCACCTCCCAATTTCCCCTCTTGGTATCCCTGTGCGCCAGTTCGTCTCTGAACTTGGGCTTCTTCTCCAAGGCGTGAATCCTCCCTTCCGCCAATCTATCGTCCACCATCACGGCATACTGCTTTGAGGAAAGCGTGAGGTGCGACGACGATGGCCCACCATGTACGTGAGCACTGTTAAAGCCGGCGGGCCGTTTTTCAATATAGGTGAGATTTCGAAGGTGATTCTACCTGTACAACAAGGATTCCAGAGTGTCGTGATCATCATCATCATCATTATTAGCGCTGTGGTCATGGTGTCATAGACTAGGTCTCAGGTTCACGGATACACAATCCACCCGTCGTTTTCAGAAAGAGTAATGACTTCACCAGAGAAACACACGATGACACGCACACCCGTCCTTGTCGTCAACGACGACCAGCTCAAGGCAACATACAGCAGGAGTGTGCACGCCGTCCTGACCCGCGTTGGGTAACACGGGAAGCACGCTGCACATTTTTTTCAGGCATAGTCTACATCAGTAACATCTCTCACCTCGGCATCGGTGGCTCGGAGTAACTTAATGTAGTACAGCAGTAGTAGTACAGCAGCAGTACATAGTACTGCAGCGCCACCCCGTCAGGCGTCAGGAATTGTCAACGATGTGTAGCTGTAGCGGTAACGCTGCGATTGGCTTGCTCAACAGAAAACACTTGTGACGCCAATGGTTGGACATGGTAGTCACGGGGCCCCTTACTACCAACCCCCGCACCCCGACCCCTGACATCCGGGCACCCCCTCCCCTTCAACCATTGTTGGTCACGCAGGCGGCAGAAGGAACGCGCGAGGGCGGAGGATAGCAGGAAACGTGGCGCATAAGTTGTCTAAATATAAAACCCTCTGTGTGGACGCTCCTCCATGGAAGCCCTGAAGGAAAAGCTCTTGAGGAGCGACTTTGATCAAGTTCGACAACACCCAAAATACCAGGTGCGGCGTTGGTTGAGGTGCTGCTGCTGCTACAGCAAGCTACAGGCAGCACGTCTGTTGCGGGAGGGTTGTGCTTCCCGCCGGGATCCACACATATGTGCAGCAGGGCAGAGATAACACGTTGAGCTTGTCGGATACCCAGGGCTTCACGCCGTAATAAAGAAATCCGTGTGTACGATCCTCAATGCATCAAACCGCGGCGATCAGGAAGGAGCTCCGAAACTTTTTTATACAAGGTTTGGTTACAATAGGTTGTGTGTTGCGCACGGCTGATTTTGAAAAGAGTCACCGGAGGGATGCATTTTATGAAACCTCTCCGGTCTGTGCAAAGCCTGCGGCCGGTGTTGCTCGGAGTGCTGCATGGCCCAAACCCGCCCGTGACGGATCGGTGTGTGGTCTTTCGCTTTCAGTAAATCGTTCGGAGATGGATACTGCTATGCATACATATTCATATGCAGCTACAGCAGAAATATGTTGTATATTCAGGAGAACTATGTACACTGCCTGCTGTCTGTGCCACAGCCATCTCGCCGACGTGACTTTGCACAGCAGACCGTCCGCCCCCGTGCATCAGCCCTCACCACTCAGCATCGCTCTCGGGCCCACCGTTAGCGGCCCACAACCGCAGTGGCTCGTCCCAGGAGGACACAAACCAGAGCTCATTTCGAACATGAAGACTGCCATTCTCTCCGATCGAACAGGCTGAAATATAAGCGAGCGGCCAGCTCACGCACGACACCCATCCGCCGTCGTTTGCTATTTAGGCAGCGTCGACGTCCCGCTTCCTCTTGATGGACGCGTGCTTGTTTCCTAATTATATGCTGAACGTTTTACTAGCAGGGTCATGTATCCCCTGGAGTATGAAAGAGGTTTCTCATGGTGTTTTTTATTTTCTTGAATTGAACGCTATGGTGTCATCCATCGCGTTGTGCATTACGACGTCGTTGGATACAATGCTTGCACACTGTACGAAGGAGACCACGACTCACAATAATGCGTCTCGGTTTTTTTGTTCTGAAACGCGTCAATTGTCATGACCCAAAATGTTTGGATCTTGTTGAAAACTCGGGGACTGCTGTGTATGGGGCAGTATTCCGGAGGCGATACCCCATGCCATATTGGCACCTGTAGGAAGGGTTGCAATAGTTCCATTTGGTTTTCAATACAATAGTGTCCGTGCATCGGCTGGCTTCTTTTAATATTGCCTGTTCCCAAGGACTTGCTCTTCCGTCTTCGAAACGGCCCTGCGTCGCGTCTCGTAACGGCGGCTCTTTCGTCCTGCGTGCGCCGATGTGCAGCAGGCCAAGGACGACGGTTTTTAATTTTTTGCTACATCGAAAATGCGTAACCGTCGCCGCACCCATCCGTGTTCCCCCGTTGCGATCGCTCTCTCCTGTTTGCGTGTCCCCCTGGCGCACGAATTCCACACAACCCGTCACAGACCGCCAATGTACGGACCGAGGAAGGCAGCATATTTAAGTGGATCCTGGACGTCCCGGGCGGCAAGGGCACCAGCTGGGAGGGCCTCGTGTACGACCTCGAGGTCACCTTCAGCCGCAGGCACCCGTTCGAGCCGCCCCGGGTGGACTTCCCCCGCACCCACCGCAACGTGTCGAACCCGGGCCATCCGCTCGTGGATGCGAACGGCCGCCTCCGAATGCAGAAGCTCAGCTTCGACAAGTGGCTGCCCACGATAGAGGTATCACGAGGCGGGCACCTAGATACAGAGCGATGGTTTTTGTGTAGACAAGGGGGCTGCTTGCTTGCTTTGTGTAGATTTTGGTCCCGCCCCGAGCATGCGAAAACTGCGCCCGGAACAATGGTTGCAAAAAACAGAGACGTTTTTTTGCGGTGGGGTTGGGTTTGTATAGACGAAGAGAGCATGTTTTGGTGCGAGTGTTGGTGGTGCCTGTTTTGTACCCCTCCCTTCCTTCTTGTGCAACCCCTGGGTGTTGCAAGCATTGTGGTGGCCTGCTGGCCGTGCGAACACATCAGTTGTTCAGCATGGTACCAACCCCCCCCCCCCCCCCCCAACTCCGCCACTCCGCCATTGTGTGCTTCCCTTAGGCAAGCCAGGTGATTGGCTGGTTGTTTCACCTCTTCGAGACGGAGCCCCCTTGCGTAACGAGCGGCAACAGCTGCCCGTTCACGCACCTATCGTCCGAGACAGTTCTCCAGGTGCGCGAGCAACATCGAACCATAGCTCCACTACTGCCAATGGTTTGCGGAACTTCTCCCCTCTAATTCTCTCAGCCGGGGCGGGCACAAGACCATGCCTTTGCGTTAGCGCTCCTCATTTATCGTTTTTAGTAGTGTTTAGCGTTCTTCTTGCTGGTGAAAAAACGCTGGGGTGGAAGTGTCGTTCTGGCTGATTTCCGCTCATTTTTGCCAGTGGCGTCGGTCTAGGGAGCGTTTTCAGTGCTATTTAGTGCCCCACCTTCTGCGGCGGCTGCCGTTGCCGCTTGATTGTTCTGTTGCAATGCCCGCTGCAATGCTGGAACTTAGTTGAACTTGGAAGGATAATTTTGACCGACATGAGCACCTTTTCGTTTTGGGTGACCACGTGTTGGAGCACTCTACATGTACGTGCCCACCCTACACAACAATCCCCCGCCCTTGCCCCTCCTGTGCCGGAAACGCTTTCAATCGCGCCGACTCCAACAATGGAAGGTGCATACGTTTTTGGACGCTGGCGACCTGGGGCGCCTCTCGCAGACTAGCAAGCACATGCTCTCTCTCTGCTTCGATGAGGTGAGCGAGCTCTTAGTACCCTACAAGCAGCACTTCCCGTCGTGGAATGTGGCAGGACACAAAAAGGTATTTAGTGAGGTTCACACGGAAAGCGAAGTGTGGTATGCTGATTGTTGCTTAGGTCTTGCCGTCACTCCTTTCTTTCGCTGAGAGCGAAGGGCTCGCTAAGATGCAATCTAGCTGGAAACCGTCGTTTGGTTGTCTCTAATCGTTGACGGAAAGCAATGACGTGCCTACCCAGGGCCTCCAAACCGCGGCGGACACATGCCAACACTACGCCCGCCAACATTTTGGGTCCCCTCTGTCGACGAGCCAAGCTGTCCACAGGTTGTCTCGAGCGTCGAGCGTAAAGCTTCTCACTAATAATCCTCTTTGGTGCGACGTACACGCATCGTTCTCTCCATCCATCCCCACCAAAGTAAGAATACTTGGAAGCCTACTGAACGCCTGAAACGTCTGCCAACAAGGATGAGTGTTTGATGCAGCTTTCCTCTGCCTCTCCGCCAAACAAAAAAAAAAAATCGGGTTGAACGACAGGCGACTTGGGCGAAGCTGTACTACCGTTCGTGCACGTCGTTGGATGGTCTCTTGGGGGAAAAGGAGGGCGGTGCTTGCCCCGTGCGCGTGATGGGCGCTTCCGGGAAGTGGTTCTGGGAAGGATCCAGGGAGGCGTTTATCCGGTGAGACCTACTTGTTGTTGTTGTTTTATGTTGTTTTGTTGTTCATGTTGTCTTGTTGTTGCTACTGCTGCTGCTGCTGCTGCTGCTGCTGCTGCTGCTATTTTTGCTGTTGTTCCTGTAGAGTTGTTTTATTGGTGTTTAGGTGATTACTTTCGTAGGGTTGGGCCGTAATCTCTTCGGATGTCGACATGAGTAAAAGAGCGCCCCGCGAGTAGGGGCAGAAACGTCCTGTGCAGCAAGCGCTGCCGCCATCCCCTTCCTTTCGTAGCCCCGCGGCTTCTACCGCCGTGCATGGGTGGCTTGCGTCGATTTTCTGACTCCGTTATTCTCTTCTCGTTTCGCCTTGTTCTGCTGTCCCAATCCGAACGAAGCATACGCCAACCTAGAACCAACTGTTTTCTGTGTTAGTTTGCTCTCGGACCCCGAACGAAACATACTCCTTCCCAACCCCGCCATGTCGGCGCGTGCAATCGCGCCCGCGTGTGCTGGTGCGCAGGTCTTGGGAGATGAGAAAGGCGTGCAGTAGCGCGGCCTTCTCGACGGCCAAGACCCAAGAGCTGCACGTCAAGTGGGAGCTCAGTGGCCTCCTGACTGTGGCTGCGGGGCTGCTCCATGACATCCAAAAGTGAGCCTGCCCAGTAGTCGGCCGGCCAGAATTTTCTGTTGTTTTTTTGTTCGTGTCCCGGGCGAAGGGTGGTTGTGGGATGTGCTTGCTCGGGGTACTAGCGCTGTGCGGCGGACTGGGTTTGTCGTCGTTTGTCGTCGTGCTTGCATCTGTTTCGAGACATTTGTCATACGGATGTACGTTGTGTGTAATTTTCTCGAGGCGCTACAGTAGCAGTGATGTGTCTCGCCCGGCGTGAACGGCAACTCTCCATGCAACCTTTTGTTTGGCGAACCACAGCTGTTTCCGAGACTCCAAAGCCTTCTTCTAGTGCGGTGTGAGTGCCGATACGAAATAGGGGTCCACCTTCAAGTCACGGTATACCATATGTTGTGAAGGAGAGTGAACGGCTTGCTTTGGTCTGCCGGTACCGTTGTGTACAACGACGCCTCCTGCTGGCTCACATCCCTCCTGGTTCGTTGACGCGCGCGCAGCCGGCGGCTCGGTGATGTTTTCCCCGCTGCCAACGCGGGATACTTGCGCCACATGGAGCGGGTTCTCGATAGGTGAGGGTACGACAGAGGCGTAGCTCTTTCCCCCCCGACGCATCGATCCGGAGTAGACGCGATAGCGCCGGCCTTGCTTTTCCTGGTCCTCTCTAGGTGCCATCTGTCGGCTCCTCTGGCCCACCCAGGGGATCCTCCGAATTCGGTGTGGCGGGAGGTAGGTTAGCCAGAGCCTGCTGGTTTGTGTCTCGCTTAGCCGTGTGTGGCGACGTTGTCGTTGAGTAGCACACATCTCCTTTTTACTTCCGCGCCTGGTTGCGCAGGGTTTAGGCATGCAACGAACGGCCGACGTGTCGCCTTGCTAGGCGTCCCTCAAAAGAGCTGCATGCATCTGCCAGTCCCTCGCTAAATTCGCTATTTTCACACACATGCCGCTGCTCGCATTCCCACCGCCCTCACCCGCCCCAAATCAGCCTGACCATGAGGGTCGCGAGCTTGCAGCGACTGATGGCGTGGCCCGGAGTCTGCCGCGGTCTTCTTTCCGAGAAGGACGAGGACGGCTCCCTGCCGATCGACGTGTGGGGCCGGCCGGGGCAGCAGCGAAGGTCTCCTTCGCCGTCCCCATCACCTCACGAGAAGCAACACAGGTGCAATGCCGGCGCTGGCGGCGGCGGCGGCGGCGGCGGTCACGGGGGGGACTCGAGCGGGAGGGAGGCGAGGCTCACCCCGGAGCAACGGGAAGCCGTGCGCCTGCTCTTCGGAAACCTTGCCGCGCTGCCGGCGGCCAGACGCAGGCAGCAGCAGCAGCAGCAGCAGCAGCAGCAGCAGCAGCAGGGGCACCCCTTCGCAGATCCTGAAGCGGCGGCCGGGGCGGCGGCGTTGGCGGCGGCGGAAGCAGCCGGGGCTTGGCCCTGGGAGGAGCAGGAGGCCGCCGCGACGGCGCGGACTCCACCGGAAGGCTTCCCGTACCACCATCATGCCGTGGCTGGGCCGTACATCCCTTACGGCATGGGTAGGGTGGAACTTCCCGCTCGGGTCGGCGGAGAGCCGCCGCAGGTCCTTGCTGCGGCGGACGGCGACGATGAAATGGACGACATCGGCGGTGGGGCCGCCGCGGCCGCCGCCGCCGCGGCCGCCTCCAGCGGATGGGCCACCCTCCAGAACGCGCAGCCGGCGTGCGGCATGGGAGGATTGTTCTGGCCGACCCTGTACGACCTGATGGCCGCCAAGCGGCGGCAGCGCGAGCGACTGCGCGAGTGCTTCCGCAAGTTTTCTCGCGGCCAGAAGCTGGACGTCCGCGACCCTTCGGGTGTTTGGATGGGCGCGGAAGTGATGTGGGCCCCTGGGGACGGGGGCGTCGGTACCCTCCGCGCTGACGGGTGCGGAGAGGATGGCGGTGCCGGGGCTGGAGCCGGGGCTGCCCCTGCTGCTGGGGTGGCCGGGGGCGGTGGCATCCAAGGCGGAGGCGGCGGGGGCGGCGGAGGCGGCCCGTTTGCAGGCTCCCCCGTAGGTGGCGACGCCGGCATGCCGGAGTGGCGGCGGTTGCTTCAGCTCGGCCTTATGGCGGACGGTGGGCAAGCAGCCCCTCATCCGAACAACAACAACGCTGCGGCTGCAGCAGCAGCCGCGGCCGCAGCCGCCAACGACGCCGCCGCCGCTGCCGCTGCCGCTGCCGCTGCTGCTGCGGCCGACAACGTTGCCGGGGGAAACGGAGGCGCTTCCGACCCGAACTCTCCTTCCCTCGGCAGCAGCATCGGAGGGGACTGGGTCACCACCGAAGCCCCGAAGGCGTCGCAGTCGTTGCTAGCCTCCGCCGTCGCCTCCGCCGCCGATTCCCTCCCCAACCCCCCGCCGCGCCCGTGTCCCAGGAGGGCGCTCCCGGGGTCTCCGCCTCCTGCGTTGGCGAACTGGAACCCCGGCGCGGGCGCCACCCTTGCCGCTGTTCCTGCGGGCGGTGGAGCAGCGGACGCGGCGGCGTTAGGAGCCATCGCAGCCGCCGCTGTTGATCAAGCGGCGGCGCCGCCGGCGGCGGCGGGGGCGGCGGCTGGCGGCCCTGCGGCAGGGGCGCTGGTTTTCGGGCAAGGCGGCACCACGCCCCCCGGCAGCAACAGGAAGCTGGTGAGGGTCCACTACGAGGGTCACAAGAAGAAGTATGATGAGTGGATCAGCGTGCAGTCCGGGAGGCTGGCACCGTTCCGGTCCCGTACCACCCGGCCGCTGAGCGTGACGATGCAGTTTGTGGAGCAGGTGGTCAACGGCGCTTCCGTCAGGTCCGTCTGGTACGGTGCCGTGCTGTTGGGCCTTGAGTAAAAGGGGGGGCGGCGGCACGCTGTGTTTGGTCGCTCGCTTGCTTGCCCTTGTGTCTGATGTGCAACTGCTGTGTGGGCGTGTTGGGCATTCGTAGTTCGCATCGGCCGCGCCAACCCGGCCGACCAATGAAGATAAGTCAGTCTTTAGCGGGATAATAAGCACGAACACAATCTAGTCAAAGGACCGTATGTGTGTGTGTCGATCTAGCTGTTTTGTCAAGCGTGAGCGGGTACTTGGGTTTGTCGTAAATTAGCCATCGAACACCTCGGAAAGATGGGACAGGGCGTGTTGGGGTCTTGACGACCAGGAGGGTAGAGGCGGGTCGTGGTAGCGTTTGGTGCACGTGTTATGATCAGATTGTCCGTTAGGTTGGAAGTCGAATCGCACCCCGGCTCCCACCCTCACCCCTTCCAACACTAGCATAGGTACGGTTTTAATGTTTGCATGACGTCTCCGTCATTGTCTCCCCCCCCCCCCCCCCCCTTTTCCCCC
>FN649727.1:899087-926937 GCA_000310025.1 Ectocarpus siliculosus | reverse complement strand
AATTAACGGACGATATGGAGGGGAGGGGGCAGACATCCCCCCGTCCCGGCTACCCCCTCCTGACAAGGCAGGTGGAGCCGTGGCTCTCGTCGTCTGCTTCTGCTGGTGGAGGGGGGGGGCTCCGCAAGATTGTGGGGGCAGCGGGGGGTGCTACTAGGCCGAAGTAGCGCGCTCGAACGAAGCGCCAGCTGTTCGGCCGAAGAGCGTGTTTGGTATGTTGTTGTGTCCGCCGGTAGGCTGGGAGTGCGCGTGTTGGCGCGGAAGGACCGAGAGCGACGAGTTTTTTTTTCGTCGGTTGACCTTGTGGTTGTGTTTTTTCACCCGCATCGGCTTCTGTCGTGGCGGGGGGCACCGATGAGACTGGGGGTGCGAATGATGCCATCTTCTTGGCCCCCGTGCCTCTTTCAGCCGGTGCCAACGACGAGACCTCCTTGCGGGTGGAAGTCTGGTGCTGGGTGAAATTGGTTCATGAGCGTCCTTGATCGCATTTGGCAGCCGAGCGCCTTGTTTCTACACGTATTTGGTTCAGTATCTTTGGGGGGGGCGACACGTATTTGGTTCAGTATCTGTGGGGGGGGCGCTTCGGGCTTGCCGAGACAGGAGACCTGAACGGAAGCGAGGAGAAGCATCTCGTGATCTCCCGTACCTACCGTGGAACGTTTGATTGGTAAGATGTACCGGAGTTTTGTCCCGTCTTGTCGAAGACTGGGGGGGGGGGAGAGGTGTTGGGTGGGGGTTGCGCCATTTCCGTTTCACGAGAAGCACAAGCACGCCCAGTGCGAGAGCAAAGGTGGTTTCCTTTTGGTACATACGCTGCGGTTTTTTCTCGCGCGGGACAGTGTACAGTAAGGAGTCCCCGAAATTTGGTGCGGTGGATGGGCAGCTGACAATAACCGCCTTATATGGGGCAGCGGCCGTACTCAACTGCACTAGACTTGCTTGTGCCCGTCGATTTCAGCCGCCTCATGTTAGGCGACCACGACCATCTTGCTTCGACCGCCTTATTCGGAAACCCCAATCGGTATCTAGCTGAAATGTTTTTCGGGGGTGGCTCGATATTCCTGCTGTTGAGCGTCGAAATGGTAGTTTGTCGATTTGTGGTCGAGGGGAGGCGGGACGGATGGAAGGTCATGTTTCGTGTTTTGTTGTTATTTGAAGTAGGAGTATACAGTAGTACCAGCCAACATCGAGATCGGTCAATTACTGCGATACGTTCGGGCAGGGGCGCGGGTGCTGGGTTTTATTGTTGCGTCCGGGCAGTCGCTTATCACGTCTTTTTCTTTTTTTTCCTTGCACGGGTGTTGCAACCTTCTCACTTTTTGCACCCACTGACCAAGAAAAGACTTGGGAGTACATGTGTACCAGGTACACACGCGGATATGAAAACGGTTTGGGTATGAAACGGTTTGGGTATGGGTATGAAACGGGGCGGTATACGCACATGGTGAATGTTTACGTTTGAAGGGAAACACGAAGCTGCCCTAGATTCTGTTTTTGTGGTTGATTTTTTTTTTGCCGCGACCATGCCACAGGCTGCCTTGTGTGCGCGAAGCTGAACGCCGCAAACGAGTAAAGTTAGGTGGTACGTGACTAGAGATCCATTTATTTGATACATGTATTTTGCCCATTTGGTTAACACAAATAAGCTGAACACGATGGCACCTGAGCGCGGACGTAGGGGGTAGCGGGATGCGTGTTGGCCTGGATATTGTGCACACCGTGGACGCCTGCCGCCCTCCGCTGGTTCCAGGAGTCAAGTGACCAGAACATGGGTGGTTTGTTTTGGTTTTGCACATGCATGCATCGGTTGGGAGAGTGTGCAGCAGTGTCGATGAAGACGTTGTACTATTATAGTTTGAAGCCATTGTATTCAAGACAAGGATTGGGGGAACGTAAGAGCGCAACATGTAGTTAAATAGTCCGCGTGCAAAATTGGTGCACATATAGCCGACT
This sequence comes from Ectocarpus siliculosus, assembly GCA_000310025.1. NCBI lineage: Eukaryota > Phaeophyceae > Ectocarpales > Ectocarpaceae > Ectocarpus > Ectocarpus siliculosus. The sequence continues at coordinate 924,984 of FN649727.1, read as the reverse complement.
TTTGTATCAGTTACAGCCGACTCCAAGCCTGTTAGTACGCGGCGTCAACAGGTAATGACACTATCCCGCGGCCACGCAAAGATATCTAACCGCGGGTCCTCCGTTGTTGTCGGTTCGGTTTTGGCCGTCTCTCCTGGTCTACGGAAGAAGTGTTTGCCGTTGCTCTCAATCTGTAGAAAAGGGGGAAGACGCGTCAACCTTCGATATTTCGGTCCGGCTTTGTTGTCCAGCTGTATCGCATAGGATAGGCAAGACTCGTGTCACGAAAGAGGCTCACAAAATCCTCCAGCTTCCCGAAAAACATGAACTCGATCCATGAAAGACGAAACTTGATTTGTAATTCCGACTCGTGCCAACGATAGGGGGTGCACTAAAACCCCGTAGTATCACCACTGGCGAGTGAACACGATGATCTACCAGCAAAGTGGCGTTGATGAAGACAAACAGTACTCTCGGGTCTACAAAGGAATTCAAGTTCGGCACGAAAATGGATGTAGGCTTCTGCCCCGATACCATCTTGAAATTTGCGTAGAGCCGATCATTGTCTTCCTCCGTACCGTGGATACGCGACAACACCGGGTAGGAGAGAAATCATTTCGAGACCACGCCACCCAACCTCCTGCTAACATGTATTGAGGCCCAACGCCTCTGGATCATTTGCAGATTCACTGCCGCGCCGACTCGTGTCGGCGCGGCATTGCACCCGTGGGATCGCCGCCGTCAGAGCTGGAACCCTCATCCCAATTCCAATACTTTCATTAAATCACCCTTGTCCACGGGCAGGAAAACAACTTATGGCGATGACAACGACATTGCAAAATTATGGGCAGGCTCATTTTCACTTGAAGAACCGCGACACAGAAACAAAATGCACGAAACGCCCTCTATTCATCCCTGTATGCATGACTCTTGATTACAGGGTTCACGAAACAGCTCCACCGAAAGTGATTTGACCAAACGAATCGGGGCGTTGACGTGGACACGAATCACTTCACGTATGGGTTCGGAGGAGGTATGAACGCTAAATGCCTCGGCGTGGCTTGGAAAACATCGACCCAGGCAGCGAACTGTCTGGGGGGTGATGTCTGACAGATGTTTCAACGCCCCTCGCCCGCATAACCAGAGCGCGGGCACCAACGGAACAGGCCTTCTACAGACAACAGTACACCGGGCTCCTCTCGCTTGAAACCGATCCCCGAAAAAACGTGCTTACAGCAAACGTACAGCAGACCGCAACGAATGCACGACCGGGAGGAAGGGCTCCTACTACTGCTGCTGAGATGCTCAGAGCAGTTTTTCAAGCGCCTCGACAGTGTGCACCGGCGCTGAGCACGTGTTATCGAAGCACACGTACGCGGCCGCCTGTCCCCCCTCACCCGCGGAATAACCGCCTCCGTAGGCCTCCAAAATCTCTCGGAACAATGGGGGTGGCTCGTCTCCAGTCTTCCCGTCCCCTGCTTCTTCCTCCTTGCCGCGGTCGTCACTTGCTGCGGAGAAAAAAAATGGTTATTGTTGTAGATGCTGCTACAATAGCATCCACACGGTAGGTAGCACTTCGAGATTTTCTGTGGGAAGGAAAGAACCATGATCTTGAAAACCCGACTTCAATTCGGCTCGGGATCTATTATAGGGAGGGTGAAAAAAATCCATGTCCAACAGTGAGTGAGGAAACTGTTTACATTCTGACCAGCCTCAAGAGCACTTTCTAAGCTACCAACCCCTGAGGCAACCAGCTGAGTCTAGCGTAGTACGAAGCCGCTTCAGAAAGGGTTGGCGATTACGAAAGCAACACCAAAAGAGCAACTGGACGTCATCTGCACTTTGCGGGTGACAAGCGAGAGGAATGGACCTAGCACCTAGTCCTCGGGATCTAGACGGCCGAATTCAAAGTGATCGTGTGCGACACCGATGGATGCCTTGAAAGAAAAATTGAGGAGTCGGGAAGCGAAACGAAAAAGAAAAGGCGAGGCTTGTGACCTATGCGGTGGCGGCGCGGGCCCTCATGTTCGGATGACGGGGATACATAATTCTGCGACAAGATTGTATTTTATGTTGAGCACCGCTGTTTCGAAATCTAAAGCAAGAAAAACAGAGCGTGAAAGAGGATGAAAACAAAACAAAACATCCTCACTCGTGCTGTCCTCCACGATGAGGACGAGGTTCGGGCAGAAGCTACGCTGCGCTGCGCTCATGAGAGCCTGCGTTTCCGCGCCGGCAGGATCTCCGGAGATGATGACCTACACGGGGCCATTAACGTCAATCGGGAAGAACGACGGGAGTGGAGGGCGGATACTGTTGGTGAGGGTTTTTCAATGGCCACATATTTAGTTAGGCAATCAACCCTTATCAACAACAACAACAACAACAACAACAACAACAACAACAACAACAACACTGTCTATCACTACCAACACTCAACTAACCTGCTTCGGGCCGAGCAAAGCCGTCACAAGCGAGGCCGTCAGCTCGGGGTACGCCTGCGGTGTCTCCGGGAGGGCGAAGGCGGCGGCGAGCTGCTCGGCGGCCTTCTCTCTCAGGACTTTCCCCTCCTCCCCCCCGAAGTATCCTGAAAGCCGGAGGAGGTTGTCGGCGGCAACGGACCCTGCCCCCGGCTCCGCTCCGTCGTAGTCCGTCTGTACCCGCGGCCGGTGGCGGGGGAGGGGGCGGAATTACGGAAGGTCCACAGCCCAATTTGTAACGTTTTGTGGAAAAGTCGGGGGATGAGGGGAGAGCGAGAAACGATCACAGAATATGGCGGCGGTGGGTTCGTGGCCAAAACCTTGGACTAGGCCTTCTGCGGCGGAGGGGAGAAAAGAGTGGGATGAGTTCAGGAGCTCCTCCCAACCACCATATCAACAAACCTCACGATGCTACCCCATCACCTTTGAAGAAGCCGTCGACTCAACGGACTACAATAGCCGTCAGCTCAACTAATACACAGGTACGTCAATCCGAGTCAACAAAACCACGAACGGAAACGCCGAATACTCCTATTATTCCTCCCCGAGACGCTTCGCAGCAAGTGCACACCCACATTACACCCCCAGTATAAAAAGGATAAATCAAACACGTACGAAAACGCATACCACTTGTTTGTAATCAGCCGGATGGTGGGGGTCAACGCGCATGGAATGAAAGCCCGCACACACGCACACACGTATCACAGCAAGCGCCGGCCCGCACACATATGATCGACGAACTTGGTGTCATCGGTCGTATAGCGCTGTCCATGGCAACTCCCAAAGTACACGCACAAGCACGCGTACAGCACACCGAAGCACACATCCACTGGTCAGCCTGTTAGCGTGGTCGATGCTCGCTTTCTCCAGAAGAACATGTGCGCAAACTCAGGCAAACACGCACGTACAACGACGCACATCCACTGGCAACTGGTTAGCGCCATCGATTTTTTCCCAGAAAAACACAACACACTCCACATGCACACGCGCTCACCCGAAGGCGGTAGGGCAGGACGCCAGAGCCGCTACCCCCCTCTGTCTCTCCGTCCCCCTTCGTTTCGCCCTCGCTCTCCAGCGCCCTGGAGCTGTAGTAACCGCCTCCCGCCTCCGAAGGGCACTTGAAACCCTCGTCCATCTCAGCCTGGAAATTCGATGGAACGCTCGTACGTGAGTCTTCCTCCAAAAAACCTCACGCACACATCATACTATCTACATTTCATGTCGTTTGTTGCCAATACTTTCAACGTTTTCATGTTTGATGACACTTGCTCGTTGAGTTAGATTGCTGGCATCGTTAGCCTTCACAGAGGGAGTGAAAGCTTTTGTAGGGGTAGATGCAGCTACTGAGCAAGCAACCGCAGCCTGAATCATCGTCACCCTTCCCGAATAGCACCGCAACAAAGCTCCGTGCCTGTAGCTCCCTCGCCCATCGAAGCCAACGCCAGCCAGTGTCTCTCCTCGGGTCAGCCTCATAGAGATCGATCAGGCCCCGAATGAGAAACGCGTAGTCATCTGCAAACCCCTCCACCTGGTGGCGATGGCAGGAGAACGCGGGCGAAGGGTGATTGGTACCCATCCGCGACAAGAACATTTGACATAGCAAACACATGGACAGAGAGGAAGAGACAAAGAGAGAGATATTGGTGCTGCTGCTAAGGAGGCAACGAGTCTGACCGCGAAGGATTTTTCATGGCAATTAACACACAATTCCGAATCAAGTACCTGAATGGTCCCGCGATAACCCACAGGCAGGGTTACACCAGCCCACACAGTCCAATGACAACCAACTACGTTGGACACCGAGTAATAAAAAAAAAGCAAAACCAAGCTCACCGGCGAAGCCCTGCCATTCCTCCAGCTGCGTAGAAGTGTTCCCGCAGTTTCTCCGTCGCCGGAGCCGGACCGGTACAAGTTCTCCCGCACGAACTCCGCCGCCTTTGTAGCGGCCCCGAGGTAGGCCAGGCTCTCCTCGGAAGGTGGGGAAGACGAAAACGCTTGTGACGCTCTGGCCAAGGCCGATATCTGAGACAAAAAACGAATGGAACGGGAAAGGGAGGGAGTTGGTACACAAGAACGTATTGCGTCAGGGCTGTAGGCGGGAAGGGAGGGACTTGGTAGGTACACAAATATAACCGCTTCCAGGGTGTAGCACTCCTGTAAGATGGAACAGACACTGGAATATGATTACTACTTTAGACACTAAGGGAGGGTGGGCGGGGGAGTCCAGACGGGAACTTCTTCTTGGAGTAGGTGTGAGACTGCAATGTGGGTGCGAATTGAGGCTGGACTGAGAAAAGCAGCGCCAGCGGTGGTTATCTCGCCTAAATCCTGTCCTAAATTAGCTAGCCCATGCTCAACGGACGGTGGCGACGCAGCTCGATCTTGCAGGTTCGTTCTGGAAACTTCGTTTCGTTGGTTTCAACCTTGAATCCTTCGAGGGGCATCACAACGCAGTGGTGCATGCGTCCTTGCAAACCATGCACGAAAACCCCGGTCATTTTCAGGTCTGGTTTCACAACCACAATTCGACTATCAAACATGCCCATGGCATGGGAAAAAAATAATCACGGGGGCGTTGCATTCACGGAGAGGTACAACACTCAGGCATCAACCTCATGAACGCGTGAATATGCGCTCGGTAGCCATGAACGCAGACCCGTTTCTTTGAGAGGCTTGATTTCACAACCAACGCCCACCCACAACATCCAACATACCACGGGGGTAAAGAAACACGGGAACAGTAAAATCAAGGGTACGAGATGCAATAGTGACGTACAACACTCAGGCACTCAGCCACAAACCCGTCCCCGTGACCCCTCCGTAAGCCACTTGCCATGAGCCCGTTCCAGGAGGTGAGGACCTTGTCGTCCAGGTGTGGAGCGGGCCTCTTCCTGCGGGCGGCCACGAGGGTGGCGCGCGCGCCGGTCATCGCCGCCTCCGCCTCTTCGCCCGAGCACGTGAGCTGTGTACACACCACCACGCAGACGAATCGTTGATAATGCCGTCCCAGCACGAGAGATTGACGTGAGTGGTTGTAGTGGTGCCCAACGGTCATAAAGACAGGGAGGAGGCATCAAAACAACGAGTTGGCGAGCGAGTCAGTCGTGACATTGTACTACTGACTACAGTTAAAGACGCAAGTATGGGACGCGTGTGCCAACACAGGCACCAAGTTCACGACCGGACTCGGCTCCGGTCGCTACATCAACCACTTTTTTCGAGGGCCCGGGGATTGCGTCGTACTGCGCGACCTCTCGTCTGCCGAAGCTCCCTGAAGATGAACACGTTGCCATTCCATCTCGCCCCACAAGAACAGCAACAACGGCCCCATGAAGAACAAGTGCGGCGCTTGCACAGAGCCCCACCATGCAACACATTTCATAGCTCACGACAGAGGTCGTACGAGCAACGACGACAATAAACGGAATTTACGGGACAACGGTTTCCTCCGATCGCTCGACCTCCGAGACTTGGGCGACGGCTGGCACAGCCGTCTCGTCCCTCCTCTCCCTCTTTCGCTTCCTCCAACACTGCTTGTGCGACAACCGCAAAGCAACACACGCGTGTGCGTTCGCCCGCACTTTCATAGTCCTCCCGGCCAAACCTAGAGCGGTCAATCAGACAAGCCGAACCACCCGTACTTCCTCACCCCCAATGCTTCCGCAGCCACTCGGACGGTCTCGCTCTTGAAGAGAACGTTCTGGCTGGTGAGCTCCCCGTGCGCGTCCACGGCCGGGTCGACGTTTCCCTCGGGCCGAACGCCGTACACCCTGTTGCATAGGTGCGTTCCATGGCTCAGGAAAAAACACTCAGCTTGTTGTTGTTGTTGTTGGTGGTGGTGGTGGTGGTGGTGGTGGATGTGGTGTGTTTGGGTGTGGCTGTTGTTGTATGTGGTTACTGTGTCGTAGTAGTGGCGGTGGTTGTTGTTGTTGTTGTTGGTGGTGGTGGTAGTAGTGTCATTCGCGATCAAAACCGGGCCCGGCCACCTACCACATAATACACGTACCTGTTCAACGTTCCACAATTCCGTGCAAGATTTATTACTCTCTGGTGGCCACGGAACCAGAACTCGAAGAAGCCTCGAGGTATGCATACAAAATAGAAGTACAGTGTACAAGAAACGGGCCGTGCTGATCAAGCCATGCATCAACATCCCCCAATATGGAACGATTTACTTTGGAAGGTGAGCCAGGCACAGGGGGTAACCGCACCTGCAGAAGAGACTTGACACCGGTACGGTTTGGCCCCCCTCGCCGGGGAGAGCAACGCCTTCTTCGCCATCGAGTAACCTCCTTAGGTCCGGCTCCGTCCACACGCAGAATGCTCCCTGCGGACAAATCGGTACAAAATAAGAAGCGGTTCGACGAGACGAAAGTAGTCGTTTCGCGCGTCCACGAGATGCGATACACCCAAAAACGAAAAGGAGTGTAGGCTTTGTCAGACATGTGCATGGAGAACTTCCTAATTCCCCTTAAACGAGGACCGTTGACGAGCGGTGAGGGGGACGAGCGGCAAATTTCGGTGCAGCGCGATTTGAATAACTCTCTCGCTTCTCGGCAACGCCTGTGTGCTTCTGGTGATCTGCCCCGTCATGTTCGATCTCGGCGGGCCTGCCTGCTGTTGCTGTTCGCCAAGAAGCGGAACGCCGAAGGGTTGTGGGCACACGCAAACATCCGCGCACGTCTATCCCTATCCTCTAGGAAAGAAGCGTTCAGGACCTCTCGACACACACAAAAAGAAATTATTCTGCAAAGAAATTGCTGAACATTTCCCCTCATTCAAAGTTCACCAACATTCGTCGATTTAAAGTCTAGATCTCGATGAACGACCCTTTCGAATGATTGCAGCTGTTCCTTTTAAAAACGCCCTACAACTTGCTGTATAGTCCGTCGAGAATGCAATGCTTGGCCTCAGGCAAGAAGAACAAGTTCTACTGGGGCCAAAATAAAACAGTGGACATTGGCGGCACAACGACGCTGTACGTCAAGATTAGGAAAAAAGGGCGATAATCGCGTTCACGCGAAAAAAAATAATGAAATTAAATAATAAAAAAAATGCAATATTTATCTTGTGTGCGGTATCATCTAATGACCTCTAGCGGCATCGATTCTGTTTGTGAAACAATGACAATATCCACGTCATCAATGTCTACACCAACAAACACATCACCGGAAATCGAAAAACATGAACACTTTCAACTGTCTTGGCGCCGCGTCGATTCATTTCGTCAAACACATTCACTTCTCCTATGAAAGACGTCTGCAGAATAAATGCAGGAATGCATCCCATTGAAATATGGGTATTTGGAGAAACGAAGCACACGTTTCACTCTTCATCGACGTGTGCCGGAATCAACGCAGGGATGAAATGCACAACCTGTGTGAAAATCGAGCACCGTCGGGTAGTGAATGAACATACTCGAGCGGCGTACATTCATTTGTGACACACGCATCTCTTCACTCCAAGGCTACATACATCTACGGGAGCAACGGCTGTTTGTGCTGCTCCCTGCATGAACCCACAAACTGAGGCGTGGCAATACGCGGAACTACTTGCCATCTCGATGTGGGACGTGTGTAGACGATCGCATTTTCACTTGGGCAGGAAGTGCAACATACAGAACATGATTGTCATCGTCACAGATGTCACCCTAGGAAAGCCCGCCTATCGTGTTCCTTACTTCCTTAGTCGTGAAAATTTGGGTGGGTGACTTGTGGGGCAACACGCTTGCACGGACCTCTCATCGTGGAAAACTTACCCCCCTACCCCCTGAAACTGACAAGATTCACTCTCCCACAACCTGAAAGTGACATAATTCACTCTCACTTCAACCTGACAGTGACGTAATTCACTCTCTCTTCCCCGATTCGAAGAAATTCATTTCTACCTAAATTTCTTCTATGCATACGTATAGTGAACTATCAACCCATTTCCTCGTGAAAAAAGAAGTAGGTATGCCCAGATCAACTAGTATAAAATTTCAATTTGGATTCGCTTCCCAAAGGAAAATGTCGAATATGCAATGCCGCGATGCACTAGTTCCAACCATCTTCTGAATTCCAATGCGAGACCCCACGAAAGCCTACAATAGGCTGATACTTTCAATAAGGTTGTGTCAGAGTGTTGCATACATCGCGGGTCAATTCACTGGCTTAGACGATAGAAAGTTAGATAACATTGTCCGAGACCTTTGAAAGTGAAAATTGGTATATTTTACTCTCCGCTACACGATTCAAACAATTTCACACTTCCCTGCAACTCTTCCATTTAACCTTAACCACTGTGCCCTTCTCGCAAACGAGCAACGTGAGGTCAAGATCAATATGTGAATAACCTCGTATTTTTATTCATTCACAAAAAACGAGATGGTCGACTGGACAGGGCCTCAATTCACAAGTTCCAACCACCCCTAAGTAGTTCACTCAGAGACACACGAAAAGGAGGTAAAAAAATGCGCCAGGTTGTCATGAAGACAACCCGTCGTTCAAACATTCTGGGAAATTAAGGCTGGCGTGTCTTTCAAGGCCGGACTACCCTACAAGCTATTGATTGAGGTCTACACGGGGGGGCAAGGCCGACTGTGTCATTTCCAGACATTTCTCACTCTTGTTTTGGTGGCGTTCGGATGTTCTCGACCGCCAAAGGATCAGACGCAGTTTGTGTACAGAAGAACCACCAGAAAGACATACAAGCTGGTCTGACCAAGACGCAAATTTGAAGGTTAGAGCGGATTTCCCACGCGGTTTTTTCGAGTTAGAACCTGAAATTTTGACACGGCATCTGCATGAGTACTATAAACACAAAGGCGACTGCGCTATTTGGATTTTTTTTTATTTCGTAAGTTAGGCTGATATTAGTATTCATGGGAATATTTGCTATGCCAAAAAGTCGCAGAAAAAAAGAAAAAAGTCAAATGGCGCAGTGGCTTATTTGTTTGTTGTACTCATGGGGATGCCGTATCGAAATTTCAGCTTCTAATTCGAAAAACCAGCGTGGGAATCGCGAGATCCTTACGTTGCCTCAGGTATCTCGTGTGTTGTATCGGATTCTTTAATAGGCCATAACTTCTGATGGAAGATGCCGTGAGCCTTGAAACTACCATCTTTGCTCTCGCCATGTTCCCAGGTACATGCACAACAATTTCAGCTTGATCTGAGAAACTTTTTTTTATGCTGATTTCAGAACAGGAAGTATCCCAACTATGCCGCCAATTGATAGTTATATACCTAAAATCAACTCAGATCCGAAAAATTCCGGCACCTGCGCATCCCCTATGGTCTTATACGAGCACCCGCCAAATGTGAAGTCTAAATTCGTTGAAACAGCAGAGTGGGACATGAAAGAACGAAAGTTAGCTTCTTGGTCAGACCAGCTTGTACATACTCTAAAAGAAAGGGTATCCACCAGCAAAAGAGATATATCCTTCCGTGATATCTGCACAGTGAAACGCACGACTCTTAGAGTGAATTATCTCGCCACGAGTAGGACAAGCTCTCGATGATCACCCTTCAGAAAAGGAAGAAGATCTCGCCAAAAAAAACAGTGATGCAAGCACACACAAACCCGTGGGCCCCTACCGTCGCGGCGCCGACCATCACTCACATGCCGGGTGGCTCCGCAGGTAACGTCGACGCGATCCATGCACACCACAAGCAAGGGACACGCAAAAACACCTCACACGAGCACCAGCGTCACCAACCCCACCCACGCTTTCGTATTGTCATTTTTTCGGTCGCTCTGAACTGTGGCGAGGGCATCGAGAATCGCACACGGAAGCACTAAATACAAGTAAATATTGTCCCCTACCTCCTTCTTCTCTGTCGCTCCTTCGAAGGGAAGGGAATCGGCGTCTTCCGCGCTGTAGAAGCCCCCGCCCTCGTCGGTCATGTCCCTCAGCACGTACCGCAGCACACCACGAGCCACGTCAGCGTAGGCAGTGTCGCCGGTGACCTTGGCCATGCACACAGCGGGGTGGGTGCAAAGTTTGCTCCTGTTATTTCGGTACGCAATTCTGCCTGGAGATAGTGGGAGTGAATGCTGGTCAATTGAGTCGACACAATAGTGAAAGCACAGGCGGGGCGTAGGCTAATGGTTTGGAGTTGGAGTCAGTAGGTTGGAAACTAGCAGCTGAGTGCAATGTTTCAGCGTGTATGCCGCGTCGCAAATGTTGTTGCACAATGTACGTGCAGACTACCTGATTCGGCTCACAGGAGTACCTCTCGGGAAATATATGTTCAAGATGAACGGTTGGGTTTCATCATTACCTGGAAGGCTTCCACATAAGCGGTCACAAGCTGGCTCTGATCGTACAGCATTTTCTCGAAATGCGGAACGTGCCAACGCGGGTCGGTAGAGTACCTGCATTTTACGAGGGGGAAATTTCCTTGGAAAAAAATGTATCCGGCAAATGAAAATTTTGGGACAAAAACACGCCAAGAATATTTTGTGCGGCGAAAAAAAAAAGACGGCAAGCAACAGAAGGACTTCGGAAGCAAAATATCTTGAATGATCAGCACAGTAACCTCCACAAGCATACGCCACAACAAGTGGGGGCGTTTAAGCATCAAAACCCTACGGGGAAAAAATGAAATCTTGGAAAATCACAATACGGTGCCCATTTCACAAGCCACTCCTACACTGCTCCTGCGGGATAGTCCCTGCGGTCTCACAGATGAAAACTTTCCTACGCCTCATGGCGGGACCAGCTCTGTGGGTTATCTTGCGGCTGTTGATTTTGACGTTTTGTGTCAACCTGTTCCTTTGGTTCTTGCTATTGCTGCCTTTACGTCCGTGTCAGGTTCTTATTCACTCCAAGTAACCCTTCCTCGGCTGCACCACTCCAACTGCGTCAAGGAAACAAACCTCCGTCGTACGGCAAAGACTCAACCCCCATGCAATACGCACTCAACGATCAAGAGTGCGTTGTCCACCAGAACGAACAATACTGCAAAAAAAAAAAAAACACTCTGACCTGGCGAACCCGTCAAAGAGATAGTCGTAGATGCCCCCCTTGGCCATGGCCTTCAGGGTCGTCTCCACCATTGCCAGGGCTCTGGCGCCGAGGGCGCTTCCTTCCCCCTCCAGGCGGTGCGCGCGAAGCAGAAGGTTCATCCTGCTTGGCTGTGGTCACGGCAACGACGAGTTGAGATACAACAGGAAAACGGAGGAGTGAATCACTCAGAGGAGGCGTCTTCGGTTTGAGGACGGTCGAAGCGACAGGCTCTCTCGGTCGTGTCTGGGCATACCGAAGAGCCGCACAAGTTGGACACACACATGATCGGCAGAAGCTTGCCGTAACAACACGATTGCGCGGAGTCGTGCCCTCCCCACTCTTGCTTGCCTCTCTTGCAGCTCGACCTTCGAACAGCTCGACCTTCGAACACTTTCTCGGTGACCAAGAACGTCGTGGACACAACGGTACACCACGCACGACACTACAACCCAGCAAGAAAGAAAATGCCACGCAAAACGTCGACTGTATCAGCAGCATACAGTAAGCAACTACGACTATGACTACAACTACGACTATGACTACGACTGCGACTACGACTACAACCAGGCCTACGACCAGGACTACGACCAGGACTACGGCAGCAACAACATCCAAACCTCCATACCTGCGGGAACTTCATCCCCCCTCTGCCGCCGCCCCATCCCCCGAGCACGTCATCATGGCCCTTGTCCAGCACCCGAACCCCTTCTCGCACCGCCTCCCTGCTCTTGTCGAGAGCCAGAAACGCCAGCGGATCTCCGCTTGCCGCCGCCGTCTCCGACAGCCGCTCCTGCAGAAGGCGAACGATGTGGTCCCCTTGCTTCACCACCTCTTCCCTGGGGAGGCGGGAGAAGGCGGGCGCTCCGGTCGATCAGTCGCATGCCACGTAGGCCGAGAAGATGTTTCAATTGGTTTGTTTCTGTCAACGAGAGGGACTCACTGAGAGGGTCAAGAACTAGCCGTTCGCTAAAGTGGCCGCCGCTGGCATGTGCACATACCCCCAAGAACTACTACTACGTGAGTGTCCACAGATCAAACCCTGTCCGGAAAAAGGAGGCACAAAAATGCGGACGAGGACCCGACCTCGCCAGACAACACACTTGGCAGCCACGAAACTGGCCTCTTGCCGTCTCCGTACGGTCTACAACATCTCTATCCCGCTTAAAGTTGAGGCCGGCTGTGCAAGCGGAATCGAAACGGGGGAGCACCGAACTTGACACACGTACCTGTCGCTCGACCACTTGTCCGCCAGCGTCTTGAGGATGCTGACGAACCGCATCTCTGGGAAGTAAGTCGCGCCCACGAACGGCTTGAGGTCCGGCGTGAGCCACACGCTCATTGGCCAGCCCCCTCCCCCCGAGGTGGCCTGCACGAAGGTCATGAAGCACTGGTCCACATCCGGACGTTCCTCCCGATCCACCTTTGGGAGATTGGGATATGTAACAAGTACACAAATGTTCACACGTGTTTCTGTCTGCTGCTGCTGCTGCTGCTGCTGCTGCTGCTGCTGTTGCTGTCTTCACGCCAATTCATGTCTGACCTACGTCAACCTTCCCTCATGCGCAGGACGTCAACCGTGTGAGGAACGATTTCCCGTCATCATGGGCTGGCAGACTCCCAGTGGTTCAAGGGCAGACAAGAAATATAAGAAAAAACAGAAACCCTGGCAAGGCCAACCACGAAAACTATTTCTAGGATGGGACACGTACAATCAATGTCACGGAGGGACAAACACCCCACAAGGAGAATCGGGCCCCTTGGTAGGGGACCCGGACGCATGGTCGAAAGCAAAGCGTATGGGTACCACCAAAACACGCAACAGGCGTACTGGTATGTTGTTTGGGGTGATTTCCGATTTCTACCTTGGTTGGATCGGGATCTACACTCGTCAACGAAAGCGTTTCCAGGCCTGTTTCTCCGACGACACGAGCAGAAGCCCTGACACGACACGCCGGGAGCAAGAATCGAACTTGCCTTGATGCTCACGAAGTTCTCGTTGAGCACCTTCGCCACGGTCTGGCTCTCGAAGCTCTCGCGTTCCATCACGTGGCACCTACGGCAACACGGAGGAGAACACCGCGCTTGTGAGAACACACGCTCGTTCTTGTGTCTATGTACGTGTCCAGTGTGGACGTTGGGCAGGTTGTGCTGTTAATGTCAAACTTACGCGCGTTTTTCCATCCGTACAGCCGTGTGCGCGATGCGACGACGCAGCGGGACGACAAGACCGGTCTTGCTTTCGAGAGATTGTTGAGGCGAGAGACTATTCCCTGGTGTACATGACGAATGGGGAATTTAGAAGATTCTGCGAAAGAGGCGCCGTTTCACCAATTTGTCGTGTACAGCGGTAGCAAAGACGAAATGCGTACGACCGGCTTATTGCATAGTCACGGGCTTGGCAAACGACAGTTACTCCGGGCAAATATTTTGAGTAAGACGTGGGCCAAGCAGGAAGAAGAAAACTTTACAATTTTTTTCTTTCTGCGCCATGTGCTTTGGTCCATGTCATCGACCCGCTTAGCTAGCTCATTTTCACCATGCCCGTCTGCAAAACTGCTCGCTGTGTGCTCAGCTGAACCAGTTCTTGAGAATCAGTTGATCTACCATCCGTACGACTCACCAAAGTGTTGTATACACACCACAAGTCCCATAATACCAAGCTCCCAGGCTGTTGGGCCTTGGTGCAGGGCATGGAAAGCCATGTCGGCGTTGAGAGGGTGCAAGGGTCTTCCGCATGTGTGTACGATCCGCCAATCGTGGATATGGGTCCTACAGTACAGTGTGGATTGATTTGAATGTCCATCGGCTACTGGGTACGTTTCATCGCACTTGAAGGTGCGCGCCTCGGCCAAGTTCTGAACTCTCCTAGCCTAGAACCCAGTCCCTCCGCAAAAAAAAATGTCGCAAAACTGTTTGTCAGCCATTGGTCGAGGGGCTACAGTCCCTCCAAAGACTCTGAGCTCCTTGCCAGACAAAGGGTGACTTGGCTTCAGTATGAAAACGTGGGAAAACTTTTCATGCTGAAGCCAAGTCAGCCATTCTTTCCTGTACCAGGCGATGTACAGTTTTACGACTCAGTGGGCACGCGGGTTGGAGATACAGCAAGGCAGAGGTCCAGGAGAGGCATCACACAGGGTATCACATAGCGTACCACCTCAGCCAAGCACGATAGACCAAGGGTGCTCACGTGCGCTGCACACAGCCGAGCCTAGGGTGACTACAGTGGGGTAAATAGGAATTTGAGTGCTGTGTCCAAAGTGTCCCTATTTGGGCTTCCAGTACTACTGTAGGAGGGTTACCTTCGCGTGGCGACTACACGGATCGACACCTTGCTCCAAGCACACACAATGGCACTTACCAGTGACATGTTGAGTACCCCACGGACAGAAAAATGGGCTTGTCCTCTTCTTTGGCCCGACTGAACGCTTCTTGCCCCCAAGGCATCCAGTCCACTGGGTTATGCGCATGCTGAAGGAGATATGGGGACGTTTCTTCGGCAAGGCGGTTGCCCTTGTTTTCGCCGCCCCCTCCTCCTCCTGCTGCTGTCCCTCCGCTTGACGCAGGAGCTGCGGACATGCTGGCTTGCTGCCGATGCGTTCCGACTGGTCTACCACTTAGACCTGGAACGAACGCCCTCACCCCCAGAAGTGATGGCTGCTGGCGGTACGTGCTCACAAGCAATGTTGCACTCAAGCGGAATCGTAGCCAGGTCATCACCGCAGGACTCGTAGTATGTACATAATACATAACCCTCATGCGCGCCACAGGCGGCGCAACTGGGGGCAAAGCGGTGGAATACGTTCCCGAAACGACACTCTAAGCCGGGCGCGGAGGCGCGGCATTGCACGTACACGCGCACCGCGTAGCGCAGCCAGGCGCGCAGTGCTCCTACTCGCGACCCCAGACACGCACACGGGGTATAATGACACCGCCAAGCTCCCCTCCTGCTGTGAGGTACTGAGAAATAGCGCCATCCATGCAGTGAACAGGGAATATGTACTTGTAGGGCTCATTGAGGAAGCGTCTGACCTGGTGCCATCGGCCTCGCTGGCGTGTGCACAAATTACTCGTGGGCAGCGGATACAGGCTATATTTCCAAAGGAAGAGTTTTGCCCGCTCACACCAACTACTGTCGCAAGGGCGTTGCCAGCTACATATAACAGTTCGATGATACAAACATGCAAACTAACATTGTTTTACAGCATTGTAGAGCAAAGAGAGGCCTGCAACCTTGCAACCTGATACATCACACCTTACAGCGGAACACGATTGGTTGCGCTCTTGGCATGTTTATCTTGTCAGGTTTGAGGGGGCTCCCGATGACCCTCTACTCCGTGGTGACGTCGTGAAGGTTGAAGAATCGCCAGCAGTTTCTGCGAAAACAACAGCAGCTGATGCGCCGGTTGAAGGCACAGTCGTAGAGAAGGACCATGGCGAAAACGCGGAGACGACGCCAGAAACGGACGAGACCACAAGACCCAAGAAGGAAGACGTGGAGAGTCTTCAAAAGACCCTGACAAATGTGGTGCGTATAAATAAACTGCTGGGATGTCCACCCCGGTGCAAGCTCTGGTGATATATCTCTTAGAATGATGGCTTTGGCACACATCTTGTGTCAATGTATAGCGGACTTGCTTTCCCTCCGTAAACTGCGTTCGGCACCGGCAACGAAACATGATCTGTGGCACTTGATCCGAATCACCAGAGCCCCTGATCGCTGAGACGCCCCGCCCAATGATCATGTTCTCCAGCGCCTTGTGCGCTCAGTTTTGTGCACGCGCATAGTTATTCCAGCCGTGGACAAGGTGTCCAATCGAGTCATCCGAGCGGTGCTGTCGGGGGACAGGGAAGCACTTGACGAGGCAGTCAAACGCAGCCGACTGAAAGGAGTGGCGGTTGCTCTGGCAGCAGATGATAGGTATTGAATCTACAGTAGGAACCCGGTGAAACCATGTGTTCTCCTTCGTTCGCTTTCGTGGGGCCAAAAGTGTAAGCTGCTGTAGTCGTACTTGTGCCGTAGGGATATGAGAATTGCGCTGACACTTCGACACACTGTAGTTAGTCATCAATCGCTCCGTGCACGCCTGCCTTGTTCAGACAACGGACGGCGTTACACATGGCAGTCGGCACCAAGAACGTCCGGATGGTGAAGACCCTGATGCAGTATTGGCGACGTGACCTCAACCAACGTCTTGAAGACGAGCTAGATTTCCTGGACCATCGTCGAGACATGTTCATTCAAGGAGTGGATGTTCCTCAGACAACCGGCGGTGGCCGACCAGCCGGGAAGATCACTATCGACGACGTCGATCGTTTCGAGAGGTGGCTTTTCGACGAAAGGCGGCGACTTGTGAGAGTAACAGAACTTCGATGCGAGGAGTGCTGGAGAAAGTCAGTGACCTCCAGAGATGATAGGGGACGCACCCCTCTGCACTGGGCTGCTTCAGGTACCAGTAGCGAGGCAGCTTTACTCGTCCTGCCCGTACATCTTGCCACAACTCTGTTTCTTGCTCATGCTGTTTCGATTCACTCCACGGCCACGATTACATTTCAAGGATAAGGGAATAAGACGGTATAGGGTCTCGTCGGTAGGGAGGCTTCTCCACTGTAGTCTACAACAGGTCGCCCAACTTTTCAGATTTTGCAGCAACCCATTCTCCACACGTTTGTTTTCTGGTCAACCAGCCGTGGTTTGTCATAAAAAAAATCAACATTTTCCCCGGTTTACTCCTGGCCCGTGCACTTCATTATCGCCGTTTTACAGCACGGGGAGGTGATCACTCCCTCATTCACTCCCTCATCACCACCGGCAGGGCAGACCTATCCGCAAGAGACGCGAGTGTTGCCCCCGACAAAGCCATATTTGCAGCGCTCAAAGCCAAGCTCCGCGGCGAAACATCCGACGGAAGGAATATTCCATCGAAAGCATGTCGAGGTTCCAACGGCAACGCACCCACTTGTGGTAGCACTGATATCAACAAAGCCGTTTTCCCCTGTGACGGAGAGTTCCATCGACGGACCGGAAAGCTCCGATGTCTGCGGAGCAGAAGGAAAGAAAGTAGAGCCGGCGGAAAACGAGACACGACGAACGGTCGACAAGGGCAGCACGCGCGAGATTCAGACCCACGCCAGGGTCCTGACGGGTCGACCGCTACCACCGCGAAGGTCCAGTGGTTCTGCGGGGCGTTGGCGAAAACGGCTGAGAAGCTGTCGATGCGCAAGAGGGGCGGGGCAGAGGCATTCTTGCTGAGCGTTTTCGAGGACTTTGACCGGTGGGTAGTACTGGACGATACGAGACAACTGAGCCTACGGTTTGACTAATATTGTCGGAGAAGTTTCGATACGAGGGAGACTATTTTTCCTGTTTCGCGCCTCGACTCTTGCTCTTCTCATGTTTGTCCGCACCGCTCACGTTATGCAGGAATGGAGACGGAACCCTCTCCATGCGACAATTTCGCGAATGTCTTTTCGATGTCAACGTGAGAGTCTCGGAACAGACCCTGCTCGAGGTCGGGCGTTATTTCCGAGCACGGACCCTGAAATCTCGCAGCGGTCGCCACCAACACGAAATCCGCGATTCCCAGCGCGGAGACGTACGAGTCAGAAGGGACAGCTCCACCGACTCCACGCTCGTCGAAGTTTCGTATGTCCCTCTGATGGATATTGTTTTCGGAAGAAAGGAGGTGAAAGAATCAAGAAGAATGGGTTCTAACCAGGATGATAAGGGGACAGATGACCCATCCAATGACTGGGAAGATGAACGAGGATATGAGCCACGCAGGGAGAGCAAGGCGCTATGTCTACCAGAGGAATACTCCAGCGAGGACGATGGTGATAGCGGTAGCTGCGAGCACTGCTTTGTTGACATTGATCGAATTCGTGCAGCGAGGATTGCCGTTCTCGAGACCACGGATGCACTCAGCCGACCACCGCTCTTTCTCGCTGCCGCTGCTGGTAACGTTCCGGCCGCAAAGACTCTCATTCGGCATGGGGCAGCCTCCGCTTGTGCGGTAGATGGGACTGGCTTGACCCCACATTCTGTTTCACCAAGTTTGCTCATGAGGAGGGTCCTGGCTGCAGAAGCCAGGAAATCGCTATGCCAAACTTTATCGAAACGGACCGAAGACCGCTCGCTTGGTGGGTGCATCCCTGACATGACCAGTGATCGAAAGGAAGAACGAGAACTTCTGCGCGAGAGGCTTGATCACGGGAGTGAACTGAAGGAATCAAGCGAATGCGAGTCGTTACAGCGGGACGATAATCGTCGGATGGCAATGTGGATCTCGACCTTGGCAGAGGATGAGCTAGCACAGACCCGCGCAAGCGAGGCTCGAGTCGATCTAAAGACGAGTCTCCACCTGGCTGCAACTGCTGGGTTGCCTGATTCTGTTACAGATCTTCTCGGCCGAGGGATAGGAGAGTCAGGGAAAGAGACAGTTGGGGCGACTCAAGGTTGTGCAAAGTGGGACACATCATCGAAACCGTCCGAAGACATCATTGGGCGAGCTCGACTCAGTACAGGTCACTGTGCATACGACCACCACAACATCTCCCGGGGTATGCCTAACGCGGCGACACTGGCGACTGATGCGAACGGGTGGTCGGCGTTACATGCATGTTGCACCGAGGATTCAACTCAGCACTACTCCTGTGCGCTCGCCTTGCTGGGATCACACGATGATCCGAACGCTCGGACTAACACCGGAAAAACGCCTCTGCACATAGCCGCAAGTGCGAGCGGACCGGCAAAGGTTCGTATTTCGTCAACACGTAGATGGGTGGAAACACCTTCGTTGCGGCACGCTCACATTATTGCATGCACCGTACGGAGTTGACAACTTTATTGGCACTACAAGGTTGACGTTTTTTCATCGTACAACTCGTCGGCCCGGTCGATCTTGTCTGGAGAACCCATCTTTCGACAAAGGAAAGCATCGTTTGAATTATTCGGCGTCGCCACATACCCCCCTCCCTCCTCGTGCGGTCTTGTTCATGCCCCAGAGTGATGTAATTCCCATGCTCGTAAGCCACGGGACAAGTCTTGAAGCCCAAGACGCTGACGGACTCCGACCAATCCATTTTGCCGCGAGGAAGGGCCGGCACATCGCTCTCCTGGCTCTCCTTACTGCGGGAGCAAACCCTTGGTCCGTCACGTCAAGGAGGTGGAATGCCCTGCACTACTCAGCGGCCAGCGGGTCATTATGGTGTACCCGATTGCTGGTATATTGGGATTCCGATTCTGGCGTTCTCGCCAGACAAGAAAACAGCGCTGGCACGACGGCCATGGACTTGGGCAGGTGCGTGAACGCCTAGGGATTGCTGTCGGGGGCAGACGCCGTCCTTTCGTTGTCTCCGACGTAGGAACACTTTCCGCGTCTATCGCTGACCATGAGCTCCCCGCAGCGGACCTAGTAGTGTGCCCCTGGTCTTGAATGCTTAAACCATCAAATTCACAGTCCCTGGAACCAACCGTCATGGTCGTAAAATTTAGAGTGGGTGTTAATCCGTTGAGTCTCCTGCATTCTCGCATATTTTTCTTGCTTGACATGACAGGACGGATGACATCCGCTTGGCCATGTCGAGCATCTGGGAAGCCGCAGCGCTAGGAGAGACCGAACGGGTGTCCCGCTCATGCCAAGAGGGCTCGCGCTCTCCGAAAGACGCGATCGGCAAGCCTTGGACGTGCCCGGGGGTTAACAGCAAGACCCCGGGGCTTGGGTTTACACCCCTCCACGCTTGCATGGCAGGACTAGCGGCAGTGACGAGGGGTGATGACGTGAGCCTCCCGTGCGCTCCCCCTCGACTGCTTCACAAGAGCGATAAAGTAGCTCAACGGCCTTCCTTGTACACCCACCTTGCGCGTCGATGCTGCAAACCAGCGCGCCGCCACCGAGGCAGGGTTGCAAGCACGCGCGAAAGAAACGATTCGGGAACGCCCGAGTTGAGAGGAAAACCTCCGGGCGCTTTCGATCGACGCGACTATGCCGGGGCGTGCCGAGCCCTCCTGTCTGCAGCGGCAGACGTCCACGCTCTCGACAACCGATGTCGAACGCCTTTGGCTCTAGCTGCCGCGAGCGGAAACGTGGAGATCGTGGAAATATTGCTGCGAGCAGGAGCTGACCCGCGAGCGCGTGACGCGGACGGGAACACCCCGTTGCACTTTGCGTTTTCGTATGCAAACGTAGCGGTCGCGGCCGCACTATCAAAGGAAGGGGGAGACCAAGACGCCTGCAACCGAGACGGCAAGACCCCTCAAGATGTTGCCGGTCTTCGTGCAGGTCTTGCGATGGAAGAAAACAGCCTCTCGGGCGAAGAGCCGAGTTAGCACCCGCCGTGCAATACGTTACGTTTGTCTCTTCGCCCCCCCGCCAAATTGCTACTCACGGTGTGAACGTCTGGTGCCTGGTATCGAGAAGTCAATCTGAATGCCTGCCTTGAACAACTACGCGCGTGTATCCCGTTGCGTGTTGTTGGTAGATACTTAAATTTCTCATCGCATCACGGTTGATGCTTTTCGTCGAGTGAGCGTGCACAGTCTCAACATGTTTGGCGAGGAGAGAATGATGAACACTTAACTTTTCGTATGATGGCCGGTCGGTATCGTATGTATGTGCCTCCGCCCCATCAGGAAGAGCAGAACGAGGAGGCCACCGCTACTACAAGGCCATTTTGTTTAGACATCAAACTAAGGGTGTACACGAAAAAATGTTCCGGACAACTAGACTAGGCCCCCCCCCCCCCCCCCAGAGTGGGGAGAAACTCGAAAGGTTACCATGGATCGTCGAAAAGTTACCATGAGGTTAGATGGATGGCAAACAAACATGCCTCGCTCTCATTACCCCTGCATCTGCTCGTCACCTATGCCGGCCCACGCTGACCAGCTGTGCTACAGGGACACACGGAAACAAGCAGCCTACATTACCTTGCGTGTAGCGCCTCACTCCTCATTCCTAAGATGATTGTACATTCTCGACCAAAGCTAGCTCAAAATGATGAGCGAAACAACCGAGCAAACAAAACCCAATTCTTTTGGAACAGGTCATTGACGAGGTTTCACACGTGTTGACAACCATCCATTCAGTTAAACAACCACCTGCCTTGGCAAACTTGCCCTTGCCGCTTCTACCACTGCGCAACAGGCAACATACAGTAGTCTCGCAAATCTACTACTGCATATATAGGCTTGGTCTTGTAGGGATACGTTTGACTTGATCAATCTACCATGCTTACTCATCATGCGGACCCACCCCTGCTTCCGAGGTATCGCGCGGTGTCTCGCTACGATTGTTTTCTGCGAGCCAGTAGCCGAATATGTGCTTGAACGTGCGACATCGCCATCCATTGTGTTCTGACCAATCGGCCACACGGGCGACTGACAGGCCAGCGGCAGCTCCTAGCTAGATGCTCATGGGCGCATGCGTGAGAAGATTGCAACGACGACCCTGTGGTGTACGGGGTGTCTGCCATCTCTCGGCGGTCTCCACAGCCCCACAGCGCCAACGGCGATGCACGCACCTTGAGCCGGACGACAAAGCGCCGACGCCTTAGCGTAAAACCCAGAGGTACATGGGTAAATATCCCCCCCTCCTCCCCCACTCGGCCTTGTTTGCCATCGGGGTTTGGGTTTTCGTCGCTTGGCAACGACGTTGTAAAACAAGCCGCCCCCCCCGGTGTTTGCCATCGGGGTTTGGGTTTTCGTCGCTTGGCAACGACGTTGTAAAATAAGCCCCCACTCGGTGTTTGCCATCGGGATTGGGTTTTCGTCGCTTGGCAACGACGTTGTAAAACAAGCCAATTCACTTCGTGAACTCGGCAACCAGGTTACCGTTTTTTTTTTTACCTCGGTTTTTTTTTGGCGGTAACCATAATGGTGGTCGAGTAGATCATGTTGTGCGGGGTCGAGAACCCTCACTCCGCGCAACGGGGGATGATCGCACCACGTTGTGTTAAAATGGTCAAGCTTCGTCGAGGCAGTTACACAGTGCTTACAACTGTCTCTGGAAGTGAAAGCACCAGAAAATAAATTAAGTCATACGTAGCTGTCATCCGTACGCAAGGAAGTAAGCACAAGATGCCGAACACCCTTAGCAGGATGCAGTTCACCCTTCATGCGACTCGCCAAACACCTCACGGCGCTTCGCGCTTGGTGATGTGAGAGCCTGGTCCGGTGAGAACCCGGCGTGCTCCGTCCCGGCTTTGTAGGGATGCGAGGTCAATGGTCAAACGACTACGGCATGCACGACTATGAGTACACCCCCCCCCTCCCCCCAAAATGACCCCCCCCGCCCCCACGGACCCCGATTTCGAATATAAGTACAGCGTAGGCCTATGTGTCGTGAATCTTTTTCGCGTAGACCCGTGGCTACGAAAAAGATTCGCATATATACCTACTGTAGTCTATGGAATACAAACGCCATCAATCGGTGCTTCGTACAAAATTTAGTCCAACCCGACGACCATCCAGCTTTCACAACCAAGCACACCACCACCACTAGGTGGAGACGACTCATCTTTTCGGTTGCACGCACACACACACATGTGTTGCCGCAAACTCAAACCTTTTTATGTTATTAGGCAACAAAATATTGCCTCTACTGCACCCGTAGTTACTACGGAACTGTCTCGCCCATATGGGATAGACCGGACGTTACGAACTCAAAGAACGCCTGTTCATTTCTGTCCAGGAGAGTACTTCATTGTTTTTTTCTTTTCTTCCCGGAGTCATGAACTGCCCAGTATTTTAGTGCGCACAAGCACTAGTAAGTAGTATCAGGCCATACATCCGACCAAAGTCTTGCTCGCCAAGTGAAGGACCCTCAGTCTTCACTTACTTACCACCCTCACTGAGTGATCTCTTTCGGCAGCGCCCAAACATTCCAAAAAGACTGAAAGATATATTGCCGTTTACGCACGTGTGTGTGTTTTTATTATTAGCATCGACCGCGCTAACAGGCCGACCATTGAAAGGACGTCAGTCTTAGTGCGGTTAAAACACGAAACACTTCTATCAGCCATGAACTGGGACCCCATGAGGGGGCAGCATAGGGAGGGGAGGCTAAACTATCCTTCGGATCAAAGACGAAAACGGTGGCAACTGAAGAAAACTGCACGCGTCTACCAAGGCTATTGCCTTGTACTCGAGTTCGTTTAGGAATACTTTCACCATTCATTATCCTCCTTGTTGTCGCTACAAGCTGGTCTGACCAAGAAGCTAACTTTCGTTCTTTCATGTCCCACTCTGCTGTTTCAACGAATTTAGACTTCAAATTTGGCGGGTGCTCGTATAAGACCATAGGGGATGGGCAGGTGCCGGAATTTTTCGGATCTGAGTTGATTTTAGGTATATAACTATCAATTGGCGGCATAGTTGGGATACTTCCTGTACTGAAATCAGCACAAAAAAAAGTTTCTTACATCAAGCTGAAAATTGCTGTGCATGTACCTGGGAACATGGCGAGAGCAAAGATGGTAGTTTCAAGGCTCACAGCACCTTCCATCAGAAGTTATGGCCTATTAAAGAATCCGATACAACACACAAGATACCTGAGGCAACGTAAGGATCTCGCGATTCCCACGCTGTTTTTTCGAATTAGAAGCTGAAATTTCGACACGGCATCCCCATGAGTACAAAAAACAAATAAGCCACTGCGCCATTGGACTTTTTTCTTTTATTCTGCGACTTTTTGGCATAGCAAATATTCCCATGAATACTTATATCAGCCTAACTTACGAAATAAAAAAAAATCCAAACAGCGCAGTGGCCTTTGTGTTTATAGTACTCATGCAGATGCCGTGTCAAAACTTCAGGTTCTAACTCGAAAAAACCGCGTGGGAAATCCGCTCCAACCTTCAAATTTGCGTCTTGGTCAGACCAGCTTGCTTGTACCATCAATCAATCTGATCCTCATTTTGACAACAATCTCTTGGCAGTTCTTCCCTAGCCCTGCGTCTTTTGTTTTGGGGAAGGTAATCTGGCTCAAACACTTTGCTCTCTTCCACCCCTCCATGTTTTCCTCCTCCATCGTCGTCTTCATCCTCCTTTCTTCCCTTTCCCTTTCCTTCGTCTCCGTCACTCCCAAAAGAATTACCCTCATTACTATCGTTGTCGCAGAGATCCCAACGATTGGCCCTGGTGGAAGTTGGTCGATCAGTAGCCTATGACGTTTGCACACATCGCGAGTTCGCATCGACAGAAAACAAGCTAGTGTGTTTGTGTGTTTTGATTATTTACATCGCCGCGCTTACCGGCCGACCAATGAAAAGACGTCAGTCTCAGTGCGGGTGAATTTGTGCATGTTGTTCTTGTTTCTGCTTCATCAACCCTGTTCTCTTTGTCAACTTTGTTGTCCAAAACGCGCGGCGAAGCCGTATACTTTGCAGTAGTATAGGAAAGGCCTCTCGCAGTGAGGATGGTATTTGTAGTAGTAGTAGTAGTAGTAGTAGTAGTATGGTCCATGCATAACAACAAATTGTCTAGTAATCCTGCACAAAGGTACACACACCTCCTTTTGTAGGGAACGAATGAGAAATATATCGAAAGTAAGGAGTGAGCACCGTTCAACACCCTGTCCCCGCGGGCGGGCGGATCTATCTATCAATCTATCTCCCAAAGAAGGCGATGTTTTTAATGATCTACGATTGCCCGGAATCCTTTCATCCGTTTGTGTCGGCGGCGTAGAGCCGTATCCGAACATACATACATATAATAAACGGATTTGGACAGACAGCTGTTGGAATTGCTAGTAAATAAATGTCGGATTTTTCCGTTGGTATATTAATAATCAAGTTCCCAAAGCGAGGTATATGGACACCAGATCTGGAAGGAAGACCATTTTTTCGTTCAATGATTGATTTTGATGTCGAACGAAGCGATATTTTGGGTAAGGGCGCGTGCAGTCGGCACAACCAAAACAAAAGGGAGCTTATTTTAGGTTATTATGTGTTATTTCATTCAGTGCTTTTTTTAGTCGATGTTTTCTTTTTACACGTGGCGGTCGCGTTGGTGCAGTCGGCATAGCAACCAATAATGGAGGACTATTTGTTAAAATGGAGGCCCATTGCTCGAAGCGAAAAACTTTGCTTTATTTACTTGACAACATATATATATATATATATATACAAGCTGGGCCAGCCAAGAAGCTCACTTTCGTTGTTTCGCGTCTCACGCTGCCAATTCCACGAGTTTTGGCTTGAGTTTTGTGTGCCTACTCTTAGAAGACAATAGAGGATGCGCCGGTGCCAGAATTTTTCGAATCTGAGTTGATTTGGGTATTAAATGCTCAATTGGCGGTGTAGTGGGGATGCTTCCGGTACTGAAATCAGTATAAAAAACGTTTTTACAGATTAAGCCGAAATTTGGCGTGCACTTACCTGGGAGCATTGCGAGAACAATGATGGTAGTTACAAGGCTCAGGTCATCTTACATCGAAAGTTATGGCCTCGTAAA
>FN649727.1:887024-898782 GCA_000310025.1 Ectocarpus siliculosus | reverse complement strand
CTGTGTATTCCTATATATATTTTCGTCCCTGCGCCCAGGTGTAGAGGCCAGTAAGTAATTTTCTATTTACACCACGATTTTTACGAGTTGGAATCTGAAATTTTGACACGTGGTCTTCGTTATACTAACACCGACCACGTGTCAAAATTTCAGATTCTAACTCGTGAAAATCGTGGTGTAAATCGATTTCAACCATTTTGTAGGCATCTTGGCTGGCCCAGCTTGTATCAGATTTCAGAACTTTTCACGCCGATACTGTTTTGTTTTTGGTTTGAGGACCATGTGCTAGATCCTGCTGTAGTAGGGTTTTCAAAGAAGAATGCGGCAAATGATTCCTCTCGCCAATCGCCACTGAAACTTTTCTTGTTTTTTGGAGGAATACTAAATTTTCGTGAGAACAGCTACTACTCGACCTGGTACAATTTTTTCTCTTCGGCGCCAAACATATTTATTTGTAACAACACACACACCAAGTTATGCCGATGCGTGGGGAATTTCAGATTATTGTTGTGCATGGACCATACCATAGAGATGTCCGCGCCAAACTCTCGCCCCCTTTTCGAGGCTCACCGTCCTCTCACTCACTGCAACCGTACTGCAAGGCCATCATCACGCATGTTCTGTTCGGCTCTACGCATCACGAAAAGCTGCTGTGCGGACTCCATCATCGGTATGACCCCTGATTTCCGTGTCCAAACATGCCCAGACGTGGAAAAATGGCGTTCAGATTAAATGAGATGGCAAGACGCACACATCTTTCTTTCAGCTACACATCAATTGTTGGCAAAAAATAACTTGAGCCGGGACGACCGAAGGTCCTTGGATGACAGGTGGTGTAACCCACATGGCCGTTCAGCTGTAATGTGTTGGACTTGCTCCGCCTGTGACGTTTGTTTACGTTCGTCGTTGTGAGCCCTACATACACCAGCAATGACAACGTTCGTTGTTATAATAAGTGCGGGTGACGTTCGCCAAGAGGTGCGTCTCAACCGTGCTGCATCCACAACAACAACACGTCGTATGACATAATGCAGTTGTGTCAAGGAGAACCTACGCGTAGTGGATGTTTTTAAGGCGGACAATTGTAGCACACGACTCATTCTGTTCTGGCTTTGATGGAGACTGACGACATTTTTACAAATGGACTGGTCGATGCAAAAACAAATTAAGACATAATGGTGAAAGCACTCCTAAACGAACTCGAGTGCAAGGTAACAGCTTTGCTTGGTAGACGCGTGCAGTTTCCTTCTGTTGCTACCGTTTCTGTCTTTGATCCGGAGGATAGTTAAGCCTCTCCCATGCTGCCCCCTCACGGGGTCCCAGTTCATGGCAGATAGAAGTGTTTCGTGTTTTCACCGGCACTAAGACTGACGTATGTTCATTGGTCAGCCGGTTAGCGCGGTCGATGCTAATAAACACACACATCATAAAACGAACGACTATCTGCTACCTAGGCCCCCGGGTCCCCGGCCTGGGCAACTGCCTCGAGCGTATAAACGTTCTCGAACCCATGCGGTCCCTCTCGGGGAGGTACAGCCTCGCGCTCCGGCCGCCCGCCTCCTCCCTCGCCGCCCTCACCTCCGCCTCCACCCACGGGACCCCCGAAACGCTACTGCTGGACATACATGTCCTCGCGTCCAGCTCCAAACCTCACCGCAGCTGGAGAAGACGACCAGCAGGGATCGGTCTCGTTGTTGTAAGGAGGCCTGAACGTGCCTGGCCCAGGGCCGCCCGGGGGTCTGGGAGCCGGTCGCTTGCCCCCGCACGACCACGCCGGCGGCGACGCCGCGTGGCCGGCCAATCCGCCGTGGCCGCCGCCTCCCCTGGCGGACTCCGGGCGGTAGGCGTGGGCGCTGGGGGTGACGAGGCCGTCGTCGTGGAAGAGACCAGTAACCAGAAACGGGTATACCCGGGTTATAGCTAGAAATCAAGACGCTTGCACGCCCAGGCTGTCAGCTGATTGGCCGAAACACCATTGAACCCATTTCTGAAAAAAAAAACATCGGGTACACCTTTTGCTGGAAGTAGGACCCTCTGGTGTAACCGATATTGGTTACTAGTGTACCCGGGGGTGGTCGATTTTGTACCCAGAAATGGTCATATAATCCCGGCGCCCGACGACTCCAAAACCCGCAGAAAAAACCGTGTACCGCACATACCCGCACGACACAACAGTACCGCACATACCCCACAGTAGCCACACAAGACCACCAACGCTCGTTGACGGGCACATTGCCTCGAAGGATACCAAATCTCCGACAGCCTCCTCCGTAGATCGCGGCGAAACCATCCGCCGTGCTCTGCTGCTGCTGCTGTGCTGCTGTGCTGCTGTGCCTCGGAAGCATGAGGCAGGTCGTGCCCGTTTTGTCTCTCTGTCATTACCTTATGTACGAGCACCATAGCGAGCTAAGTCGCGGATCGAGCGAGTTCGACCGCCTCTAGGAGAGGAGCCCGGGCCCACGAGTTGACAAATACGTGAAATTAGACTGACTGGTGAAATTAGCCAACGGGCACACAGAAGGCGCAACACCCGCAAATGGCGACGCGTCTTTGTAATGTTTGCCACACGCCAGCATGATGACAGCCGTGTGGTGCGTGGGTGAGTTGTGTTGTGTGTGGTCAGGAAGGCAGGGCACGGCGATTGGTTTTTCGCCGCGATCTACGGAGGAGGCTGTCGGAGATTTGGTATCCTTCGAGGCAATGTGCCCGTCAACAAGCGTTGTTGGTGGTCTTGTGTGGCTACTGTGGGGTATGTGCGTTACTGGTGTGTCATGCGGGTATGTGCGGTACACGGTTTTTTCTGCGGGTTTTGGAGTCGTTGGGCGCCCGGATTGTATGACCATTTCTGGGTACAAAATCGACCACTTGCGGGTACACCAGACAGACCAGTAACCAGCATCGGTTACACCAGAGGGTCTGGAGATGCCGCCGGCTACCTGGGGGTACCTGGGGGTGCAGGCGCGTTGATTTCAAAGTGTACCCGAAATTGGTGATAAACTACCCTGGTATACCCGTTTCTGGTTACTCCTCAAGAGGAAACGGCTGAGCGCCGGGTCGTACGGGGCCCCCTTGGGCTTGCGCCTGAGGGCCGGGTGTAGACGGCCGTCGACGAGCCGCCGGTGGCGGCCTCGGCGGCCCTCAAGCCGTAGTCCCCGACGCCGGGTCTCAGGGCCGAGTCCCTGGGAAACCGCTCGGAAGACCCTAGCCCTAACTCTTTCAGGAGGAAGGTGTGGCACGAAAATAAATAAAAAGAAGCCCCCCTCCTGTATGACCCTGGATGGTTGGCAGTTGTACGGCAGTATGTAGTAGTAGTACTCTGCTTGCATCAAAACTTATTTCTTTCAATTCTTTCAGACGATTTTTACTTCGATTTCCGTTGGCTCAGTGGTCTGTATTACCCTCCGACCCCCGCGTGCTTCATGTGTATGTAGTCAGAGTGCATCGTCTCGGGGCTGAATCGCGGTAGGACCGTAGTGTCACACCGAATTTTTTACCATCCTTTCCAAGGGTGCGAGGATGAGTGAGCTTCGAGCGAATCGTGCGTGCGTGTCCAAATTCGATTCCCTGTCCACCTACATACCGATGTACTAGCCGTGGTTGCGATAAGGTTGAGTGGAAGTGCAGAACCCTGACTTCTGCCGCCGTCATGGCCCCTCCTCGGGTTGCCTTCGAATTTGGACAACTGCTACTACAATGTGTACACTTCCAAAGGACAAGATCGTGGCCTTTACTAATGTACCAGTTCGTTTACTCTATGCAACTGCAGACAGACTGACAGACAGATCAGAGGCGGACAGAGGGAGGGGCAATCGACAGACAGACAGACACATAGACAGGCACATAGATAGGTCAGAGGCGAATAGAAGGGCAGAGAGACAGAGAGGGGAGAGAGCGGGTGACACGCGTGAGAGAGAGAGCCCCCTTCCCCCTTATCTTTTGGCGTTTGAATAAACGCCTCCTCCTCCGATAAACAACTCCGATGATCCATTCTGCGTTTCCCCCAGCGCTTGCTTTGTACACCATCGCACAGCGCAGCAGTGTTCTCTGCTGCTGCAGTGCTCACCACCCTCCCTGCTGGGGCAGTAAACCTCGGGTATTGAGCACCGTAGTGGGTAGGAGTTGATACCAATACACGTGGTGGAAACGCACGTTTCCTGAGGACAGCAGCAGTAGTACAGCTGCTGTCGTCGGTCTTGCAGCCTGCTCAAAGGCATCGCGAAGAAGACATGCCCCAGCAACACAGACGTCGACAGCGACGACCGGTCCAGCAGCCGTGGGCGTCGGGCACAAGTGCAATAGTCCTTCTGGCCCTTCTTTTGGGCCGATGCCAAGGTGGGTATGTTGCTTGGTGGCCGCCTGGCGTGACCTTTGGGCCTGTGGGTAGACATGACTTACCTGTGTGTGTGGGTGTGGCTGACTCGTCGACCTATTGCCCAGCGAGTGCCACGTGCAGCCAGCGGCAACCGGGGCACAACTCAAGGTTGCCAAGCCGTCACCCCGCAAGTGCGCTGGCGCAGTGGCTGTTCGCCGTCTTACCAGGACGATGCCTCTGTGGTCGCCCTCGTCTCCCACACACACCGGGGTTTACCCGCAACCACGTGTTTGAAAATTCAAATTATCAACTCGTCATGTCGGATATCACAAGGCGCAGAGCAGAGTCACCACAAGGCATAAGGTGGCTCCCAGAGAGCGAGAAGAACTACGTTTTGGCGGCACTGGTCTATCGCTGGACCTTGACAAAAAAATTTGTACGGCCTCGCAAGTCGACCGGCGCCGCTACGTAGTTTTGCGCATGACAACTTAATAACTGTACTGCGAGTGAAATATATCATGTTTTCGTAGTGTTATCCTCGTCGACCCCGCTCCCTCCGACACTTCCCACCACCCACGCAGGCTTCGCGTTCAGCAGCAAGGCCCATCACACCCGCCTCGACAGCCCCGCCGCACACAACAGCAACCACCGCCGGGATGTTGCTGCCCCGGTCCTGCAGCGGTCGCGCAGAAGACGACGGCATCCCGCGTCCCCGACCATCGCCGGGGCGCACCGCGATAGCGGTGACTACGGAAGGTTCAGCGATACGGGCGATGAGCCAGCTTACCGACCGGCGACCGCGGCGGGGGGAGCATCGAGGTCGGGGCGGGACTGGGAGGAGATAGGCAACGCGGACGTGTTGGTGCCGAGGGACGTGGACTATCCTCTGGGGGTGGTGCACTTCGTCGGGGGGCAAGGGGTGGGGGTGTTCCCGAGGAACGCGTACGGGGCGCTGCTCGAGGGGTTGGTAGATGCAGGTGCGGTCCTCGCGCGTTCGTTCGCTCGTTGGGTTGGTTGGTGGTTGCAGGGGTCGGGTGGTTCATTTTTGTGCCGCTCTATGTACTTCGGGCCTCTTGCATTCAGGCCGGCGTCGTTTGTCTCCCGTTCGTCTGCCGGGGGGTACTTTTCTTTCGCTAATTGTAGCAGCCTGTGTCACCTGTATGTATCTTGGTTCACTGCGACGCAGCAGCTCTGGCCGAAGCACGGCAACACTCAACGACCGGCACCTACGTCACCACCCCACCCCGCCGTTGTAGAGGACAATTTTGGTGGGTTGTCCACACACACAAAGTCGTCATAGGCCCTCTTGTTTCCTCGCTTCAGCCTTTCTCTGCCCGCCCGGCCCCGCCCGGCTCCGCCCTGCGCACCTGCCTTACCAACCACGCAAAGGCTTCCTGGTGGTGGCGACCCGCGTGCGGCTGAACGAGTTCAACCACGACCAGCTGGCGTGCGACGTCGCTCGCGACTTTCGGGTGGCGTACCGCGACGTGGAGGCGCTGTACGGGCGGACGGCCATGCGCCGCATCCCCCTCTTCGGGGTGGGCCACTCCCTGGGCGCCAAGGTGCACGTCCTGCTGAACTGCTACCCGGAGGTGGTGGACGTGGCCAGGCGGAGAAAGGTGTGGGGACCTGAAGGCATGTCGTTCGGCATCTGGATGGCTGTCTTTGAGTTGTCTATCTGCAGGGTGTCGTACCAGTTTTGAACATCTTCGGTCTGATTTTCAGCACACGGTCTAGCCTACTGAATGGGGTAAATAGTTAGCATTCGGAAGGTACTCTAGCTGCAATCCTGCTCGATTTGCCCTCGTTTTTGTGCAGTGTTTCGTTTGGCGTTGTGCATGTCTTCTCGGCGAGAGAGAACAGCAGCCCGCGATACAGGCACCCACATACACGCAGCGTCGAGGAAACCCCAAGTTTAAGCGACGCCGAAACCATCGACGCCGAAAATTGGTGCGGTAAGGGTATTTACCGCTGTCGATCACGTCTCTGTCGGGCGCGGTTCCTGTTTCTTTTCTAGCTTGAAACGGGATACATGCCACAAACATTTTGATGGAAGACCAGCCCCTTGGCGGCTTCTCCTTCTCCTTCGGCTTGGGCGGCGGGCCCTCAACCGTTCGATCCGATTCTCACGCGTTGCCCCATCCCGTGCCCACGCGCCGACGCCTGCTTTGCAAACCTCAAGGCAAACGTCATCATCAGCTTTAACAATTTTCCGGCCAAGGACAGCGTGCCGTTCATCAACGAGTTGCGTGAGCTCGGGCTGTCGATGGAAAACTTCGGGCCTCTGGGCGATAACCTGTCTGGAATCGCCAAAGCGTGAGTCGTGCGGGGTTGCCAACGTGAAGCCGCGCGGGAGTTTTGACCAGTAGGGCGGCGATCCGCGCTGTTGGAGTCTGGTAGTGGGGGAAGCTCCGAGGCTGGGCATATGCACGAAGCCCTCGTGTCGGTGCCAATGTTTCAAATGTTGCCACTGCTGTGACGAGGTCCGCTCTGGGTTCGCGGCCGACGCGTCGTAGCGGCAAAGTCGAATCACCACACGCAGAGACCCGATGTTCGCCGCGTCGGTACCCCAACGTACATGGCGTTTCCCACGTATGTGCCCCCAATCGTTGCGAGCGTTGCGAGGGGCTCCGCAAGCTGCAACCCAGTAACTCACCGGGAAACTGAGAGTGCACATCGCGATTCTTAAGAAAGGGGATCTTAGAGCGGCTAGATTTTGGAGGACGAGCCACCTACCGCAAGAAAATATTGCCGATATTTTTTCGTGCAAGACCTGAGGAACACCTGCATTTTTTTTGTCTTTGGCCTTGCTTGTCCGTTGCGCGTTCCCTCTCTCGCGCGCCCGCGCGTTTGCTGCGTGCGATAGGGTCTCCGGGCTCCCGTTGGTGAACGGTTTTGCGTCGCAAGGGTTGTCCTTGGCAGAAGAGTGGGGACCAAAGGCGGCCTCTGCCGTCGGGTCCATGCTGTCGGACGTACCCCAGGAGTTTAAGCCCTCGCCGGAGGTACTACTGCTGCTGTTCAACCCCACCCCCGTGCTTTCGCCTCCCGGCGACACGCGCCCTACAAGTACACTATTGGTTGTTTTTAGAGGGTTGTCCTCCTGTAGTAGTTGGCAAGCTTGTTCCTCGAATGTTGCAATGTATGCTGGTTGTTGGCTGAAACCAGCCACGGTCAAGACCTTAGCCAGCCAGAGACGCAGATCAAGCAACGTTGTGCGTCGACAAGTTTTTCCACCAAGGCGCTGACGACGAGCGCACCCCTTCACCATTTTCCTCTTGGTGTCCGCGTCCCCTTGCTGTGACGACCCCTCTCGTGGCATTGGGGGCGTCAGGCAACCTGGGATCTGCTGACGGACCGGTACTCGGTGCGGAACAACCTTGTTCTGCAGTTCAAGCGCGACACGATAGACCAGAGCCCGCAGCTCGCCGAGGTGCTCTTCAACCGCTTCGGAAGGGACGGGGAGCTGGAGTTTTCGAGGCGAGTCAGGCTCATCACGCGGGACGTAGCTAGGAGAAGGAGAGCAGTGCGAGAATCGCGCCCACGATGGGTTATGATTTGTTTTGGTTTCAGGCTGCGCTGTGTGCAAGCGCCGCTACGGTCCCCCGCAGCTTTCTCCTTCGTGGTTTCAGGCTGCCGCGCGGTTCCCCCAGTTTGCTTGGTTGTCCCTATCCATTCCAACTGTCAGGAGGAAATCACAAGTTGGGCCACGAGTAACGTTTGGGTCGAACCTCCCCCCCGCATCTTTCCATTAATGTTCGTTCCCACACCTATCACCGTAGAGGGGCCCACCATCTACCCTTGTCCGTGCCAACCACGCTCTCTCCCCCGCCGGCCCTTGCAACTCTCGTCCAGGCTTGACGGCACGCACGTAACTCCAAACACGCCAGACTTCCGAGACACGCG
The DNA here is from genome assembly GCA_000310025.1 of Ectocarpus siliculosus. Lineage (NCBI taxonomy): Eukaryota > Phaeophyceae > Ectocarpales > Ectocarpaceae > Ectocarpus > Ectocarpus siliculosus. The sequence continues at coordinate 890,567 of FN649727.1, read as the reverse complement.
ACAAGCACGGGACTGGGCGGACAGAGCCGGCATGGGGGCGCAAGGCGATGCATTCGTGGAGGTTAGCAACGACACGAAATTATATAGCGGCATTCGTGTGGAGGATCTGGTTTCATGTTGTGCGAGTGCGGGCGCAGTCCGGCTACGACGGTAATCACTATTATAGTCACCTGATTCAGGCTTCTTTTGACAGTGATGGATAGCGACAGCACCAGCAGAGCGACAGAGAGAGGGCGACATTGTCAGAGGTCGTCTAAAACTTGGTCTCGTTGGAACCTGCTTGTCGTGCTGCGTTGCCGGGGGCGCGCTGCACTCAATGTGAATTTTATCCGCAACAACGGCATGCTGCTGCTGCTGCTGCTGCTGCTGCTGCTGCTGCTGCTGTGGCGGCAACCGCGCTCTCGAGAGACGAAAACCACCCGAACATTGGTTGATGTGCACACAATATTTGATGCTTGCTTTTTTGACCGAATCCCTCTCCCCGTTCTCCGGACAACATATCCCTTCGCCTCTTGGTTTCATTTCCGGCTGAATCGACACTGCCGAACGTAACGCGATTACTCTTTAGGTGGTTTGGGTAGCCAAATCTCTTTCCTCCCACCCTCACGCCTTCTCACCCGGTCGCCCCCGTGGCATGTTTTGGCTGTTTTTAACGTCTCTCCAGGGAGGGGCCAGAGTGGCGGCGTCGACTGCGAGCCTCGAATTGGACGAGCTCATTAAGGCGCTCACGTCTTACCTCCGGTCTCAGTCGCTGTGGGTGCGCCGAGAGGGGCGGTGGGACAGCGACGAGATGTGAACCGCTTCAAGGAAGCGATCAATGTATTGCGTTGTACTGCTGTATCATCATGTCCATAAGAAATCCTTCGGTATGTGTGTCTCCCGCTACCCTTCCTTCCAGTTGCCGTCCTCTGGGCGATCACTCCCTTGTCGTTGACAGACTGTTGTGTTGTAGGTCTTCACATAAAATTGTTTTTCGGTGAAGACACTTCACAAAGAGATGTATGTGTTTTTTTGTCTGTGCCACTGTACCCGTTCGTCTACTTCACGAGGAGCACAACGTAGCCGCCCGCGCTGCTGCCCAGGGTGTCTCGAGACCCTTGCCATTTCCCACTGTGTGCAACCGGGGTAACATCGGGGCGGGACCAGGGCTTTGTCGGGAAAGGTGCCGCGGTCATTTTGGGTGCGGTCACCTGCTCTATGCTCTGGCCTCTCTTGCCTATGTCAGGGACAAGTGAAAATAACCTGACCCACTTCGATTAGACAAGCCACAAAAATTGTGGCACGCAGTGTTCTGGATGGTCTAAAAAGCTTTGGTCGAATAACCGTCCCAGCCGAAATTACGTGGACAGTGACTGACGTCATCCACGGTCATTTGGGTGTGAAGGTGTAATGAGTTTCTTCGACAAGGATGACATCACTTGTGAGAGTTCCATCGGTCGACCGCGGTCGGTCATCGTCACGTGGACGGAGAGAGTCCGTTAAGGGGGTGTTCTTGTCTCTAGAGAAGGGGAATAAAAGGAAATGTGGCACGCAAATTCTGTTGGTCGACAAAACTCTGGATACCAGGGATTCAAAAATGTCCACACGAGAAAGTGTTACACGAAGCAGATCGATCACCGAGCAGGTTCTGCACGCGGTCTTCCCGCTTCTACTACTGTTATGCTCCACCGCAGAATCTTCGAGACAATCAAGCCTCGACACGATACCGCATGTGCAGCCAGCCAAGCACCGTCGCCCCGAGCCGCAATGTGCCTCCAGTCAGAAAAAAAACGTGTCGACGTGTCAACGCAAGTTATTTATCGGGGAATCTCGTTAACGCACGTCCCCTGTGACTAAAAACAAAAAGGGTCACCTACATATGCATAATGCATAAGAGACATGGCGAGGCGTAGAGAGACACTACGAAAAAGAGTACCCGTACATGTCGAACATCCATCTCTACTTTGAAGCGACGACCTCACGAAACAGACTTAAAAAAGACTAAGTCGATCTGTTCCAACCCAAAACGACGGCCACTGTCGCCCGACTCAACCCCCGCTCACGGGCTAAAACAAACCACCCCATCTCTCAAGACCGCCGTGTGACACAAGTGGCCCAGCACTCCGCAAGCTTTCCCTTTGACCCCTTCCGCCGAAATACGGCACAAACCGAACGCTGCTCTCTCCACGCGCACCTAAAACAAGGCCAAAGGCTTGCGACGCCATTCGAAGTGAGATCCAACGCGACATCTTCGTCATAGGCTTGCTACTTCCGACCTTCTTGGGTGATAGATCACGTCACGCCTTACGCGTCCACGACGGTAAGCCACCTGTCGTCCAAAGTTGCCCCGTTCAACTCCATGAGGGTTTCATACGCGCCCTCCTGGGAGATTTTTTGGTCCCGACCAAACACCGATGAAAGGGAGTGGCGCGAAGCACATACGGACAGCGGTTGAAATACGGGGGGCAGTAGAACAGGTTCAGTTCGGCAGTATTGGCATGTGTGGTACAACATATTGCGGTACTACTACGGCATCGTCGTAGATACTTGGGTCTATATGTAAATCAGGTCTAGGAAACGTAAGCCAAAGCTCGATGCTCACAAGAATAAATTTGTCAGGCAAGAAAACACAAGTTCGGGGTTAGAGTCCAGAGAGGTAGCCGATAGGGTGCGAAGCGAACGTCGCGACTGTGCAGGCGGAACAAGATCCAACACATGGTAAAGCTACACGACCGAAAGCAACATCTTGCCGTGAAAACGACAATAAAATCAAGTATGCATATCCATTGCAACAACAGAGGACTCACATCGCTGATGACCACCCAGCACGTTCCCGTGTTGTTCTGGGTCTGCAGGAAAAGGGGCATCTCCACCTCCAACATCGCAGACCTGGGTACACCGCTCGCCTCGAGGAACTCTCTGAAAACGAACAAACACATCGACGTGGCGAAATTTCCACCAATTTTTCAGGAGAACGCAAACACACAAAGGGGGATAAGGAAGCGTTAGTTTCACAGTTTCGGCTCCTGGGCCATGCGTGCATGACAGCACGGACCAGCTGTTTACCGCCAGCATGGCCAAGTTGGCATTGACTTGCCCAAAGAAAAAACGACTACCTGCGTACGAGCTCTGGATAGCAGGTGTTCACGAAGGGGGATTCCAACAGCAGATTGTCATATGTCGTAATTCTGCGCTGATTACTTGGGGGCCGGCGGACATGGCTGATGAAACCGCCGTGTGAATGTAGGCCTTCTTTGAGATCGACTCTCTTGGTGGCAGCCCAAGCGGCCTGCACTCTTCCCTGGTCTGCTACGGTGGCAGTCACGCCTCAAGTCTCACTCACATGACTTCTTCCTCCGTCTTGTGGAAGGGAAGCCCCGAGATGGAGACGACCGGCAGCGACGGGTGCTTCTCCTTCAGCGAGGTCTTTACCGCGGATCGTGTCTCTTCCATCTGGTCCCTGTGAGACTTCCTCTGGTTGGGCTTGTTGCGCTCGTTCCACCGCGAAACATCTACCCACCTGTGGTATCGTCGGGGGGGGGGGGGGGGGGGGGGGGGGGGAAG
>FN649727.1:824371-841298 GCA_000310025.1 Ectocarpus siliculosus | reverse complement strand
GTCAAAGAGAGGTGTCTGGTTGATTTGCTGTCATGGATCATGCTATATTTCAGTCATGCCAACGTTTTTTTTTTTATATAAGTGCGCGTTGTGGTGGCAAGGGAAAATGGAAGAATGTGGCTCTTTGTCTTCCAACGAGATGCTTTCGCTTCAAGTGTTGCTCCCCACGTAGGTACGGGGCACGTAGATCCTTCGGCACTAAAGTATCCTTTTTCGCGCTCCACACTCTCTGGCACTGAACACGTAGGAAGCCGAGCAGGTTGTTGCTGTTAATTAAGCCCACGGATGCAATGAAGAGGGGAGTCGATAGGTTAAGTAATATGCAAAGGCGCGACGACGTGTTACACTGCTGCTGCGTTGCCAAATTCTGCCACGACACCCCCTTTGCGGCCATCGCGAAATCTTTCGGTTCCCGTTTGTTTTCGTCTGACAAACCAAATCGTGCTGTGATTCACTGGCCGCCGACCATCCGGCGAACAACCGCACCGGGGGATTATCCGCAGCCCCGCGCTCCTTCGTCCGGGTCAGCTACTCTGTACCCCCAAGCTTGAACGAATAGATCGGCTGATATTTTGTTGGTGTCCACCACAGTGAAGTGACTTCTCCGAATAAGTAGACGTAGACCATTTCTTTCTTGGTTTCTTGCGTTTTTGTGCCTGTCGTGTCTCGCCGTCTTGCGTGCATGAGGAGTCCCTCCCTCCGCTTCCGTTCTCTGTACAGCCTGAACCGATAAAAAGCGAAAACAGCTTGGGGACTACAAAAGCAACTCTGACGACATTCGTTGGCTTGCTTTCAACAATCAAACTTGGACGTACAAACATTTGTTTTTGTTTCTTTGAGGTTCAAGCGCGTCATTTTCCAGTCGTGGAGCTCAAGAGGCACTGTACGTAGGAGGGGACGCGACAGGCTGCGGACATGCCGGCCGCGTGGTGGTTGCTTCTTTTTCCTTTTCAGCGTAACAGTTTTCGACATCAATTAGTGTGACGGCGAACACAAGTCCAGCGGCGTGGTAACGATCTTACCATCTGTCTCAGTTGATCCATCCACAGGCCAACGCAAGCCACAAACGATGAGCGGCCCACTTGAAGAGGCATGCTCGTTTGTTGACTGATTTCGTCTTATTTTTTCTCAAGCTCATCGACGGGCTAAATAAACACTGGTGGTTAGGAAAAAATCGCTGCTTGTGGCACGTGTAACAAAGGTTGAACTTCCGACGGAACGCCAACGTTTGCTCATCTCGTCATCTTTCGGGGAAACCTCACCCTACTGCTCATCATTTCGCGCCCTATTCAATGGGGCGTGGTTGAAACGTCGCAGCACGGCGGTCACTCGTTCGCCACGCAGTCTTATTCAAGATCATCCACCAGTCATTGACGGGCCTTTTCGGCCTATGGAAAGGAAGCAGAAAGCAGCCACGACCAGGATGTCACACTACGAAACATAGTGCGAAAAACTGTGCCTCGTCCTTGCGTCCACGTGATCGCAAGATCCTTCCTTGTTGTTAGTTTCATCATTTGGAAACATGCGCTTTTTTGCTTTCCCTTCACCTACTAGATACCGCTAACGCGAGCGGCCGTAAAAATTATGAAAATACATGGGGCACTCCTCCAACTAAAGAAAGACATGCATGTACTGTAACTCGCGTAATGAATCTATCTGGCACCGCCGCGCCCCTACGGTACAAGCACAAGCAAAACAAAAAAAATGAAAGTCGCTCAACAGGAGGCCCGAAGGGGCAGCGACAAAAACCTTTGGAGCGCAACACGCCACTTTGGCAGCTCGCCAATTCGACCGACATAATTTACCCTCAAAACGTGAATACCATACACGGGGACAAGCGCAGTTCCCTGGGCGCTCTTTGTCAACGCCGCAGGGCGTCTGCACTTTCCTCATCTTTCCCGTACTCTTTCCTTCACGCGCGCTCCGAACCCGTGCCCCCCACAGCTAAAAGAGCAGGCCGCAAATACCACCGACTCGCCGGCCGCACGCACACACAACAGATAACCGGTCACCTCTTCTTTCGATACGCCTTTGATCCACAGGACACGGAAAGGTATACCGCGCTTGCGGCTGCTGTCCAGCGTGCGGAAAGAGCGTACCTCAGGTGGAGCCAGCCCCACCGCTAAAGTGCCAAACACAGCACCAGACGACACAAGCTACAGAATAACAGCAGGAGAATCCACAAGCAAGCATACACACCACACGCGCGCGCAAGGTAAGCGCGGGGGCGAAATATACCATATAAAAAGCAAGTCTTTACTACTCCAGTCAAATGTAGCAGCGTGGAATAAAAAGTACTCAAAAAAACAAGGAAGAGCCAGGGTACTGGCATATCGTAGTGCTGCTGCGCCCCCCCCCCCCCCTTCTACAAAAACCGAAAGATACCCTGCAAAGGAGTGCAAAAATGTCAACGTTGACACGCCTGGGCGAAAGATCCAGAAGTTTTTTAGCATTTGCTCAAGCACCCACAACCCTCCCCGCATCATCATCATCATCAACATCGGGGGTCACTCCGACAGAATAAAACGCTTGCTTCGCCCCCCCCCCCCCCCCCCCGCACCCGAAACTTGGTGCTGTCTGCGGACCCCCCCTCCCAAGTGGGCCCAGGGCGCCAAAATCGACAACGACACCGACATCAGTTAACGTTCGACCGCGTTGAAGCCGGGACAGCCGGTGACGTTTCCCCGGTGCTGCGTCTCGTTGAGCATCTGGGTGATGGAGCACGGGAAGCAGCAGCACGTGAGCAAGCAGTCCGCGCTGTCCGTCCCCTGGTGAGAGCCGCGCCGCGGTAGCGAAAAGGGAGAGGGATTTTGGTTGGAGCCGATTGAGAAGAAGCGCACGAGGACAAGAACAACACGGGGCGAAGAAAAAGGGGAGGGGGGTGTGTGGAAAGGACACGAGGTTAGTTTTAAGCCAGATTACAGCAGCGCATCGCAAGTGTGACCACGGGTTGGAGTAAACGGCACTAGCGCTGTGAGCGCTGATTTGAAGTGAAGACAAAAAAAAAAAAGGCAAGTGCGCAAGAATGAACACAGATACGTCACCTACAAAGAAAACTCCGGTGTCTTTCCATCCTCATGGTGAGACACAGGCTGATGCGCCCGGACAATACACCGAAGGTGTTTCGGTAAAATTGAACTCGACACCCACAAGAAACGAGACGGCACATGCATTCGGAAATAAGTTGGGAGCACAGGTGGAATACCTATTTAGCAGGGAAAAAGGTAGATAGAACCACCGATGCATACAACGCCATACTTTACAAGTACCAAGCCGAGGGACACGACAAACTAACAAACCCAACCGGCGCGAATGAACGGACCTCGATGTTGTAGCTCTGGCGGACGAGGCTCCTGGCGATGAAGGGGTTGATGCACAGGCAGTTGAAGATCCAGTCCGAGTCGTCCATCTGAGTGCGGATCGTTCCGACGGCAGGCATCGGGCAGAAGAAACCGTACGAGCCTGGACACACACGGAAAACGGACGCAGAAACAAAAAATGCGCCGCGGTGGGTTCGGTGCGACAAGTTCTTGTCATGCACGGTTGGCCGTCGTTAGCTACGGACTCCCTCCCCACAGAGTCACACGACATCGGGTTTTCGCTGGCCAGGAAGGCACCGCAAACGGGAGGGGACCGGGGCGGGCCGATACAAAACACTGGACTGTCAGGACCACAATTTAGCGTGGAAACACAGGACTGTCAGGACCCCCGTTAGCGTCACAGCCTTCGTTCGGGAACCAGGCGACTGACATGCACACGGACGTGAAGGTCGAGCCTATGTGCGAAACTTCAAGCGAACTTGCTCGTTTCTGCTGCCGTCAGCACTCCTTTTTAAGATTTGCGGGCGTCCGGTGGAGTCCCTCGTACTACAATTTTGTAGGCACAAGACATTCGGTCCATCTTCCTAACGATGCTAGGCGAACTATGTAGGAAAGGAGAAGAGCAACGGGCCCAAACCAACGGCAGCAAGTCAACGGTACTACTCACGAGTGCACCTTACGAGAATAACGGGAAAATCTCATTCAACGCGACAAACGTTAAAACAATATCTACATTTGTGCCCCTCTGTAGGCGATTTGTTCCGCCTGGCATCAATGCTTTCTCCGTAAATATGCTTTCCCTATTGAGTTGGAGTATCAAGAAGGTGTCCCTTAATCCTCCTGTAATGAAATCAACACAACCTTCGAACGGGGTACTACATATCTCGACCTCTCTTTCGACAATGTGCACAATTTTCCAAGACGGCTGAACAACTCACAGGTGGTGCAGTCGTCCAGGCAGTTGAACAGCCCGAACTTCCAGGGCTGCTCGCGCCGCGACCTCGCCGACTGGTCGTTCCACGAGTCGTAGACGCACCCCCTCTTCTCCGTCTCCCCCAGCAGCTGGCACGTCACGCACGGCGCGCACACCAAGCTGCACAAAATATCCGCGCAGCAGTGCCCCTGGTCCAGATGGTTCGATAAAAAGGTTGGATTTCAATTGAGCGATGGTGATGTGAAGGGTAGGTGTGGATCTTGAAGTCGATGCGCCAGACTGACTTCGGATGGGTACCAAGAGTAAACCGTTTCCAGGTCAATAGCAGCAGCGTGGCGTAGCGTACCACCTACCTAGCAACAGCGCTTCCAAGGAATTACCCCGATTCACGAAAACTCTCGAGTGTTCAACTTGCGGCGCGATTTGTATTCGCAGAGTATTCGCAAATACACTGTTTCTCAATCGGTTGCGATTGCCGGGCAAACGTGAGGCACCGAAATCCCCTGTCGACCTTGAAACTTGTACATATAGTACTGTCCCCAACATTTCCTGACAAAAAACGGGAGTTGGGCTCGCGACACGCCGAAAAAAATGCAAACAATCGACCCCTAAAATATCCTTCTGATGAACCTGGCGTGTGCTGGGGGCACGCAAGCGAGCCTTCACACGTTGGCAGGGGAGGGGAGGGGAGGGGGTGTTCACAAACTCATCAACCCCGGTAGAAACACGCTTTCCTTGCCTCTCCTCAAGACGAAACGCCATAGGAAATAGTACACATGCCTGAAACGAAGCGAGGATACGCTACGCAGCCGTCTCCCGCCGTACCTTGATGCCGTAGCCGTGGCGCACGATGTTCCTCGCCGCACAGGGGCTCAGGCACATGGCGTTCACGCACCACGAGGACCCGTCCAGCCGATGCCTCGCCGTCGCCAACCCGCAAGGGACGCACAGACCGTACACTACAACATACGTCATGGGCATCATTCCAAAGCGGCCGGGGGGCGGGGGGGGCGGGGGACGTGGACAAGAGGAACGATGTCAGGGCGGTATGAACGCGAAGATGGTATAATAGGAAAGGGGGGGGGGTGATGGCCATGGGGGGCGTTTTGCCGTTTTGCCTTATGGTGGAGTGAGTCGTGTAAAAAAAGTGGGTCTGTGTAGTGCAAAGACTACCCACACCAACACCAGCAGCAGCAGCAACCAACAGAATATTGCACGACTTTCATGTATCCCGTGACCCTATTCAGGCACGAACGTAATTGAGCCGCATGCATCCAACCTTGCATCCAACCTTGATGCATCCAACCTTGCTGCGTTGGGTGCACTATGCTTCCGTTGTAGTAGGCCCATGTACTCTTTCAAGTGCTTGCACTCGGTCTTTGGCTCCTTCTGCTACGAACTAGAGCTGGCATCGATGATGAGAGCATACCGCCACGGCACTCACAAGACTTGATACCCCCCGCACAGCAGACCGCGGAGTGCCACTTCTGAGAGGGCAGGTCTCCGCCCTCGCCCCCCCCCGCGCCGCCGCCGCCGGTGCTCACAAGCTCCATCGGCTGAACGGGTCTTCGCGACGTCGACGCCCTCGACGTGCGGGATCTAGACGACCGTCGCGATCGGCCAGAGGCGTTTGATCGAGTGTCGCTGGTACCACTCCGGCCGCTCTTGCTTTTGCGCGCCTGTTGACCGGGGTCGGGGGGGGGGGAGGGTGGAAAAAAAAATCTGAATGGTCGGCGTGGTCGTATGTCGAACACATTTAGGTTGGTGATGCTTTCTGCAGCCTCGCATCCCGGGAGCCTCAACTCAAACAAATAGGAAACGAAGTTTGGGCAGACGACGACAGGAGTGCGTGATCGTCGTGTGCCGTCTACAACAGTAACCAGTAGTACCTCACGTGCTCGTGACGGGGTTTTGAGAATTTGAAGGGGGGCCTGCAGAAGTCAAGGCGCAAAAGAGGAAAGGTACGCGCAGCAATATTCCATCACGGCGTGGGTGTGCGGGTTGACTTGCCGCTACGCTGTCTGCCCATGACAGGTCGATTTGTTGGTGTGCGTGTCGGGAAATGGTTATGCAGCACGCGAGAGGGTAGTTATTCGGCGAGCGCGTGTGAAAACCGTAGGCATAGAACCAGGGCCGCCTTCTCACGGTCAGTGATGCGTCTCGTTCGTGAAACACACAAAATTACCCCGACTTTCGTTCCATCGAGGGGGCAGCAACCAACGCACGCCCGGCCTGTCGGCATGCTGTCGGCGAGCGTGTCTACAACTACGACACGGGGGGGTTGCGTGGCGTTTTTGCCCTCAACCGAGCGATGCTGTATGTATGCAACTGCTGTGTTGGAGAGGTCGGAAAAGTGAGTTGTTGTTGGACCCTGGAACGTTCAGTTGGAACGACGAGCGCAACAACGGTTATTGCACTCATCATGGGGCAGTTTCGACAATTTCACAGCGACGAGGCAGACAGCACGCGTTGCGGCTCTCTCGCCTTCGCTACAGACGCCGAGTGGCCGGGACCGTGTGCTGTGTGTTTGGGGACAGAACCTGGCCAAACAGCGAGCACGCGTTCCAATTCCGAACAGAGGAAGAGGGTCCGCTACAAACACACACACCGCGGTTAATAGGCGCTGCTGATGCCCTCTCGGCTGAACAATCGTGGAAGGGGTTTCATGGATTGTCGAGAACCTCACCATCTTCGTATGGGCTTCTTATAGCACTGGCCGCGAGATGGGTCCCTCTCCGTTGCTATTGCGTCGTCCGCCTGCTTGCAAGTGCTCCTCAAGCTGGGCGTCGGTGCAGGTGGCGGCTGGCTGTCGGTCACCCATCACACCCTCATGTGCGAATTATCCAGTTCGCGGGGACCCCTGGTGTTTGCTTGGCTGCTCTGCCATTGCAGATCGGCGCACCACAGAAGTCAGCAGCAGCGGTTTTCACAGCAAAACACGTCGGAAACAATGTCCTCTCCCGCGGCGAAGAAGGCGAAGAAGACCTTTGTGGGGGAGAAGGTCAGTCGGATGGCGATGCACGACCGGATACGTCGAAGGTTGAACATGCAACCGCTGCTCCTGCACTTCTTTCTTGCAGCAGGGTGCTTTGCTTAGTTCTCCGGCAGGCATGCGGCTGCTAACCCTGTGAGCAGTCGACGATGGCGCAACAACGGTGGTGACCTCGTCGCCTTGTGTCTGAGAGTTGCTTGCGAGCATGGATGTGTGTCCGTTCTCATCGTTTTCTCCTCCTGTCGTCGTCAGCCGAAGTGCCAAATCACGCACCTCGCTTTTCCACCGCACACCGCATCTGTACTCATACCTCTACCTCGGCTTCAACTGCACCCGGCACCGATCAACTACGGTCGTGGCCGCGCCTGCTTGACCAGCTATTACTCTGATTGGCCCACCATGAGACGGTGCTTTGGCATCGTGCGCTTTTGTCTGCTCTGTTTCCGACCTCGGAATTCCAGTAGATACTCGCCAATATTACTGTTGCTCATTTTTGGTGGCCGCCGATGGTGGGCGATCCGGAGGCGAAAGTTAAAGTTCCGATTCACTACAATATAGGGTAGCGCTCGCGCCGTTCGGCCGCTGTGCATCGCTGATACTGGCGTGCGTGGACACTATCGTAGGCCCACAACCATGATCGCGGCAGTAACGCGATTGCTCTCGCAAGAGGACTCAAGAGCAAAGCACGAGCACTTGCGAAGAGCAACATCCAAGTGTTGATGGCTAACGCGCGCAGTGATGCACAAGCACCATTGAACAACTGCCATTTGCCCATCTATCTGCATAACACGCGTCGCGTGCCCTAAATATACTGCGGTGACCATGCGGATTGCCGTTGCCATGATACTGAACAGGTTGTCCTTGCTTATTCGGGAGGACTGGACACGTCTGTCATCCTCAAGTGGCTCTCCGGCCAGGGCTTCGAGGTCATCTGGTGAGTCATCTTCCCTTACACTACTGCTTTACGCCAAACAACTACTTTATTTTCGTGTAAGGTTTTTGAACTGCTGCAGATACAATCGAGGTACACTTATAAGTACCGGCGGTTCAATCTTCTCTCTGCTGGTTCCTCTTGGAATCTATCGGGCCGCCCTCGCTGGTGCGGGGCCGTAAGCCTTACTAAAGGTGTGCACCAGACCTTGTCCATGTCCTCATCCAAAACGGGATGACCTTGGTTTCGGTGGGGACCTTTGGGACGCGTGTTTGGTACACTGCTGTATGTGTTCGGTACATACACTTCACCAGTTTCTCGCCCCTTACAGTGTACAAGAGCACACAAGGCGGTTGGTTTCCGGCTGCTCTTTCCGGGACGTGTCTTGATTTTACGAAATGTACGCTTCTTGGGTCGTATCGCCGCCTTAGCCCACATGAACAGGGCAATGATACAACAATTTTAGAGTCTTGCACGTATAATTTATTCCACTTACTTAACTGCTGGTGGGGAAACTTCAATGCAGTACTTTACATATGCTTGATTGCTCTTTCCACGTTGCTGCTTGCGACCATCTCCAACTACATGAATGGTATGCGTATCAACGCCACCACATTAATTTTGATACCGCCACATTAACTGTCCTGTCCCCCAACCCCGATCACCGTCGTCCCATCAGCTACTGCGCCAATGTCGGGCAGCAGGGAGAGGACTACGACGCCATCACCAAGAAGGCCAAGGACTGCGGGGCGTCCAAGGTGTACATCGAGGACCTCTGCGAGGAGTTCGTGACAGACTTCGTGTTCGAGGCCGTCAAGGCCAACGCCCAGTACGAGGGCCGCTACCTCCTGGGAACGAGGTGAGCCGCCGCGGATCCCGGTGTTCGTGTCGATTTTGTGGGCCTGTTAGTCGGTATACTTGTACGTACTCTTTTGCCCGTTTTGGCGGCTTCCAACTTGTTTTCTCACGTGCTTGCTCACGTCGTCGCCGTCGATCCGCTGCAACCGAACAGCCTGGCGCGACCGGTGATCGCCAAGCGCCAGGTGGAGATCGCGCAGAAGGAGGGGGCCAAGTACGTGTCTCACGGGGCCACCGGCAAGGGTAACGATCAGGCAAGTGACGGAAGAGACATGCTGGTCGTTATTTGTTGAGGGTTTTCATTGGGGAGATACGGCAGTCGCGGGGAAGAGGCGTGCTGGTCGTTACCGTTCAAGGTTCATTGGAGACATGGAGCAGTCGCGAGGAAGAGACGTGCTGGTCGTTGTAGGTTCATTGGAGAATTGGAGACGTGAGCAGTTGCGTGTGCGTGTTTTGTGTGTTAATATTATAATAGTTGCAATTGAGGTGTGCTGCTTACGGCGACTAGTCGCGAAAAACGAAACCGCCACCAGCACAAGGAACGCATCAACAAGAGTTTCAAGCGCAAGTAGTTCGGTAACGGTGACAGCGGTCCCCTGATCGGACCTCCTTGCTGTTAGCAAGGGGCTCTTGCCAGGCCGTGTGGTTGTTGCTTTGGCCGTATGGTCGGGGACATGCTCGTCGTGGGGCGCCCTCCTACTGTTGCAGTTGTACCGAGTATCGCGGATGATGCGCATCGTTTGGGGACTGTGACAACAGCCTAGTCAGCGCAAGAATCCCGCAGAGCCTATTTCAAGCATTCTGGCCCGTCACCCCATCTTTGCTGCTGTCTTTATCTCTTAACTCTCTCACGTTGATTCGCAATATCCGCGATCATGGTGGATCTTTCAGGTTCGCTTCGAGATGTGCGCGCAGGCGCTCGACTCTAAGATCACAACCATCGCTCCGTGGAGGGATGCCGAGTTCCTCGAGAAATTCAAGGTACCCGCCTCGTTGCAAATTGTTGCTACCGCTGTTTTGCTGACAGTTTGGTGTTCGGCTGGCCATAGAGGCGATGGAAGGCCATCTACGTTACATCGTTGTTGAAAATTGATAGTGCTAGTGCGCATTCGGTAGACACTTTCTTGTTCTTTGGACGTAGGACACAAGATCAGCGATCCCTCCCTGCAAATGCCTTGTTGTGGTTTCATATATCGTGTAAGAAAGAACTGGAACCAGCTTGGCCGTATCACGCTCGACCTCGACTGGCTCCCTAAAGATGTTTCACTCGGCATTTTTGGGGAAAAATGTGCTAACCTCGTGCCCTCGACCCCCAACTACTGACTCCTGAATTGCGCGACTTGTCCTCTTTTTCGGACGGTCGTTTACCTGTGTGCGTGATGATGATATACATCTTTTTTCCCTTCACCCACGTATTTTCGACGATATTGCTTCTGCAAAGCTGTGTGCTTGTATTATAGCGCTATCGGTAGTTTGCTCGTTTGCTTTGGTTGTACATATACTCTATCGGTTTCATTGTGGAACTTTTTGTCGTTTCTATCTGCAGGGCCGCGGGGACCTCCTGGCCTACGCCACGGAGCAGGGCATCCCGGTTTCGTCTACCCCCAAGGTGCGCTGCCTTTCGGTCGTTCTTGATACTTCGGGCGGAAGAAGAGGGAAGAGGGGCGCCATGAGAATGCTTTTAGGGGTGTATAAGCGAGGGAGAAGGAGAAAAAAGTCTGATAGCCTAGCTCTGAGACTCGCGGTGCACGCTCGTGTGTTTGGTAAGGTATCGGCTGCGCTCATTGTGGTTTCGAGGCCGTGTCGTGTGAACATCCTTCCTTGTGCTGACTTGAAGCCGGCGTTGCAACAAGAGCTACAGCAGTACATCAACAGCGGCTAGTCGCCGACTGCTGTTGCTGTTGCTTGCGCGCTGAGCGCGAAATTTTCCTTCTGCTTCGATTTTCTTACCGCGCAAGCGGGTTAGATTAGATCACAAACCCATACGTGATAGCCCACGCACGTGGCGTCTCGCATGTATACGATGTAGTGAAAAGTCCGCTGTGTTGGGGCACAAGTATGACGTCTCCCTCACGCCTACCCCCCCTTGCTCCTCTCGTCCCTCTCTTTCCGGTGCCCTCTCCGCCCGTGAAAAACGACGTTGTAAACAATTGATACGTCGGTTTCGACAGGCGTCGTACTCTATCGACGAGAACTTGTACCACACTTCGTACGAGAGCGGCATCCTGGAGGACCCCATGACCGCCCCCCCGCCGGAGATGTTCAAGATGACTGTCGACCCCCTCAAGGTACGGTAATTGTTTGTCGTTTCGTGTTGGTAGATGATGTCGGGTTGAGCCATGCAGTCTGGACCTTGGTCATGCTGTATGTTCACGGAATGATGGACGTGTAACGTAGGACATACCATGAGATGTGCAGTATATTCGCTGACGGCTTGCAAGTTGAGCTTTTCAACCAAGTCAAACGAAGTCGATCCTCTGTAGCTGTACGCTTGCGTCGCCGAACCACGCCGTAGTCGTTGTCACGGTGCATCTAGATGTGGGTCGGCCTGCATCAATCGAACCAACTTGCGCACGCCACTCCAGAACAGGCAGATCGTTGAAGAGTTGTCAACCCGTTTTCTCATGGTTTCAAGCCTGCGCCTCGAGCGAGCGCCAACACCATCTGACTCAATGCTCCTGTGAATTTCGTTATACAGCAGTCGTCTTTGTTGTTGCTGTTGATAGATGGTGGTTCTGTCGTTGTTTGTATCCATCTGCTATTACTGTTTTGCAGGCACCGGACAAGGTCGAATCTCTCAGGATCGAGTTCGCGAAGGGAATCCCCGTCAAGGTGAACACAAGAACTTGACAAACTTCGGTCTTTCGGCGGAAGTGTAGAGCGCAGTACCAGGACGCCACCGGGTACGATGCATGTATCAGTTTCCCGTACATGCGACAAGGCCTGTGGACGGAGCATAGAAGACCGGAGCTCGGTGCGGAATCACAATCCTTTATCGAGGATGTAGGAGGGGAGTCGCTTCGTTCTTTGACGGCTTCAAATTTCGATTTCTTGGGTTGCGTGCATGACATGTGCGGAAGGGCGTAGCGTTGACCGGTCTCCTCGTCCTCTTGGTGTGAGGAAAGGCGACGTGAATTATCGGGATAGTCATTGAAGGGTTGTGTTTCTTTTTGTACGTATACATAGGTGACGAACAAGACCGACGGCACCGTAAAGGAGAAGCCGTTGGAGCTGTTCTGCTACCTGAACGAGGTTGCGGGCCGAAACGGCATCGGCCGCATCGACATCGTAGAAAACCGGTGAGAGACCGAGCGAATTCTTGCTCGGTGATAAGTAGTCACGTCCAAAGCTTACGCGCGTACTTAGATTTACCGTTGCATATGTTAGCTCAATAGTGATGGAGTGACAGGCATTTGCAGCTCGCGCAGAAATGCAGGGTCCCATACCAGAATCATGTTTGGAGGGAGAAGGCCACCCTGGACGACCTTCACCACGATGTATGGTACATGTTGCATCGCCAAAGACGTATGTTCAAGACACCAGAGAACACGACCTTTGGGTGTGCAACCGTCGTCGCCTATGTAGCCAGACCTGACCTGGAACAAGCTATGGGCCGTGGCAATACGGCATATCCGCAATCTATGACGGTTCTGATCTGTCCCATGCCGGAGCTAAACAGACCCCCTTTCGAACATTCCGCGTTGATGGTCCACAGACAGGTACCCGTCTGCCACTACTGTTCGCCTGCGGTACTGTATTGTAATAACACGCCTGCTCCCGGGTACCCGAAAGGACGATTCGACATCTCAGCCTGCCGGTCTTTTTACCCTTTTTTTTTCTCTTGTTTCAGGTTTGTGGGGATCAAGTCTCGAGGGATCTACGAGACTCCCGCGGGGACTCTTCTCCGAGAAGTCCACCTTGACCTGGAGGGGCTTTGCCTTGACAAGGAGGTGGGTCTGTGATATTCTCGTCGTTGTGTAGTCTTCCCGATTAGTTCTTTGTTCTGTTGTGTGGCGAGGAAAACCGTAGGTGACTCAAGATATCTCACCCCCTAGACTGATTTTCAAAGGTCCGTTTCTCCACAGCAGAGAGAGCGGCGATGCAGCCAATGTCGGCGTTGGAACCTTCGTATTGAACAGTTTCCGATCACGTATCGTTTGGATCGTACATGGTCTTCGTCGTGGAGTAATCTACAAGAGCTCTGAAAATCGGTCCCGAGGGTGTGTTATATTGCGTCACCCCCGGTAACTGCTTGTCGTATCTCGGCTGGAGAAATGGGCGTGGTGCTGCTCACCTTGTTGGTTTTTGAGTGTCACTGGACTGCTGCTGGGCGCCGACGGGAGGCATGGTGTTGCTCTCTTTGTTGGGTAGGTTTTGGGGTGGTGAGGGACTGCCGTCGGTCGTGCCGAAACGAAAGAGGTTCGGCGTTGGTGTTGTGTTGGTTGTAAGGGATGCGTGTGACTGACGAGAGACTGCTGTTAAGTGTCTTCCTCCTTACCGCTTGCGCACCGATGCTGCTGCATACACCAGCTCCGACGATTCAGGCAAGGGGTGGCGGAAAGTGGAACGTGAATCTCCATTTTGAGATGGAAGGGGTGTACCTAACTGTTTTGTCGTGTCTTTTTTTCGTGTGATGGGCGACTGTGGCTCTTGTGCCTCGGCAAGAGCAACGTTAGCCCTTGACGACGGTCTTGTTTCGTGAATGTCGTATCTGCACAATGAGAAGCTACCTTCTCGGGTAATAGGGGAGGGAGGGAGCTGCCCGTTGGTTGGTATAACTATGCTACGCCTCTCGTTCTCTCCCTCTCTTCGCCCCGTTTCGCTTTGAGTGTTGAGCGACTCCATATCAAAGCGCGGCAATTTTTGGCTTGCGGTGGAGGGTCATGTAGTTGAATTTCAGCTCTTCTGTTGTTGGATGGCCCAAGGGACTGGCTTTCCCTGTCCATGCAATTACATGAAGAAATACCGCATACATTGCACAGCCGTGGTTTCCTCGCACCCCAGTCCCCCATTCCCCCGTGTTGCCGTTGTTGGGGCGTTTTTCGCCACGACTTTGGAGTCGGGGGGCAATAATGAGAGCTCCGGGCGCTGTTCTTTATCGAACACGCCCGTGAGCTTTTTATGTTGTTGTGTGGGACTTTTTTTGGCTGGGGTGCTGCCATGGCAGTGCTAGAGTAAAGCAACCTTGGAAGGCTTAATTACCGTCGGGACTCGTGAAATGTCACACCCTTTTGTGTGGCGTTTTGTTGTTTTCGATTGGCGACGTTTTGTCGCCGTTGGAGATGCCCCGTAGCCCGTCGACAGTCGTCTTCCAACATGACGTGTTCCCTTGCGAGCTTGAAGCATATGGTCGCGTTATGCTATCCTGCCACAGCTGCCATGCTGCCCAAATGCTGTTATTATTTTATTCTAATACGACGAGGTTTAGGTCAACAGTTAATTAGCACTCCCACAGCAGTCCAACATGCGTCGTGTTCTACGCTATGCAGTAAGTCCCGCCCGTACTCGTCGTGATAAAGCAGACTATGCAAAGTTGTAGTGAGAGATACCGCGAGCCTCTTGCTGCGTGCACCGGTGTATTTTTCTCTTTCTTGAAAAAAAAAACATTTGTACTTTGGCTCGCCGGTCGTTTTTCCCTTCTACTTTTTCGTTTTGGCTCACGGAAGAATCTCCAAGTCCGTACCGTCGGCCGACAAGACCAGCAACTCACCGCAACCTGTTACGATGTGTCTGTTGCTGTCTTGTCGTTCCTCGCCATGGCATGGGATGTGGATTAAACCATCGGTGGTGGTGGCGGCGGCGGCGGTGGTAACCCCAGGTTGTTCGCATCCGCGACCAGCTGAGCGAAGAGTTTGCTCGCCTTTGCTACAACGGCTTCTGGTGAGTGATCATGTGTGTTTGTGTTGGCTTGTCGAATTCGCTGGGGTATCGGTGTTTGTCTGTGATGGGAACCAGCTTCCCGATGTTTCGCGGTCTGTTTGCGGGAACACACAAGAGTAAAACGAACTGTACAGACAGCACGGCACTTAGGTTCCCATTAGTGCGGTCCCGAATGTTACCTGGAGGGAACTGACAAAGTGCGGTGAAAATCCTTTTTTTTGCATGGGTTTGGCGACCATCCTAGAACCCATTAGTATCAGTAGTAGAAGCATGTAAGTTGATCACCCCGATTACACTTCGGACTGGTTAGGCGGTGCGGGCAATCAAGATTGTCACTGCTCTATTGAGAGACCCTCAAGTTATGGACACAATAAAATGCAGCATGATTGGCGTTTAATACAAACTGTTTGATGCGTTTGTGAGTGCAGCCGAAAAAAAACTGCGCGAGCTGGAGCTTTTCAGCGTACGCACACGTACGAGTACCGCAGGAGGCATGAAGCTGTTTTCCAATGTGTGGTGAAGTTTGTGTTACACAGGAGTTATCACTGATGGGTCGCAACCTACTAAGCAGTCAGTATTTTTGGCGCACGACAGGGCGTTTCATTTGTCATCGCCCAAGCCTCCGACGCCGTAGCGGCTTTGCGTTGAGAGGCCTCTGCTTTGCGTTTGAAGACCGTAGTACTTTTTACCATACCCTACAGTCCCGTGTAACGATTACACCCTTGTGAACGTTTTTTTTTCCGGTGATGGTCACAGGTACGCCCCTGAGATGGAGCTCGTCAAGCACGCCATCGACTTCAGCCAAAGGGACGTGGAGGGAGCGGTGGAGGTTGCGCTGTACAAGGTACAGCAGTATATAGAGGGATTCACGTTGGTCGCACGGTTTGCGTCTGTGGATTTTCGTCATGAAGAAGTTAGATATGGCCCTGCGCATGGTTTTTGGAACGATCATCACTCGTCTGTTGTTGCTGGCTGTTGTTTGCGCTCTTTTGGATGGTGTTGATTTCGATGTCTTGGGAGACGGTGGTCCGACAATTGTTTTTGTTCTCCCCCTCCCACACGTTGGAAGTTTCCACGTCACAACTTCCTTCCAACCGAGCGATGCAGTCATCCAATCTTGATCCTGGGTTTTTGTTCTTGGTTCGGCAGGGCAACATGACCGTCACCGGCCGCGAGAGCGCCAAGAGCCTCTACAGCGCGGACCTTGCGTCCATGGAGATCGAGAACGGCGGCTCCATCGATTACGAACCCGCGGACGCACAGGCAAGCGAAATTAACTCCCGATGACGAATCTCTCCGTGTTGGCGGACCGGCGCCTTTGGCTTGGCAATGCTGCTGTAGTGCGCACCAATGGGCTTTTCGTGCTCTGTACACTTGTTGGGCTTCAAGGCCGTGAATTTATTGGGCTTGGGAGGTAGAGAGGAGGTGGCGATTTCATGGGCCCGTTTAGTCAGTGTACAGTTTCACTTCACCCTGTTTAGGAGTGCAAGAAAAGTTGTGTAGTGTTAGTCCGCGAGTTTATTCTCACCGTGAATATTCTCATTTGTTTTTGTGGTTTATCCGGCGGTGCTCGCTAACGTCTTCCGCAGGACATGATTTTCGTCCATCTTGCTTTGCTTGGTCATGTGTCTTTCGTTTGTAGAGGTAAAAGAAGCCAGTTTCTCGGGTAAAATAAGCCAGTTTCTCGCTCGGGGGGGTGATCCCATAGCGTTGCATCATGTCCTGAAATCGGTCTACTACGTAAGAAATGATGGACGACACCGGGCCGACATATTTGACCGTGAAGCCAACGGAATTACCGGCAGGGACGAGGTGCACGACCGTTTTTTGCCGCTGCAGGCGTAACGGGGATCCGTTTAACCCCCCTTTCCCCATCGGCTCTCCTTGTTTTTGCCTCGCCCCCCCCCCCCCCCCCCCCCCCCCCAAGGCTCGGGATCCCCCCCAGCCCCCCCCCCCCCCTAACGCCCTGTCCCCCCCTCCGCCTCTGCCCCGCTTCTCACCGCACAGATTTC
>FN649727.1:812914-824271 GCA_000310025.1 Ectocarpus siliculosus | reverse complement strand
CCCAGCCCAAATCACATAGTGTAACCCTCGATATTTGGGAAGAGCTACAACCAACCGGCAACTTAATTCCCCCCCCCCCCCCCCCCCCCCCTCCGACAATTCAGGGCTTCATCCGCATCAACTCCACCCGCCTGAAGGCGTACCACTCCCTCCGCGGCTGCCCCGCTTCTCTCAAGACGGACTTCTAATTCGCTTGGGAAGCAAAGGCCGCGCACGCAAGCGCCACACGCACCCAGACACGTAGCGCCGTTGGAGAATGCACTTTCCACGGGAAATAGAGCAGTGTGATGGCACTCATCTTGAAATAGTTGCGGGCCGCAGGATCGCAGTGCGCGGCTAGCCGTATGTATGTGTGTTGCCTTTTCGTCAATTCTACTACTACGCACACTTGTGGTTGTGTTTGCATGCTTTGCACACTTGAAAGCCACCATACTTTCGTCTGCGTATTCGGTATGGGGGGTTCGGCGTGCAATGTCGATGGACGAGTTTGTAACCGCGTGCAAGAACGGCACGGTTTTCGGAAAGTACAGCGTTCTTCTCTTCTTTTTGGACGCGATGTTGACTCAAAGGCCGCCGTTGTCGTGTTGTGTCGCCGAGGGCATAACTCACGCGGGCCGTACCCTTTGGGTACAGAGGTTGGAAATGTTTTGTCAACTGCAACACCTGGCTCCCCTTGCCGGACGATTGAACGAAAGTTCGCACGAACACATGCTACATTTCACCCGTTCCGTTTGGATCACCCCCGTGCAGCAGCACCTGGGCCAGGAAATTAGACTTGATTCATCTTGAACGTACAAGTCTTGGTGCACCTCGTGCTGCGATGTAAGATTGAGACCTACACAAAGAAACGACCGACGTAGCCTTCCAAGCCGCGGTTGTTGTAGCCGACAACTGCAACGACTCAGGGCACGACAGGTGTCGACCGGTGGTGGACTTTCATGTGGTACAGGCGCACAACGAGTGTCCCTTTAAGCACGTGAAAAAAAATGGCGTGATGTGCTACGCTCTTGACAGCCCCGAGCAGCATGACAATTCCTACTTTGTACGAAAGACCAACCCAAACCGAAGGTTGGTCTTCGTGGCGTCGGTGCGCAAAATATTGTCCAGAAAAAACTGTCTGTGCTCAGAGGAGGTCTGCACGCGGCCCCATCACTTTCATTATTTTTTTCACTTTCCAGCGTAAATAGTAGATCTACAAGTGCACATTTGTGATATGTGCCGCAACATGTGAGAATACGAAATGGAGAACAGTCTAAATTTATTGTGCGAAATTTGAAGTCGAACCGGATTGGTGCATACTGGTATGTGCATTGTGCATGATTGACGCGCATTTGTCATTCTTAACAACCGCCTCCATATATCGGCAAACCTGTTTCCATTTCACGGGGCCCCAGCCTCTACTCAGCACATGCATCATCATTCCCTGCCCCATGCGGTATCGACACTGCTGCTGGGTTGCTGGATGATAGCGACATATCTGCGATAGATGCGAAATGCGACGGCCTAGAAGCAGGAAGAAGCGAACCGTCCGCTGCTGCAGTAGACATCGTCGTGGGATAGCTGTTGTTGCACTGGGTGCGGCGAGTCTTCCGTGCTCGTCGGTTTGCATCTCTGCTGCGTTCGTCGCCCTCCCGCAGCAGCGTTTCGGACAGCAGCCGCAGCATCCCCCGTCGCGCAGAGGACTGCCGTCGAGCGTCATCGGCGGCGATAGCGACCCCTCGGGACGAGCGTGGGCTTTGGACAGCAGAGTGCTGCTACAGTCGTCTCGACAGACGAGTGCGTCAGGGTGCGCAGAAGAAGCGGGCGTCAGCAACGTCAACAGCACCAACAACATCATGTCACCGGCTGCGCTCGCTCAGCGCAGCGAACCCTCCGCTCCTCTCTCGCAGCAGCAGCTGGTGCTAGACCTGCCACAATCGCCAAGAAAGAGGCAGAAAGCCTTCTCGACAATGGTGGTGAATTCCGTCAAGGCCGGCGACGCGGACAGGGCGTTGCTGCTCTACGGGAAAGCGGCAGAGGTTGGGTGCATGATCTCCGAGACAGTCTTCAACGCCGTCCTTAGCGTGTGTGAGGGAGAAAAGGCGAGGTCGTAGGCTATCGGTCTCTGGTTCGATCGTGGTGTTCTATGTAGCTGTGTACGATGGTGCTGGATGGTTGCAGCGGCAGAATTGCAAGAGAGAAGATAAATCAATCGAACTACGGCTGCAGTAGGTTTGTGCGCCATTGGTGACATGAGATATCACACCCGCTGGGCCGATTTTGAAAAGCTCGACGTGTGTACACATGTACACCTTCGAAGAGGATGTCGTGTCCCCATTATGCGTGTTCGGAAAATCCCCAATGAGACGGTTTCAACGCCGCTTTTCTCAGCACCACCGCCACTATACTGGTGTGGAGCACTCGAGCTTTGAAAACCGGCCAAGGGGGTGTGGTATTTTACGTCACCTGTGGTACTTACTCTCTTGCCCGAGGTGTTTATTACAACTGCGCTGCCTTATGTGGGCATCCCGCGGCAATGGCGACGGACGTTCCCCATGGCCACGACGGGCAACCATTGCTTTCCAACATTGCTGTACACCCACTTGCTTTTGTGGGGAAATAGTACATACCATCGACGCCTGCCGCACCGCACGCCGCGTTTTGCAGCAACACAAGCATGGATTCCAAAGCACCTCCAGCTCGACGACACCCTCACTTCACACGCCTGCCTTCCTACAGGTCTCTAATGGCGTGCGCGTTCTATCGGACATGGTGGAGGCCGGGATAAAGCCTCGCGAGAACCATTACGCCTTCCTCCTCAGAGAGGCCGCGTCGAGGGGTGCCTTCGAGGAGGCGTTTTCGCAGGTCCGAGAGATGGTCGACGGGGGCGTAAGGCCCCGTTTGAGGACGTACTCGCCTCTTCTCAAGGGGCTGTGCCACAAGGTCTGTTGCAACTGGTGTTGGGCTCTCCGGCCGTTGTATTTTTTTCGCCGCACGGTGTGAATCCCCAACATCAGTCCAGGAGCAGTTGTGCGTGTGTGTGTTTATTTGCATCGACCGCTCTATCCGGCTGACCAATGACAATACGTCAGTCTCAGTTCGGTTGAAAACACAACGCTTCTACAAGTGTGTGTGTTACCATCCATCTCTTCTGGGCTTCAAGATGCACATTTCGATATTTGTGGAATCACAAGCGGGGTCAAACAGGAAGGCTAAACAGTTTTTCTGTTCTGCACTTTGTGATCTTTGTTGTCATCACCCAAGGACGTGGATGAACGGCGCCATTGGCGTATTTTGGCGTTCGCATGACACCTTTAGCCACCAACTTTTATCACCAATGTTGTACTCCACTTGAACAATGACCGAATGTCAGTGAACCGCACTTGTGTTTAGCCTTATCTCCCTGTTCCTCATCCTGTTCCTGTGTTCGTTTTCTTAGCCGGACATGACGTTGGCCTCAGAAGTCTGGTCGCACATGACGGCGCATGGCGTGCAGCCTACACCAGAAGAGCATATAGACATGATCAAAGGTTGGGCGGCGGCTGGGGAGCTCCGGCCGCGAGTGGCGGATGGGTCGGTAGAGCGGTGCTTGCAACAGCTGGCCGGTATGGATTTCGAGCTCATACCTTGCCGTGATGCTGGTGCAGCCGCATCTTGCGGTGAGTTTTCTGAAGCGGGAGAAAGAGAAGAAGATGCGGGCGTTTCGAGTTGGTATGATCGTATGCAAGGACGACCGCTCCACCGACAGCTATAGTAACCCTCAATCATCACTGCAAGGGTGTTTGAAAAGCCGTACGTTTGTTTGGTTGAACGCCAGGAGTGTTCGTTCGTTTCAACGCACCCGCCTGTAAGTTCGATCATCTTGTGCATATGAAAGGGTGTTACAGAGCTCATATGTACAACCAGCGGGGGCCAACAGCCTTTGCTTGGAACGCTTACGACAGTACGGATTGTCCCCGCAAATGTCTGGGGTCTAGCCAGCCAACCTCTGTGCTAACCTCTGTGCTAACATCCAAGCTGCCAGTCGCAATGTCCTTTGGCCAAGGTCGCAGGTACCCGGCTAACGCGCTTTTTTTTGTCTTTACCTCGGCTGCATCGAGGGTTGATTCTATTTCACCTCTTCCGCGTCTCGCCTAACCTCACGCCTGCGGGTACTCTCTGTCTCCCCTTTGCCTCTCCGCCGGGGTGGTGATCATGACCGAGAAAAGACGATCATGTGTCTGGCAGCAGCGCGGGTAGCGGTGACCACCACCTCCAGACCCTTCTCTCCGCGTTCAACGCCGACTCCAACTTCGTCTCCAGCGAGAGCGACGTCCAGACGTATTTTTCATCACCCCCCCGGGTCGCCAGCGTCTCCTCGGCGTCCCTCGCCTCGGGGGGCGTGTGCGACTGCTGCGGGGCCGCTCTCAAGGTGGTAGGGCTAGACCCCGAGGCGCGCGCGCGCGTCCGCTCGGCCTTGGTGAAGCTTGCGTCGGAGACGGCGTATCCCACGCCGCCACCGCCACCGGCGCTACCGCTGCCGCCCAAGAGGAGGCAGAGCTCTAGGCTTGACTACGCGTATGCAGGAGAGGGTCAGGGGGAAATGGACCGACGGGGGCTGGGGGAGGCAATGGGCGACCTGGAGCGGTTTGCCGCCTGGCTGGAGGAGAGAAGAAGAGAAGTGAGTTGGTCCCGCGCGGCACTTGAGAGTGGGGGTACCGCGCGACTGTCTGTCGAGAGCGTGTCGACATGTGTCGATTCGGCAGGCATTGTTTTTGCAATCCGCCCAAGTGTATGTTTCAGTG
The DNA here is from genome assembly GCA_000310025.1 of Ectocarpus siliculosus. Taxonomy (NCBI): domain Eukaryota; class Phaeophyceae; order Ectocarpales; family Ectocarpaceae; genus Ectocarpus; species Ectocarpus siliculosus. The sequence continues at coordinate 819,508 of FN649727.1, read as the reverse complement.
ACAGCCGGAAAGTACAGTGTCTGCGGCCACGCTGTTACTCTGTTTCCCTACCATTGTTTCGTTTTTTTGTGGGCGTATATTGGACACAGAGTATCTACTTTGCAGGTTCTCGCAGCGCCGATCGCCTCCGACATTTCTGCTACGTCACCGGTCAAAGACCCTGTGTGATCGCAGTCCTGTGAGCGAGCACAATGCTGTATGCCGGATGGGTCAAAAGCCCGAGAGCCCACCCCACAACAGGTGAAGAACATTCCTCTATATGGTTTGGTTTACCGACCCCGCTATTTCGCAAACCGCTGCAGGGCGTACACTTTACGACCGTCGTGGACGGCTGCAACGTCGCCTACTACGGCCAGAATAAGGAGGGGGGGAAGTTCGAGATCTCACAGGTGAGCCCGCGGAGAAATCAGTCGCGTGCACGCACAGTCGGGGTGCGTGACAACGCGCAAATCAAGAACTGTCTTCGCACAGCTAGGAGTGACCTTGGGGCGCTTTTGGCCTTCCACTCTAGTCGGAAGGCTAAGGCAGCTCCATGGCAGAGGAAATGACGGTCGAATTTGGTCCTTTAATCCTCTCGCCACCGCGAGTTATCTCTTTTTCACGCGAGATTTGTGCCAGAACCTACCACCTACATGAAATGAGCTGCCGTTGTTCACGAGTTCAGATATGGACACCAAGCCTTCTCTTGTTGTTCGTCGAAAGAAAACGGCGGACCACATCGGCAACAGAGAACAAATCGTCTCATGTTGAATGCCGTTGTGCCCGCGGCGGTCCGCAGGTAGACCTGATGGCGAGGCAGCTCGAGCGGGACGGGGAGCGGGTGCTGGTGATCTTGCCGGAGAGGTACTTGCGGCCGTGCGTGCCCAACTCCGCCCGGTCAAGACGGGGCAAGGTATCTCGTCCGCTTCTTTCGAAGTTCGTTCTTGCGACTTGACCGTGAGCGGCCGAAACACGTGCTTCTAGTTTGGTTTTTATTGAGGGAGGTGTTGTTCCTTGTCTCGACGCGTTGAGTCCATGCTGGGTATCACGTCTTCACCGTGCGGCTTTCATTCATTTTCCGTGCCATGCGAATTGAAACGGTTTCGCGGTCGAGGCGACAAGCTCCGAGCAGTGCCCAGTGTCTATTTGGTGTACAAACGGTTGGGCGCCTTTATGTTGTCGACTGTTGTTGCTCTGTTATGGTGTGTTAGCCCGTGTTCTCAACACATTCCTGCCCGTCGTGGTGCACGCTCCTGGAAAGCACGCAGCTCACGCTGTGCCTTTCGGCCCGGTCTGTTGAACCGTACATCCTGCCACAGAACCCTTCGTCAGCGTTGAGCGACGAAGATTTGGAGACGATCGACCGGTGGCGGCGGCGTCAGATGCTCTACAGGTTCGCCCCTGGTCTCTTTTGTTGCGGGAAACAGTCCGCTGACGACTCCCGGCGGTCCTTGCGGTGTTTGTGATGTGTTGCGTTGAGTCCGGCTGTGAACCTACATTTCTTAGTTGCCTCTGCCTTCTGTTCGTTAGGCGGCGGTTGAACACTTGAATTACTTGTTGATTGCCGCTCCCCCCCCCGCTTTTTGTCGCTTGTCCAGCTGCGCAAACGGCACGGACGACGACCTTTTTTGGATGTATTTCACGGTCAGCTCTGACGCCACTGCCATCGAAGGCGAGGAAGAGGTCACCAACGGTGATGGAGGCGCCGGCTTACGCGAAAATCGGCAGGGGTACAAGCCATCCAATAGTAACGGTGTAGATGGGATATACGTAGGACGGCAAGAGGCTACGCCACGGGGGGGCTTCGCTGGTGGTGATGATGACGAGACGAGGCTAGGCGGCACCGGGGAGGGCGTTGGCCAGGGGGGGGAGCGCGCAAGAACAAGGACGGGGGTCAGTAGTTCGGGAGACGGTTTGGCGGGGCGATTGACCGTGGTGAGCAATGACGAGATGAGGAACCACAGGATGGCCCTACTCGAGCCGGTTCCGTTCAAGCGGTGAGTTACTGTAGTTGGTAGTTGGTCATGAGCGAATCCATTTATTTTTTTCAGCCTGACTCTAACCCTAACCCTCGAAGGGCATGTTGTGTGTTTGGTGAAGTATTGCCTCTCAAAAACTGGTCTTCGTCACAATCACCCCCGCCACCATATTTCTTCTTGGAGTGAATGTTCGAAATGTTCTCCATGATCCCGACGTTTTTTTTTTTCTTCTTTCAACGCCTTGCTGGCTCCTAGCTTGCCCTCCATGACGAATGCGCGAGACCCCTGTTCGGGCCTTCGCTATGCGCCTGGCCTGCGTGTCCTCTTGTGATCGCGATTTTGCGGATGCGGTGATGAATAGGATACCTCCAAACGTGGTTCTCAAGCAGAGTTGACCGTGTTCAGCCTCGCCCGGTGTCAACGCGCGGCAGAAAACCACCGCACCTCCTTGCACATTCTCACAAAACCAGCTCCCCACCTCTGGCAACCCCGTAATCCCGCGTTTGATAAGGTGGAGGAAATCGCAGGTGCGTGGTTTCCACTTCCCGGCGATTTTACCAAACGATGGCTCCCGCGGCTCGAGCGCGTCATCAACCGGGAGCAGCAAGAGTAGTGTGGATGAGGAGAAGGGGGAAAATACTTCGGAACGAGGGAGACATAGACCTCCCGAGCAAGGGTCTTCACCACCACTTCCAATCGTTTGCCCGTCTCCGGCCTTCACGAGGGACATGCAGGTGCGGCGAACTCAAGCGTTTCAGCTAACAGGCTGGCTGAATGTTTTATCTTAGGCGGGCTGGCTTGTTCTCGTGGCAGGAAGAATCAGGTCGTAGTGAGGGAAGGTGTTTCGAAATGGGATACCGGAAACAGTGAGGCAGCCGTGTTGGGGTCTGGCTGTCGAAATGAATGCTCGGGGCTGGAACCGTCAAGGCGACGTGATAGCCTTCGGGTGGCGAAGCGAGAAAATGCGTGGGAGGCTTCGTTTGCTTGGAGGCAGCGGGCGGCTGGCGGCCCGCCAAAACTCGACAATTTGACCTCGAACGTTCGGACTGCCTCCTTTCTTAATTCGGGGAGAGGGCAGCTGACACCATCTGTCCCTTGGCGATGATGGGAACGCCAAGTCCGTGCACGCTCCTCAACAGCCGTGAACACAGTGTTTGCACCCTTTTGAGCTGCCGCCGCCGCGACTACACGTTTTTCTGGATCGGCAGGTGCTCAACAAGCACGCGTGGCACATCCCCATCGGGGAAGGACAAGACGGAGAGCCGGGCACCAAGTGGCTGTGCATCAACCTTGCCGCTCTCGTAGAGGAGGAAGAGGACGGCCAGACGGCAGAGCAGCGACCGAGCGAGGTTATTCCGAGACGAAAATACCGCAGCTGACGCGGGATGGTGTACAGAACTAAGGTCATGACTGTTTTGTTTTTTGTGTCAAGACTAAATACGTGCACGGAGGTGCGAACGAGAGGGCTCCTCGTCGGAGGACGCTTCCTAACCAATGATTTACGCACCGACGTCATTTGCAGCAAGCACGTACGCTCCGTATTTGCGGTTGGGGCATGAGTTGACCACTTAGACTTACGCTTTTTCTCGTCGTATGGGAAAAGTCCGTATTTACCCGTTGGTTTCACAACCCTGAAGGGCGGAAGAGAACGCGGGGGAGCCCTCCGCGAACAGCTTTACAACGTACCAAAACTTGTTTTAGGCGCAAGACCTACCTGGTAGTGTTGTTGGCCGGATTTGCATGCGTGTTCTTAGCTTTGCACAAAGATGATACCCAGGAGCAGCACCTGTGGAACCCACTTGGGGAACAAACTATGAACAGAGGACTGGGTGCGCCGGTGCATGGTTTCCCGGCGGCCACGGACGTGGACTCGTTTATTGTTCGGTCAAGACTGGTGCTCCAATTGGGTCCATTTGATACTTGGCGTTCAAGATGGCGCATGTACCCAAACAGACAGGGGTTGGCCCCGGCCAGGTCTGAAGCCCTCTTTTCCCCTCGGAAATGAACGTTCTGACATGGCACACTATTTGTAGCAAGCAGGACAGCACGTGAATGCATGTCGGTTTTACAGCCACGACGGTGATGGTTCACGCAAAGTGGCCTTTTTCGTGCGCCCGTGGCTGCAATCTCCTAGCGGCACGTATCAAGTACTTCGAGCACCATGACATATTTTCTTTGCTTCACCTCACATCTGTAAAAATGCCCATTCATTGCGTAGTATTTGCCTTCACATCAACTAAGGCACGGCTTTTTGTCTCTTACACAAAAACTGCACAAAAAACTCCTACAACAACTTTGAGGTAGGAGTGAACGTGCGCGGTGCAGACTGGTGGCCTGTCGTTCCTCAATGATAAGAAAATGGTCTTTTGGGGACAGAAACTCACAACTAAGCTGCCGAGTTCTCGTCATTTGCCGTCTACTGCGCGACATAAGGAAGGTACGGGCTGAACCAATCATACCTGCATCGTAAACAAACCCATCGCACATCATGTTAGCGAGTGCGGGCTGACGGGCGTTGCCCGCAACGGGCATCGTCGTCGAATCACGCCACTCAGCCAGTGACGTGACCAGCGAAAACTGTAGCCCAACAGACTACGAGACATTACGAGCGCACCAAAACGGGGTTCTTTCTCTGCCTGCCTGGCGTTCAAATGTGCCTGCCCTTGTATCACCCAGCCGGGGTGAAGTATGGCCGACAACAAACAAAATCTGGAATTTACGCCGCCTCCGGACCAACAACACAAACCATACGCGTATGCTCCAAAAGCTCAGATGTGCCAGACTCAGTGTTGCAGAAACGATGGATGGACCTGTAACAGTAAACCCCAAGGAAGGAACATCGACTCTACACATTGTCTGGAGCACCTTGCGTGGGAATCCCTCTTGTCCGTCTCGCATTTTCTTCCCGGGCTGTTCGGATTCTAAACCGACAGGCAACCAGCGTAGCTGCCCCGGCCCCGATCAAGCATAGCCCCATCAGCCCCAAGCAAATCTTCCACCCCGTTGCATCAACCTCTTTCAGAGTCACGCCTGCGCCTAGAAAAGCGAGGAAAGCGCCCCAGCACCACCCGGCAGCTCTCCCGGCAGAAGGTTCCAACACAGAGAAAGTCTCCCTGCAACCGGCGCACACAGCTTCTGTCCACTGCACACCTTCGGGGGGGCAGCATGAGACACAAGGTAGAAGCGGCAGCTCAATCAACTTCCAAAGATGACTTCTAAAAAATAACAAGCACCCAACGCAAAGTGCGGGCTCGTGAGAAAACCCGCGCTTCAACAAACGCCAACAACCGACTATGTCTGGCCAGACGTGAATTGTTCGAGTATTGTCCCAAAGATTCTTCGGGAATGCGTTTTGGAAACATCATATATTGCGGTAATTGTTTGAGAGTTCGCACCTTAGGTCTCCATGGCGACGTTGACTTCGGGCGGGGTTTCGTAAAACAGGACAACCCGCAATTCAGGTAATTTTCTGGATGGTTGTTGCTGAGGTCTCACATAGCGGGCATGTAAACTACCGACATTAGCTTGATGAAATGATGTTCTCGAGCAACCACTAAGATGTTCACCGACGCGAAATTCCCTCGCGTGTGATACTGAGAAACGATACCGCGCAGATTGTACGAGATATCACACGGTGCCCTGGTTTTGAGCGGGAGGGGCGCACAGGGAAGGTAAGTTGACTAGTCGGATGGTCTAATTTTACCGATTATTTTAATCGGTTGTCACTCGACGTTTGTTGAAATCGCACGAAGAAGGCAAGAATGAATAGGTGAACAAAAAGATTGCACTGTTCGTGAGGTTGATTATTTCATCATTACGAATACGCTACTGCTGTAGTTAACTCATGTATGATGGTTTCTACCATGGAGCTAAAGTGGCAGCAAGGGGCATAGATCTTCGGGGTATCTTATGACATGTCTAGAATTCTGTATCTTTGACCTGTTGCATAGTGTTCCGAGTTCTGCGTTTTCTTGCTACTGGTGTGCGGCACGGGAGTTCGCCTCCCGTTGCCACTCTCTCTCCTGTTCCCCTTACGACAAGGGCAACCTAATCAACGACTTTACCATCTTAACATCTCTTCACGCCTACCAACGGCGCAGCCTTGCTCATCCCAGCAGCACTAGGCTTGGGGCAATCAAACACTCTAGAGTAACCGCTTTACTCCGATTCTAGTGGGCATACCATGCAGTCAGGAGGACCTGCAGGATCGAGCGACGCCGGCGACGATCCCCCGACTCGCGAGGAGTTCCGGGATGCACTTGCCGAGATCAGCGGCAGGATGGAGAGAATCATGGAGGAGAAGTTGGAGAGGATAATGGATGCCTTGCCTCGAGTAGTGCCCGAGGCACCGCCCGCCGGTAGTGTGGCCGCAGCGGGCGGCGGGGGAGAGTCAAGGGGGGGAAGGCACGCCCGTCCAGGCGCGGGTTCACCACCGGATCAAGCGCCGAACACAACCAGGGGAGGATATGCCGAGGGGGCGGAAGGGCTGCTGGGGCCAGCACCATCGGAGGGAGAAGCCTCGCGCGGAAGCGAACGCCACAGGACCGACGGGCACTACTCTTCGGACTCGAGGGCCCGGATCCCGCGTCTGAAGCAGCTGAGCTTCAACGGCCATGAGAAGACCTGGCCCATGTTC
>FN649727.1:784050-812700 GCA_000310025.1 Ectocarpus siliculosus | reverse complement strand
GCGAGGCTTCTCCCTCCGATGGTGCTGGCCCCAGCAGCCCTTCCGCCCCCTCGGCATATCCTCCCCTGGTTGTGTTCGGCGCTTGATCCGGTGGTGAACCCGCGCCTGGACGGGCGTGCCTTCCCCCCCTTGACTCTCCCCCGCCGCCCGCTGCGGCCACACTACCGGCGGGCGGTGCCTCGGGCACTACTCGAGGCAAGGCATCCATTATCCTCTCCAACTTCTCCTCCATGATTCTCTCCATCCTGCCGCTGATCTCGGCAAGTGCATCCCGGAACTCCTCGCGAGTCGGGGGATCGTCGCCGGCGGATCAAGCGCCGAACACAACCAGGGGAGGATATGCCGAGGGGGCGGAAGGGCTGCTGGGGCCAGCACCATCGGAGGGAGAAGCCTCGCGCGGAAGCGAACGCCACAGGACCGACGGGCACTACTCTTCGGACTCGAGGGCCCGGATCCCGCGTCTGAAGCAGCTGAGCTTCAACGGCCATGAGAAGACCTGGCCCATGTTCAAGAATGACTTCACTACGCACGTGCAAACGTGTGGGATGACTCGGGCGCTGAAAGACAGCCGAGACATTGTGGTGCTAGGGATGGACGATGCCGGTATGGTTGAGCAGGGGGTAGAATATGAGGACATTCCCATGTACCGTGACTTGTGGAGTATGTTGACTGGGTCTATCGTAGACGACACCACCAAGATGATGGTGTACCAGAATAAGGGGCCCTCTGCAGCATGGCGTGCACTTGAGCAGCAGTTTGCGCCGTTGACGGGCGGAGAGCAGATCTCACTTATCGGGAGAGTTTTACACTGCCCGACAGGGGAGGAACCAGGATCCTCGTGTTTTTTACCAGAAATTCATGTCTACCGTGACTGACCTAGAGTTGGCGTTCAAGCAGCCAATCCCCAAGATGCTCACCCTGACAAGATTCATCGATGGGCTTTCCGATGATGATTATGATGTCCAGAAACAAAACCTGCTCAGCGTCAAAGATCTTGATGAAGATGAAATGTTGAGAGTGTTGCGTACGAGGTACAGCTACATCAAAGGGGGTAGGGAATCGAAGGGGAAGGGTGAAGGGCGAGCGAATCAACAAGCGTTCATGACGGTAGGAGGAGCGGTGAAAAAAAAGCGGGGTGGAAAGAAGAAAACGTAGGGGGGACGAAGAGGCATTCGTGGCAAAGTCTATCCGATGTCACGTGTGCTCCGGCAACCACTATGCAAGCGCATGCCCTCGACAGATTTGCCAGAGATGCGGAGGAAAGGGGCACAATGTGAAAGACTGCGCATCGAAAGGTGTAGAGACAGCTGTGCTCGCGTACGCGGGGATGAGCGAGGAGGAGTTGGACGTAGCTCGCGAAGCACTTTGACGTTTTTCTGCAGTCCTTCGTTGTATCTTTGTTTCTTTTGAACAAATGCCCTGACCCCCCCCGCGTCATCCAGCAGGTCAGCCTTTTTACAACCATGTGGTATTTTTATTTTTTCCGGCGCGTTGTCCTTCTGATGTCTATCGCAGATACATAGAGCTGGTACGCACAGAGTTCCCGCTTGAATCGACATGTCGCTCGCTTGGTTTTTTCTGTGCTCATCTCAGTTGACAACCATGCAGGTAGATGCACGTGGCGTCCTTGCATGAAATAAATAATTGATCATGGCATAGCAGTTCCGCTGTTGTCTCATTTCTGGGTTGATGACCTGCGGGGCACCGCGGGCACACCGATTTGATTGATGATGTCGGAATTATTTTCAGCCTGATTTGTTCGGGTGTGCGAAGAAGACGCGCCCCGTTGTACCGAATTTAGGTTGAGTTCTTGCTATGAAGTCAGGGAGGGTTGACGCAGGGCACTGCAGCCCCTCTTTCGTGATGGATGGCGACCAGTGTCTCCCATTGTAGTAGCACCGACAGGTTGGTTGGGCTGTCTGTGGTTGAGATGCTGCTTGATCTTTCATTGATGTATAGGTTGAGGGGGGCACCCTTCCCTACGATGTGACTGATTGCCCTTTTAAATGTTCTTCCGATGTGACGGATCAACAAGGTGTTCGGGGTTGTAGACGAGCTCCAAATGCTAACAGCAACCTGATACAGTAGGGATCCTGTTGCTGGGAGGGGGCTACTTGAAAAGGAGTAGTAAAAAATGTCTGTGACCAGTGTCTCCCGCAGAAGTACCGACAAGTTGGTTGGGCTGTTTGTGGTTGAGATACTGCTTGATCTTCCGGATGGTTGATCACCCTTTTTTGGATGTCATCGAGAGCGATTAGCGTTGGTACACGTTTTTCCGCTGCGGTTTGGCATTATTGGTGCTTGGAGTAGTAGACGCACTCCAGTGCTAACAGCAACCTGATACAGTAGGGATCCTGTTGCTGGGAGGGGGCTGCTCGAAGAGGAGTAGTAATAATGTCTGATGTGTGCAGGCTCGCGGGTTTGCAAGGTGGCTACTGCTGTATGGTTTTGTGTTGACAATTCAAACAGTAGGGCGGAGGGTTTTGATCCGGTAGCCGGGTTTCCCTTCGTTTGCTTTATTTTTGGAGTTTTTATGAGTACCATTGAATCCTTTGGTTTTTCGAGCGTCCGTAACGATGTGCTGAATCAGGGAGGGTGTTCGTGAGGTTGATTATTTCATCATTACGAATACGCTACTGCTGTAGTTACTCATGTATGATGGTTTCTACCATGGAGCTAAAGTGGCAGCAAGGGGCATATATCTTCGGGGTATCTTATGACATGTCTAGAATTCTGTATCTTTGACCTGTTGCATAGTGTTCCGAGTTCTGCGTTTTCTTGCTACTGGTGTGCGGCACGGGAGTTCGCCTCCCGTTGCCACTCTCTCTCCTGTTCCCCTTACGACAAGGGCAACCTAATCAACGACTTTACCATCTTAACATCTCTTCACGCCTACCAACGGCGCAGCCTTGCTCATCCCAGCAGCACTAGGCTTGGGGCAATCAAACATGCACCTCCTTGCGAACTGGCGCACACGTACGATGCCTGAGGGAAGAAGACGTGGGCTGCAAACGCACCATGGCTCCGGAGGTCAATCAATAGTACACAGGTAACAAATCGGCTATCGCAGGGATTTGACAACATCCATCACTGGCATGTACGGGGCCTCACAATCAACGGTAGTCCGGCTATTCACGTTTTCACATACGGAGATACAATCACAGCGATGCCCGCGCTCGCCCCGAGGCTCAAATCTCGAATAGGCATGTTGTGCTTCCGGTCCAACGCCGCTTCAGGACAAAGTGAGCCCTTGCTCAAAAACATATACCCTTGTTGAGGTTCATCTATCATACCCGGACTCTCTGCATAGTTTGTTACCGACTCGCCGCCCATTGACATCAACACCTTGGACATACCAGCGAAATGCACACCTTCAACGTCACTTGCAGGTGCCTGAGTGTTGACGACGGTGCCTAGACGCTCGAGCACCAGCCTTGGCACCGTGCCCTTAACGGCCAGGCAGCCACACCCGTGAGGGGTCGCACCCGGAGCTGCGTCCACGAGTAGAAAGTTCCCAATTTTTGCCTGCGATCAAGCATCATGAGAAAGAAAACCGTGGAGGGGAGGGTGGAACAACTTTCAAAGCGCCAAATAGCCCTTACTAAGGTCACCACGTGGGAGTGGTGGTTCTTGCGAAATGGCGCAATATCACCGTTGGTAATGTGGGGGGCGCAAAAAATAGGTCCCTTCCGCGAAAAAGACAAGGAGTGGTTCGCTGGATACACGATGAGACGAAAGAGTACCGAAGTCCCCACTCACCATGACTAGTAATGGCGCTGCAACATGACAACATGTTCAATAGGGCGATTCTACCAAAATCATGACATATTCTTCGGCGCGGCACTTCCTTTGATGTGATCCGGGTGTGGACTTTGGCGGGTGAAATCCATTTTAGTTTCCTCGGAGGGGCGGGGGGGGCTACGGGAACAGCACATGGCGTGGCGTGGCATGCTGTCTCTTATGTTTCTTCCTCCAGTGACAAACTCCGGAGGGAAATCACCACAAGACTATCTTTCGGAGGGGTCGGAAGACGAGTATGCACGCAGCGTACCCCCGCTCCAGCGATAATCCTCACCCGACTTCTATCGCTATCAAGAAGCGGCAATACCTTGTCCGATGTTGCGAAGTAGATTCGGTTCCTGCGGCATCTCGCACACTGCGGCCAGCCTTCCCACAGTACGCCTGGCCAATCCTTAGAAATGTTCACCACTGACGAGGCCACCCAGCGCAGCGCTTTCCACACCCTGTCGTCCTGGAGGGGCCCAAACATCCTCAGACAGAATCCTCCGCTCGTCGCCGACAGCGTAGTCGTAGCGAATGACAAATGTATACAACGAGTCGGACCCGTCGGACGTGGCCATCGCACGACTCTGGAAGACAGCGCCATATCTCCAGCACAGCCCCATCTCGACGACACCAACGGCATGACACGAGGCGATCACGCGCTCCACCAGCCCGTACGGAGGTCCTGCACCGTCGAATCTCCACATCAGGGTGACCTCCCGATCGCTGTGTCTTCTCATCTGGTATGAGATCAGCTCCTGTAGCTCGTGCTCCGTCCCGCATGTTTCGGGTAGCCGCATGATCACCAACATGTCTTGCCGGCTGATGTTGGGGCGACCAGTTGCATAGGCAGTGGTACTGTCGGGCAACAGGCTAGCCGGTTCGAGAGGAAGAGCGACGCCGAGGTTGACAATCACACGGCAGAGGGCATCCAGCACTTCCTCGGGTATTGGTTTCTTCATCACATCGCTCCAAAGGTGCTCTGCGAACTTCAGTCGGAGTATTCCATTGTGGACAAGCTCATCCCTCATTCCTGCAAGGTCTTGAGGAAACACCTTGTGTAGAAGCTTATGGCTTAGGATGGGCTTCAAGGCGGTTGAGAGCCACACGACATCCAGGAATACACCGTCCCCATTGGCAATGCGAAGGACCTGTCCGGCAAACTCACTGAAACCAGTAGGAAGCAACGAACAGGATTATTACGGGAGTAAGTGATCAGCCACCAAGCACCCATTCTTTGTGAAAGACTTTGCCCGCACCTACTCGCCTTTGTCGTCCTCTTTGTACTCGTCACGCACAGTGTTTTGATTGCGGAGTACAATGGTAGATTGCGCCACCCGGTACACAGCCGAGCAACCTAACCCGACAATATACACGCCATGTCATCCGAAACGAGCGCAAACGAAGCATCAGTAGGCGCTAGAACGTATGCGCCACGTTTCACACCCATAGCCGGTGGCCGTTTCTTAACCTGCACGAACTACACCTGGAAACTGCTGGTGAATAGGACCGAGAGCACAGTCGCAAAGATGATTGTTTTCATTGCGTAACCGACTTGACACTCGTCGACAAGTATATCGATCGCCAGGAACGAAGCAGTCTTCTCTGCACGCCAATTTTCGGCAGGACCTCACCTCAACAAAAGAGCGCCTTCGATCGCGCCATCTGGATCGGACACCGCCATCTTCTCTGCATCCGACCGTAGCTCGCCTTTGACATTCTGCACGACGCGTTTCCATTGCCTGACCAAGGAGTTCTCCGTGAAAAACGAACTTTCAGGCTCCCTGTCAACACCCACCTTGGGACGTGAACCCAGACCTAGATAATCTCGACAACCTTGCTGCGGGTCCCGCGACCCCCTCAGAGCGTCAAGGAAGAGCGAGCCCCCAGGCTGGCGGCACACTCACGGACGCAGCGCTTTGAGCAGCAACTCGGTCGATCATCTCCTCCAAACCACCACCGTCTCGACAACTGACCAAGCTTGGATGTTACAGTACCGTAATGTCCGTCTCCATCCGAGTGCCAGAAAACCCCCGTCCCTTAAGCCACTCCTTGCGCAATACTGTCACCCGCTTCTCGACAATCGCGGCAGTACCCGAGAAGCCTTCAATCGAGCCATCGCACTTGTTCGCCACCAATATCACAGTGGACCCCGGTGCTCGAAGGTCTAGAGCATACAACCACCTCATGATGTCCTGGGATACAACCTGTGCGAACCAACACCCCAGTATTTTGCAAATGGAGGTATCAAATATCGTCATTTCGAGGAAACCACACGCGAAAAGCGAATCGGTCGCATCCGTGTTTACAATATGCGACATGAAATGAAACCGAGAATTGCAGCATAGGAATGATGACAGTGACGAAGGATAGCGGCCAAAATAGCCATGAAACACGTTGACGGTAGTCAGCAGGTGCCCCGTTTCGGCGTGTGTTGGTGGGCCCGGCACGAACTGTAGAATTCGATGAATACGTATGTATTCAGTCTGCAGCATGCTTGTGCAAAGTGAATTGCGTGAGTATCCTGACATTCTAGACCTTGCCCACCTCGTCAAGGTCGTCATCGGTTTTTCCGTGGCATCTCGACACGTCCCAGACCAGGAGGTACAGAGCCCGTCTGGTCAGAAAGGTTTGGTGCAGCCCGTAGTAGTCCACTTGCCCGGCGCAATCGTAGAACTCGACAGTTGTACCCTTCAGGTTGTGGCGGAGTAGTTCAATGCCCACCGTGCTCACTTCCGCAGGTGTCCCAACCGTCGGGAATCCGCGTCCTTCGACGATGCTGTTGACTAAGCTGTAGGCAAACCAACAATATGGAAACACCCACATGGGTTTGGACAGGAATCGGATTCGGAGTTTACCACACACAAATTCGTACATACGGCCCTGAAAAACGTAAGATGACCGTGGGCCGTTACCAGAACCCTTTGTGGGGCGAACGTCTGCAGACCCCTGGTAGTGTGATTGGTGAACGACACGACAAGAGGGCTGTTCTTCTAAACAAACACCGAAAACCTCAATTTCTTCAGTGGTGTTGTTGCACAGTGGAGGCTGCTCGTGCGCGCAGAAAAGCCTTAGGGGGAAACGTTGCCTCGAGAACAACGGGAACAACCAATCATGGCAATTCTCTCCACGGACGGTACCGATGGTGCCGTAATTTTTGGCGTGATGCGTATCGGGCGCAAAACAAATAACAAGGAAAGGACAACCACAGTGACATCGGGAATGACATCGAGAATGCCGCACTTTGTTGGGACATGACGTCTCTTCTGACAATGCTGTGATCATTTCTCCTTTATGCTGAACAAATACCTGGTTTTTCCAGCTTGGGAGGATCCGACCAAGACAACCTTGAGCAGCTTCAGGGTCTTGACCTCCGCACCAGCTTCCTCGGCCCTGCGCACGTCGCGGAGATAGGCCATAACTTCCGGTAGTCCTTTCTCGACTACACCCTCAGGTGGCATGATCCAAGGGTTGCCATTGAGCTTGATGCGGCACTTGCTGAGCCGTGTCAACCATTGCAGCGCATGTCTAGCTTCGCCCAAAGCTGAAAAGAGAACGAGCAGAAGTGGGGGGAATTGCAAGGATATGCGTAACCATGTTCGAAATATTTTCGAGTCAACCTACGTCGCCTTTGCCCCGCCATACCCATCCACAATTCAGGCGGATACACCTTGTATCGATTGATCTTCCAATTGCCGAGGATTGCGCACGTCTTGACGGCAAGATCGCTCACACCTTGCAATCAATGTATTTTCCCCAATAATTCCATTGCCTGTGGCACGAATGTAGTTTGAACACTCCTTTGCAGTTCTAGCATCGTAGAGCCGTCCGTGATTATTGACCACGGTTTCAAAAACCAAATCTGGGTGTGGGATGGGTTTGCCGTATTGGTTGGTGATTACTTACTGGTATCAAATAGTCCCCCGGCATAAGGGCGGATGGAGACGACGCCTAGGACAGGTCATATTTCGATCCTCCTTTCTTTTCGAAACTAAAAATGCCAATGAGATGCACCTCCGCGTCCATACAAAAAAGTGGCATTGAGCAACTGGACTACGACGGATAATATGTACTCGCGGCAGGGGCGGGGTTCCCGGCGTGCTGTAAGGATTATTTCCCAACAATCTCACCATCGTGCCATCGTTCATCGTTTGATTGCACCTTGCCGAGCAACGCCCCCGCGAGGAAACTCATGTATACGCACCTCGAGTGCAGACTCCACGTCCCACTGAGAACATACTCCAATGCGTCCTCAACGCGCGCTACGGAAAATAATAATACCGATGTAAGCACAGCAAGCTAGATGGATTATCCAGTTTTCGAGACCTGGGGTGAGCAAAACTGGAACCTTAGCAAAACCTGCTCGCTCACCCGGACCTGGGCTCATAAGTTAATACTTTGGCGGAGCATGTGATGAGGGTAGGGAACGAATATATATCCGTGAACGAACAACTTGTCATAATCTGCCTACGAAAAAAGAGAAAATTGTCACTTCAGCTTCTTCGGTGGGTGACATAGCCAATACAGTTAGCGTCCGCAACTGAGAAATAAACAGTATTTCAGAAACAAAGGCTCAAGTGTTCACGAAAACGAGTAAAGTAGGGTTAAGAAAAATAGATCAATGTAACCCACACTACTAAAATAGAAACTTTCAACAAGAAAGCAGGTGTGACCGCTACCCCACTACCTAAGAAGCGAGGCGCAGCTGGGGAGTTTGTCCAATAAGAAACATGTAACCCCAACCTGCGACCACTGGTCTTGCTTACCGAGGAGCTTGTTGTTCCTGACATCCAGATCCTGAAGAGCACCGAGTCCACCAAGCTCCGGCGGGATGGCACCTGCCACGAGCACCAGCGACACAACATACCATACGCAGAACACAGGATTAAGCAAGAACTAATACCGCGCCTTTGCCCACGACATCGCCAACACTTTCCGCGCTCTCCAGAAAGGTAGGTCAGCTAAACGTCGGAATAGCATTCACAGCTGTGTACCTCTGGCCAATACTGGCCGTGTGCGACAAACATTTCATGCCAACGCCAATCTCGTCCAGCCATGTGCCAAGGTGGTACATGCCCCGTCACAAAACAACACGTACATGATTGACTCTAAGTTCAGAGAACACCACCTGGGACACGGTCATGCGCGATCATGGCAACCAGCATCAGTTGGCGTTCCACTCAAGGGCCGTGACACAGTGGTTATAGGTGTCATCCACTTTCTGAACGCATCATCGATGCGGCGAGGAACACCACAAAATATAAGTGCGCGAGGCACAATATTCAACCGCATGCATCTGCGAATAGCAGTTCGTCAATCGCACCTCGCACTAATGTAGTGAAAACCTCCTTCGTACTATAATGCATGTCTACGTCGAAAGGTTGGCGACAATCCGTCAGCCTAGACATGTATCATAGCCATCAAACAATAACACAGTCTCATCTACTAGGCGAACAAAGACGTTGCTTGCCCAAGCGCCTGCGTACCGCCACGACCGCATACCACATCCTTCTCGCCACACCTCTGTCATGCACCACCCGATGACTCACCACGACCAACGACAACACCTCAACACAATATCCGCACGCTCTTTGGTGTAGCCATACACGAGGTGTACGAGTACCAAGGACGCGAGCCAACCGGTGACCCCAACCTATGACCGATGCTAACACTGGTCTTGCCTACCGGAGAGCTCGTTGTTGCCAAGATCCAGAAACTCAAGATCACCGAGTCCACCAAGCTCGGGCGGTATGCCACACCTCCGAAAGGATTGCCCACAACCCGAATACACCCAACACTCCAACGACAACCCAAGCCGTCCAACAAGTACGCCACGAGCATGAAAAGACCGTTTGAACTCGTTGGTTCACATGTGAGTCCCCGCATGGCCGTAGCGGAATCGACCGTTTCACAACCTCATCGAGGTGTGCAGTGGACGACGGCCCTACCCATGGTTCCACTACCAAATGCCAGAAGGGGCGGGGCATACCCGTTGTGACATGTGGATTGACTGGATTCGGGGTGTTTTCTTTGCGCTCAAAAACGGGTTCGCTCATGCGGGCTTTTCGTGCTACACTTTGCGACAACCCAACTTTCGTATCGCACCATGAGCCCAGTAGACGACAACTATTACGCCGGTCAACCAAGCATATCCTGCACAGTCTCATGCACTCCAGGCAACAAATTAGGTTGCTGGTCCAAGCGCCTGTGTAGCGCCGCGCCCACATACCACAACCATCTCGCCACGCCTCTGTCATGCACCACCCGATGACTCACCACGACTAACGACAACGCCTCAAGACAACGTCCGCACGCTTTTTCGCGTCGCCAAACACGAGGTGTACGAGTACCAAGGACGCGAGCCAACCCGTGAACACAACCTGTGACCGATGCGAACACTGGTCTTGCTTACGGGAGAGCTTGTTGCCGCGAAGATCCAGCTCCTCAAGAGCACCGAGTCTACCAAGCTCCGGCGGTATGCCACCTGCAAACAACACCAGCAAGAATAACACACCGCCATACACGGATCACAGCATCAGCAACAATCACCCGGCTGCAAGACCAGCGTGAGGCTTGCATATGCGCGGTAGACGACAAAATGAACGAGTTGGTGACCGAATACGCGCCAACTCCTCTGAACAAATACAGAGAGACCGAACAGGGGGGCAGGAGCGAAGGTACGAATTGTCCGTTTCGCCGGAGGCTAGGCTTGACACCTCCACAAGGAACGCCCACAACTCGAACACACCCAACTCTCCAACGACAGCGCAAGTCGTCCAATAACTACGCCACGAGCATGAAAAGACCTTTTGAACTCGTTGGTTCACATGTGAGTCCCCGCATGGCAGTAGCGGAATCGACCGTTTCACGACCTCATCGAGGTGTGCAGTGGACGACGGCCCTAGACATGGCTCGACTACCAAATGCCAGAAAGGGCGGGGCATACCCGTTGTGACATGGATCAACTGGATTCGAGGTGTTTTCCTTGCGTTCACGGACGGGTTCGCTCATGCGGGCTTTTCGTGCTACACTTCGCGACAACCCAACTTTCGTATCGCACCATGAGCCCAGTAGACGACAACTAATACGCCGGTCAACCAATCAGCTGCTTGATGGAAATACGCCAGTCAACACAGCAGCTGCTGGATCTATCAAAACTGCAGAAACAGAATGTCCACGCTGCCAACCTAGCAAAAAAGGGCTGCGAAAGCATCAACCAATCAAAACAACACTTGCTCGCTATTACACTCACCGGTTAGGCCGTTATACGAAAGGTCCAGCTGCTTCACGGCCCCCAGTTGGCCTAGTTGCGACGGAATCGCGCCTGCATGTAACCAACACGACAGGCGCACAAGTCGTTTGGACCACGTAAACCTGCACACCATCGCAAATGGTCCGCTGTCCTGCACAAGTAATGGTATATCAGTTAATTCACGAGTGTACAGCGTTCGGCGAATTAGGTGCACCCTACCCATCTTGGCTTCGGTTCCAAATCCCCACATCTACGTGCCTACCCACCTAATGAGAGACAGCCACTTGCCCTTCCCCACGACATCGCCAACACTTTCCGCGCCCTCCAGAAAGGAAGGCCAGCTAAACGTTGAAACAGCATTCACAACTGTGGACCTCTGGCCAATACTGGCCGTGCGCGACAAACATTTCCTGCCAACGCCAATCTCGTCCAGCCGTGTGCCAAGGTGTTTCACAAACCAACACGCCCATGATTGACTCCAAGTTCAGAGAACACCACCAGGGGCACGGTCATGCGCGATCATGGCAACCAACATCACTTGCCAAACTTTGGCGTGCGACTCGAGGGCCGTCACACAAATGGCGTGTCGGGTTTCATCCACTTTCCGATCGCATCATCCAAGAGGCGAGCAACACCACAAAATATTAGTGCCGCAGGAACAATGTCCAACCGCATGTATCTGTGCACAGTTCGTGGATGTCCCCTGACACTCATGTCGTGGCACCCTTCTTCTTCCCACCACAATGCATTTTGAGGTCGAAAGGTTAGGGACCACTTGTTAGCCTCGACAAGTATCGCAGGCACCAAGCACATCCTGCACAGTCTCATGCACTCCTGGCAACGAACTAGGTTGCTTGTCCAAGCGCCTGTGTAGCGCCACGCCCACATACTACATCTCGCCACGCCTCTGTCATGCACCACCCGATGACTCACCACGACCAACGACAACGCCTCAAGACAACGTCCGCACGCTTTTTCGCGTCGCCAAACACGAGGTGTACGAGTACCAAGGACGCGAGCCAACCCGTGAACACAACCTGTGACCGATGCGAACACTGGTCTTGCTTACCGGAGAGCTTGTTGACGCCAAGATTTAGCTCCTCAAGAGCACCGAGTCTACCAAGCTCCGGCGGTATGCCACCTGCAAACAACACCAGCAAGAATAACACACCGCCATACACGGATCACAGCATCAGCAACAATCACCTGGCCGCAAGACCAGCGTGAGGCTTGCATATGCGCGGTAGACGACAAAATGAACGAGTTGGTGACCGAATACGCGCCAACTCCTCTGAACAAATACAGAGAGACCCCACAGGGGGACGGGAGCGAAGGTACGAATTGTCCGTTTCGCCGGAGGCTAGGCTTGACACCTCCACAAGGAACGCCCACAACTCGAACACACCCAACTCTCCAACGACATCGCCAGTCGTCCAATAACTACGCCACGAGCATGAAAAGACCTTTTGAACTCGTTGGTTCACATGTGAGCCCCCGCATGGTTGTAGCGGAATCGACATGATCACAACCTCATCGAGGTGTGCAGTGGACGACGGCCCTACCCATGGCTCCACTACCAAATGCCAGAAAGGGTGGGGCATACCCGTTGTGACATGTGGATCAACTGGATACAGCGTGTTTTCCTTGCGTTCACGGACGGGTTCGCTCATGCGGGCTTTTCGTGCTACACTTCGCGACAACCCAACTTTCGTATCGCACCATGAGCCCAGTAGACGACAACTAATACGCCGGTCAACCAATCAGCTGCTTGATGGAAATACGCCAGTCAACACAGCAGCTGCTGGATCTATCAAAACTGCAGAAACAGAATGTCCACGCTGCCAACCTAGCAAAAAAGGGCTGCGAAAGCATCAACCAATCAAAATAACACTTGCTCGCTATTACACTCACCGGTTAGGCCGTTATACGAAAGGAGTAGCTACTTCACGGCCCCCAGTTGGCCTAGTTGCGACGGAATCGCGCCTGCATGTAACCAACACGACAGGCGCACAAGTCGTTTGGACCACGTAAACCTGCACCTCATCGCAAATGGTCCGCTGTCCTGCACAAGTAATGGTATATCAGTTAATTCACGATTGTACAGCGTTCGGCGAATTAGGTGCACCCTACCCATCTTGGCTTCGGTTCCAAATCCCCACATCTAGGTGCCTACCCACCTAATGAGAGACAGCCACTTGCGTCGCCAATACTTTCCGCGCCCTCCAGAAAGGAAGGCCAGCTAAACGTTGAAACAGCATTCACAACTGTGGACCGCTGGCCAATACTGGCCGTGCGCGACAAACATTTCATGCCAACGCCAATCTCGTCCAGCCATGTGCCAAGGTGTCTCACAAAACAACACGCCCATGATTGACTCCAAGTTCAGAGAACACCACCAGGGGCACGGTCATGCGCGATCATGGCAACCAGCATCACTTGCCAAACTTTGGCGTTCCACTCAAGGGCCGTCACACAATTGGCGTGTCGGGTTTCATCCACTTTCCGATCGCATCATCCAAGAGGCGAGCAACACCACAAACCATTTGCGCCGCAGGAACAATGTCCAACCGCATGTATCTGTGCACAGTTCGTGGATGTCCCCTGACACTCATGTCGTGGCACCCTTTTTCTTAACACAATTCATTTTGAGGTCGACAAGTTCGCGACAACTTTTAGCCTAGAGAATCGCAGGCACCAAGCATGTCCTGCACAATCTCATCGACTCCAGGCAACGAGTTAGGTTGCTTGTCCAAGCGCCTCCGGAGCACCAGGCCCAAAAACCACATCCACCTCGCCACGCCTCTGTCATGCACCACCCGATGACTCACCACGACCAACGACAACGCCTCAAGACAATGTCCACCCCGTCTTTGGCGTTGGCCACACATGAGGTGCACAACCGCCAAGGATGCGAGCCAACCTGTGACCCAACATCCGATCACCGGGCTTGCTTACCGGAGAGATTGTTGCCGCCAAGATTCAGCTCCTCAAGAGCACCGAGTCCACCGAGCTCCGGCGGTATGCCACCTGCAAGCAACATCAGCAAGAACAACACACAACACCATACACGGATCACAGCATCAGCAACAATTGAAGCGTCCGCAAGACCAGTGTTAGGTTTGCATATGCGCGATAGACGGCATGTGAACGAGTTGACAACCGATTACCCACAACTCCTCTGAAGCAGTAGAGGGAACATGAAGGGTGCAGAGCAACAATCGCGCATCGTCCCTTCACAGGGGTCTACGCATCGTGACACCTCCACACGGAAGGGTTACAAGACGATGACTCGTGATACTCCAAAAAGATCGCACAACGTCCAGAACAATAAGCCAAGAGCATACAATCGTTTAGTCATACCCCAGCAACGAACGATGTGCACACTCGTAACAACTTACCACCTTACCCGAATATAAACAAGTGCATAAAACCACGAGGACTATTGTTGGGCAAAATGTACGCGGTCATTCACTCCAGGTGCGCCTAGGAGACGGTTACAACAACATCTTTCACCAAACGCGGTACTAGTGAACGAACGGGGCATCGTTTGTGGAATCCACACCAACCGCTAAACGCCACGTCTGCATGATTCGGGAACGCTGATACCACCATAAGCAGATCCCAGTAAATTACTATTGAGTGCCCATGGAACCTAGAGAGAAAAACGAATGTGCTGCAGCCCATGAGATAGTCGATACAAACTTCGTGTGAGTCGTGCACGTTCTCTCCGGTCTTACCAGTGACGTTGTTGCCGGTGGGAATGTCAAAATCATCCTTTTCTCCATGCAGCTCCAACTTCACCACTCGACCTTCTGCGTTCGACATGACCCCGTACCAGCTGCCGAGGTCGTCCGCATTCTCCGCCCAGCCCTCTTGATGTGTCCACGATTCCCCGCCCGTTGATCGGAAAAAGTGAAGGAGCACTTCGCGATCTGTCTCCGCCGAGCCTGTTCAAGGCGATCAGCAGCACATCGTCATGTATGTCAACGTGAGTGACAACGTAAATCGTACGGTGCTTCTGCACGGGCATGAGGCATAAACATTGAGTCAAACAGAGAGCGAACAAAGAGCTCAACCACTTGACGACCCCAAGCAGGTCACATTGTTTTCGAGGTCCTGTTCGGTCGTCTGTGGGAATACATACATACCCAACACAGCTTTACCAGAGCAAGGAAGTGTTTGTAGTTCGAAATGGTTCACCTGCTGCGGCCAGCGGAGCTGCTGCTGATGCCATCGGTGTCTGACTCGTGCTTGCCATGGCTCTGTTGAGGAAGGTAAGACAGAGAGGCAAATGTCAATCCGGGAAGACAAAATACACACAAATACGGTTCTTGTTCATGCCGAAACGCTGCCCCCCAACAATGCGCCGGAAGCGGCAGTGTTTGTTGTGTCACGAGCTGTACGCACATGTTGCTGCATCGTTCAAAGGGGAGATTTACGTAAGTTCCCTCGGAAAGTCGGCCATATTTTGGTTCGGATAGGAGAAAATGTCACAAACAAAACGAAAACGTGCGCATTACGCGAAGTTACAAGAAGGAAAGCCCAACTGCAGGCTGGAGTAATGGAATTGCATGGGTGGGATGGTTGATCCGAAAGGGCATCCTCCCCAAATACGAACAGGGTTGAACGGGGTGCTCGAACCGGGGGTGACTCGTGCAGGATCACTTGCGCTTCATCAATACTGGCCAGCAAAGCCACACAAACAAATTAGGTACGATGTGCAGGGAAAGGAAAATCTCCAATCGTCCACACACACAAGGATACACACGAACACGCATGTATGTCTCTCGAGGAAACCCGTTGAATATGACTGACACCGACGGTAGGGTGATTCCACCGACGATACTCGCAAGCAAGAGAGGGGCAACGATCTGCTATAGAAGAAACGTCCGGGCAAGGTGCAGGAGCAAGGTGCAGGAGCAACGTGCAGGAGCTGTAGAACCTGCAGCGAGCCGTCCTAGGAAAGAGATAAAATGAGGCGGAGTCCGGCAGCACAAAGGTGGGCGCTGTCGTCACGGGCGGAGGGGCCGCATCCAGACGAGAGTTTCACGCCGCCCGTAACACGAAGCCAAGAGGGAGGCAACACCACACCGGGAACCAGCCGTGTAGCACCAAGGATCCCTGCGGGAGGAGGCCCGGAGACAAGACCGGCCAGCGGAGACGTCAGGGGCTCATTGCCGCAACGTGTGTGATTCCTATAGCCAATACGTGTTGGTGGTGGTCTTGTTGGTTCAGCGGACAAGAAGACGGGTTTTCTTGAACCCCTTACCACAATGTGTGAATCAGGAAACGCGTCGTGTCTTGATCAATCTGTGATGAAAATTGCTCTTAAATGGACGATTTGAAGGGGGCACAGCGAGTCACTTACCTGTCAGGGACTTGAGAAACCCGAAAGCTTCTTTCTGGCAGAGGGCTATACCTAGGACGAAATCCACCGGAATGTCCAGGCGCTTCTTTCCACGACGTTTCTTGGGCTCTACAGCGAAAGACTCCGGCAAAGCTATCCCCGCCAGATGAGTGACGGCGAAAAATACTCTGAAGGACTAGGCCGGGTACAAGACCCACCATCGCGGACAGCGAAGACAGGGGTTGTTCAACAATGTTCAAAAAACTTATTGACTTGTCGATACCTGTCGACAAGACCCCAACCGAGTCGCTGGTCGTGGTGGAGCAATTTGCCGACCGCCTAAATGAAAACGGATCCAAGAGATGTCCGTTTCCGTCTCTCACCTCCTCTCTGCCCTACGGCCCGAGAAAAACACATGGCCAATTTACCTTGCAGTCCGCGCGGACCCTGGATCGAGGGGACAATCATCCGTGTTGCGGGTTCGCAGCACGCCAACCTCAAACAGGTGAAGGATCAGCGGCACGGTCATCGCCATCATCATAAGACCGAACAGGCTTTCCTCGCGAAAATGGCAAACGTGGCGAGCGGCAAGCTGGTAGCAACCTGGCCACGGACCCTGACGCCACGGCGGCAACCGACGATTGCAATGACTTGCAACGGTGGTGGTAAAGGCGGCAACGGCAACGGCAACGGCAACGATGTCTGCGACGGAGAAGGCCGCGGAGGTGGCGGCCGACGTAAGGGGGGAGGTAAACCATTGTTGCCGGTGCGACGAAGCGGGGATACCGGTTGGCCTAGGGCAAACCTCCCGAAAGCGACACATCACCTTATCCGATAACTCTTGAGGGTTTGCACTCGACAAGAGCATTTGCACATCGGAGCAGGCAACCTTAGCAATCGAGGTGGCGCCCGGCGACTACGAGCTGGACGTGGAGGCAGAGGCTTCTTAGTGGTAGCCGCGGGTATGACTTGACGAGATATGTACGGCACGGCAGCGGAGCCATGGTCTTCTCGGGGGGGGCGCATGAAGTCGTGTGTGTCACCGCGCGCATTCCATCACAGGGTGGCTGGTGGAGCATTGGAGATTAGCAAAAGGGTTGCTGTAATTCAGCCCCGCCTGGTGCGGGGGGCGTGAAATGCAAGTCGAGAGCTGCCGCGGGCACGCCACCCACGACAGCAGTATCGTATCAGCAGATGGCGGAGATGGCCCCCACAGGAGCAACGGGAGAAGGTGGATTCAAAAGGGCATATGGCGGAATGGGCGTGCGCCCTTAGGCACGTAGGAAGGGGCGTGGGGGTGGGGCATCATGCGACCCCTATCCACTTCGGAAGGGGCATGGGGTAGGGCGACATGCCGCCCGAACCGCGTCCTAAGGAGCGTGGGGGGAGGGGGCAACGTGCAGCGTGGCCTTGCAGCGGGCACTCTCTTGACTGTATTTGGTTGAATCTATAGTTTCGTAGCGATTTTGTAAAAACCTCGTTGATTGCGGCACCAGGAGAGATGTTCACGTGTTCACATCCGCATGTTCGATGTTTTCCCACTAGTTCAGTTAAGACCTCAAGACCTCGGGATTGCGATACATGCGTATAGGTCGACTAAAAAGTCTAGCACCGCCTCTTTCCCCGCTGCAGGTCTGCTGGTGTGCAGCGCCAAAACCCGTACATGGTGCCATCAAAATCAGACGTTTTACTGTGTGACGCCAATGCGAGGGAATCGCCCTCCACGGATGTTGAGGAAGAGTCACCCTTGAAGATCATCACACACGTTCGCTTTTCTCAGGGTGTTGTAGATGTTTTTGAAAACCCTTCTATCACTCTCTGTGAAACAACAATCTGTTTTAGAAAGCAAACAAAAAATAAGAGAAAGACTACCCGACAATGCCCCAACCGAAGGGACGAGTCGATGCTGATTTAAAGCCGCCTGACTCATTATGCACAGGTTCGACAGGCACGAAACGGGCAGAGGGTGTAGGTTGTCAGAGCCCACGGCAGTTTCGGTGAGAAAGGAAAGCGTTACTCACACGAGACGATCGCCGAAGTTCTACGGGGTGTGCCGATTCACTTAGCAGCGGAACAATAAAAGCGTGTACACAACGCAGGGTATACGGTCTGCTGCCATGTTGTTCTTGTACAAGCATGATGTGCACCAAAACACATGGCTGTAGCCTGTCCGCGCAGAAAAATTGGTGCTGTCGCGAAATTGGGGGGGCGGGCGGTGGGCCTTCTTCGCTTTCAAAGACCGTCTGACGTGGGAAGGCCCCCACGTTCGGAGGCCTTAAAAAAGGAAGAGCAAGGTGAGGCTTTTTGTGATTTTCAGTCATCAGCGACCCCCGTGCGATAATCGAAGTAAATCACTACGTTCTTGTTTTTTTATCGCACGGTGGTGCGATGTGGCAAATTGTTGGGGTATAATTTTTGTATGTTGTCTTTGTCTTGGGGGTATTTATTATTGTATTCAGTTTTTTTGAGGACCCAACTGAATTTGATGAATAGGGGAAACAAATTTACACCTCCTGATGGGATGTTGCGGACAGTTCCAGAGCTGGGTGCATGGGCAAATAGCCTCCCCGCCTGAGGCCTCTCTCTATCTGTCTAAAATCCCGATACCCCCATTATCGACGGGGACAACGATAAGAGATTTTGTCTTGGACACCTTTTGCAGGAGCTTCGTGTCCTGGGCGCAAGAGGGGTTTTTGAAGATACTCCTCTAGACGTCGTAGCTCTAGGTTGCCCGGCGGCCGTTTAAATCGGTGGGTGAGATGCTTCTTTTGCGCTTGCCCCCCTCAGTATTGCTTGGCCTTTTTTTTTATTACTGCCCGGGACCAGTGTCCCCAAAAATCAGAACGCCTTGCGAACCATCACCAAACAACAGGGCCACACTACACGCCTCAATTGGCACTCTGTTGTTGTTAGAAGTCTCAACCAATAGACCTTTAACCCCAGGTGCCACTTCGAGGGTGCCAGCTGCAGGTGCGAGACACAAGGATTGTCCGTTGGTATTGTCGCCGGACCTCCCCCGTCAGATGATACCAGGCCCCAAACATCTCTCCTCTCTGTTTTGCTATCGTTTTCGTTTTTTTCTCTCCCGACTTGCCGCGACCACCACCCTTGCGGTGTATTTGGATTGTGGAGCCCCTGGCGAACATCCTCTTGGAAGTAGAGACCGAAGAGGGCCCAGATCCACGTTTCATGTTTGCCGATATCTGCATCCAGAAAGGACGAACCCTTCATGTTGTGGATGCCACAGAACGACAACAACACCAGCTTGGGTGTTCACCGATTGATTCAAGTCGCACGGCCCAGCGTCAGATGCTGAGGCGTCTTCCAAATCTGTTTGTTCAACCAGATCTGCCTCCAAGTCAGCGTGTCGTGTGACCCTCGTCACAAGCACAGTCTGCTAAACAATGGCGGAAAACTGGTAAACAGCGTCTAGAATGATGTGTAAGTACTGTGTGGTCTTATTTCAGCAGCCCACGTAGACCCAGGGTGGCGCCAGGTGGGTGTAAGTGCGCCAAACCGTTTGCCCGGGGACGATATGGGAAAATTCCCGCATCGGAAAAAAGCCTGATTTCTGGGTCAGTACTTTTCCAACGCTGTTTTCCCTACCCAGAACGCCGCACGCCTTCATTTCCCTTCGTCTCTTCACGGAAGGACTTGTTGTCAGGACTAAAGCTACTCGAAGGTCCCGTCATACGTGACGGTGGTGGGCTTTAGTGGCGGTGGTGTCGGAAAAGCCCGAAAAATATACACTCACGGTAAAAAAAAATCCCGGCAAAACAACATAGCCTGGAGCCTGGAGGCGCTTCCACCCAAGCACCAAAGATCGATGCGGCGCAACTCCGCGGTTGAACCTGCGGGATCGTTGCGTTTCTCCTTTCTCCCTGTCATTTTCAACTCCTGTCTACATATATATACAGCAGTAGCAACCCCCCACAGACTATAATGCTTCCCGCATAACCCGGCAGCCTTGTTGAGGAGTTCAAGGGTGAAGCAACCAATGTCATTCTTCACCAGGTAGAACAAGCGAAGATGATTAGGGACAAAAGTTCCTCGAAGGTCTACATTTCTTCACCTGTTGCTGTAGTTGCAGAGGGCCGTTACCGAGAATAGACTCTCTGCTGCGTTCAAGAGGGCCCCACATCAGACGTAGATATGTCCGCAACACAGTTGGTGGTCCCGATATAGCAGGGTCGAAGGCCGTTGGCACACTGCAATTCTACACGGGGGCGCATGCTGTGTGGACTGTGCCTTTTACCAGAAAGGAGTGGCATCGCGTGCGGAACAATCCTTCTACAGCAGTACTGCGCTCTGCACCTCTGCAAGATGCTGCACACGGGCATGTGGTGATGTGCATCAGCTGGTCTCTACAAGGAGAGGCCCGATGTGTTAGTAAATCGGCGAGTCCACCCCGTGCTGGCTAAACAGCAATGGCTCTTGAACTACCTATGGGACTGCTGTACAGCAGCAGTGCTGTCACCCGCACCCTTAGATGCCAGGTGAGAAGTGACCCGTTCGTCCGCAAATAAATGCTGTGACAAGAAGCACTAAAAGTTCAACTCGGGCAAGCAAATTGGGCCCACAGCAGTCCTCCACCCCACCCTAGCACCACATAGTAACAGCAGCTCTTTCCAACGGCGGTGTCGAACCAATTCAAGAAATGCACAAAACGTGACTCGGATGTCGCGACGGTACGTCCACATGTCCATATGCATACGTGCTCTCGTGCCACTTCCCTTGTTACATTGAACCGACAGGTCTGGGCTGCGGGAGTCGAGAGAAGAACCGGTCGAGAATATGGAGCCGACAGAACAGATCTGAATATTGTAGCTAGATTAATTAATATGCATGCATAGGTCTAAAATATGCTCTCACACACCTCGAAGAGAAGAAGTCAGTTGGGCCTGCAGATGGACAAACAACCACGCCACAGGTGAGAGAAGAACTTGTTCGTGTGTTTGTCGCCGTGCAGGTCCTCTTTATTTCTATCCGCACGTGCGTGCGAAAAAAAAAAAAGTCTCGAGATCAAACCGCTTCCACTGCAGTAGAAACCCATCTGAACACAGGCGGCGGCGGTCCGCGCGGAGGTGGATTCGCAGCACCTCTCCACACTATCGCACTGGCGACACATTGGATAGACTGCTGTAGAGGGCGATAGAAAGGTGAAATCGTTCATTTTCCCAGAAAGGTATGTAACTACGGTTCAGATCATGACAGGGTGCACCTTATATCTCCAATTGCACACGGTATAGTCTACAGCCTGTGGGAACCGTTCGTACAAGCCGTAACGGTGAAAAAAAACGGTTAGACTTCAGAGTAATTAAGGAATAATAAAAACACACACAGAAAGACTACCCATTCGAGATATACCCACAGAGTACACATAGTCTAGAGGGTTCATTCCAAGATGACGAACGACTTCGGACGCGTACCAACCTCTAGGCGAGGCCAGCGTACTGCTTTCTGTTGGTATCGTAGTCTATAACTTAGCTCATGTGCCTACCTACTGCAAGGGTTTGGGGCGAGTAAAGGTGCTAGAGAGAGGGGATATAAGCATGGCGTGCAGTCAGTGTTGCGACGTTTGTGAGCGAAACAAGGCCTCTGGTTTGTCTTCTTGCACGCGTGTGAACCACTCGGTTGTTACACTCTAAGGCGCAAGGTTCCATCATATGTTACAGAGCCAGGTATATACATAGTCTGCAACTAAAAGGAAAGGAGGTTCGGTCAGCCCTCAAGAGCCAGTCAAGAGCATGACCATATCTTTCGAAGTTCAAATTTCAAATTGTGTCGAAATGTACTCGCTTCTACATGTAGGAAGATCGGGCGTAAAGTGCCACACCCCTCTGGGTGTTCTTGTACCCGCGATAAGTTTCCGCACAAAAAAAGTCTTCCGGATCTTCGTAGCTCTCTCAATATACAACCCAGCGGCTGTGTCTGATTGTTGAACTGCAGGACTAGTCTACAGCAGTTCGCTGATCCTACTGAGTTGAAGATAGACAGCACCCCAAAGCACCCTTCCCCCCGGAGAAACTGCCAGTCCACAATAAAATACAGATGTTCCGTGTTGTACGCAATGTTAAGCGCGTGGCCGTAACAGTTGCCCGGGATGTTTGTTTGCTTACGAATCGGAGCGGCCACGCAACGACCGGGTTGTGGGCGTATTCCCAAACACCAAGTATACCTTTGCTTCTGTGCGTTCGCTTTCATGAACGTTGGGTGGTGTCCATGGGTCCATGAACGTGGGCCTTCCTTTCAGTCCAGGGCGCTCACTCTCTTGCAAGAGTTTCGTGATCGACTTCGCAATGAAGACCAACATGTTCGCGTAAAACATGTTCTGAATCACTCAATCACTCAACCTCAAACACAAAAGCGGCGGGCATTCGGGTGCTCGGTCCCCTCGAGACTTTGGCACAGCCCTCGAAGGTGGTTGGAACGGATTGCGACAGTCGCATAAATTCCTAGAGCAGCTTTCGTCAGCGTATCGGTTCGCCATTGACGAACATCACCCGTAGTTAGGCTCCAAACTGGTGCCCTCCCTTGCCCCAGACAAAACTCAATGCCCAAACACCCAGCCTGTACGACACCCTAGACCCTACAAAGCACGCGGGGGAAGGAAGGGGAGGGAGGCTAAATATCGATCTCTACCAACGAATGTTTCGATTTTACCCCGACCCACCCGCCAACAGACGTCTCCGTTTCCAATGATCGTGGGTGGTGGCCGGGAGCCGCGTCTCTTGTCGTTGTACTCCACAGTGATGCTGTTGAAGAACGTAGTACAGGTGCCGCAGAAGCCCTTCCTCGTTTGAATGGTGAACATCCCTGTCTACGGGCCTCTATCGATAGGGAATTCTTTCGGCAGGAATCCCTAGAGCCGAACGAACGGCTCGATCCTCGGACGCCGGAATACACACAAACGTGTCCTGAATCACAGCACCTTTTCTCGCCTCCGAGCCGAACGAGAATTCTCCACTGCGGACGAGAACTTCATGGCGGCCTCTGCCACCACGAGAACACGTCATCAATCGCAGGGTACGGAGTTTCTTCGGTCAACTATTGCATTTTCGAACCAACGCGGCAGCCCGATTTTCGCGGGGGGGCAGGTCCCCTCTCCTCTCTCAACCAACGGTAGCATTCACGTTGTAACAGCTTTTTTGTACGGTTGTGAAAATACAGAGGTAGGCAATTGGTTGTTAGCAGCGTCGGCAGCCTGAACGAAAACCACCGTCTCTGGCGTGGCATTGTACGCCTTTCCCTGAGCTGCTTCGATGGCCCATATGGGCTACTATGGTGTCGATGGCACACCTTCCACGTGCCGTGAGACGAAAGCAGCCAAGGGCCATGGCGGACAGGCCCACAAACTATGACCCAAGCTTGCAGGTCGCGATGGTATTGGGCAAGCGCCTGAATGAAACCGATGTTAGCACAGGCACATTCACCGTAGACTACACCGACTCTCTTCTGGATTTGCATGGTTCACCTGATTGCCTCTGACAAGCCCGAGTTTATCCGAAGGCCCTCGGCCAAGAAACGTCTCATGCCGTCTTCGTCACGCCAGAAGAAAGCCTCCCTGACCGAAAAACGGCATTACACCAAGCCGGTGGAGAGTGAGAATGAGATGGTTCATATCGCAATCTTTCTGAAGGATTCATTTCAAAATTCTTCGATTGCGGGAGCTGCCGGACTCCTTGCAGTGGTGTTTTTCGACTCATCGTTGAGAGTCCTCTCTCTGTTCCTTTAGGTAACCTTTCGCCTCGCCTTAGGGGAAGTCGCACACACCCAGAGAGCCTGTGAGAAGCATCGCACGTGCTACGCAACGCACAGTTTCGTTGTCTAGATGGACTCTTCTCTCACCGATTACCGTTCGGCGGCGAGCTCCGGCTTCCTGGTCTCTCCCAGCGAGGGTCCCACCTGTTGTCGAGGGATAAACAAACAGCAAATCTACTGCTGTACATACATGGTGCAGAAAATACACAAAATGCACGCCCCGAAGAAGCGTGCACGGGCGACTTCATTCGCGCGCGCATATCCTTGAATTAAAGCTCGTCAGAATGTCACCTTGTTTCGAGCAATGCCCCGACAAGGTTGCGTTTCTCGCCGGAATATACCTGTTTCCCACCGACGGTCATTGGCAGAAGTTTCTTGGCCAGCAAGGGGTGGCCGGATGTCGGATTTCTTACGATACTTGCAAGTCCCCCCCGTGCACAGCTAGGAGATACACCACATTACGTACGAGAGAGGTCGTTGACCGTCGACACCGTTCAATGGAGGTAGCAACTGGTTTCCCACAGTTTCCGATGCAAAGCCTGGGGCGAACTGCGTGCAGAGGCGTGCATATGACGGACGCTACAGGCTTCCGAGTTGTTGTGCCCCACCCACTCTACGGAACACTATCAAAAACATGGCGAAAGTGAAAGGGTCTTCGCATACCCCACCTTATCTCTACATTGTCACAATGGCAGCAAGGACCAGCTTACAGGACACCAACTCACAACTCAGCGCAGCTATGGAGCCATGAGTAGTCGAGCGAGTCCCCCAAGGGCCAGATGCTGCAAGCCGTGCCCCAAGCAGCGGCCGCCTCCTTGTTGGAAACCATGATATGTGCGTTGGATGGCCTGTTCGCCCGCGCGGAACCGTGCGTTGTTGATTTCAAGTAATTTACTATTTATTGTCGTGGCCGTGTATTACAGCTGTAGTTCTGCGCGACCGAACAAACAGAGTGGGCGTGCAAAATTCTCCAACAAAATAGGGGTCTTTGAGCATGACGAGCGAAACAGCTTTCTTCGCTTGTGGGCAAACGCAGACCCCTACCGCCAGTAGCACCAGGAAAAAACGGGTGTGGTGCACGCAGCAAGCCTACCTTGTGAACCACGTTCTTGCCGGCAATTCTCGCTGCAACGCTCTAAGTGTGCAGCCAAAACTGTAGACAACAAGAAAGTACTTTCTCTGCAGGTGTATTATCCTGCATGGTAGTCCAGTAAGGACCGCCAACGACAAGTATAGAGGGAGCCCGATGCGACCTAAACATAGAACATGCACCTCGCAGGAGCCTGGAAGTCCTTGTCCATGATAGCATCTGCAGCTCGAAAGTACTCAGCTGCAACAGCACTCCCGTATGTCTCTGTTTCCGGTGAGGGGTCGTGGCAGTGATCGGAGCGGGCAGGCCGTGGGTCGCGTAAGGGTCGGAGCACAAAAAGTAAGCTCCGTTGATCATCACCCGCAGAAGAAACACGAATACTGTACCGTTCGGGCGAAGTGCTCACACACGAGGAGACACACCACCGTGTTCGCTATGGTCGGCCCCGTCAACATAACCGACACGGATGTCCTGTATCACCGAACAGACATCCTGCATGGACGAAGCAAGCCCGCCAGGCGAAACGCGAGGCAGAGCTATGGCCCACACACATCCGTCGGACAACTCTTGGGCATGCCAGTATCTCGCATCCCCGTGAGAACGGAACTACTTTGGCCTTCGAACGACGAGCAAATAGTTCCCTGATCAACACACAAATCAAAGCTAGATAAAAACAGAATATCAAACTAGCTGCTAAGAATCCAACTGCACCTCCCCCTCGGCGAGGTAGAACGAGAACCGAGCACCCACCCGCGTCCAACAAGTCCGGTTTCTCCGTAACCGCTCTAGGTCCACCTCCTTTGCCACCGCCTCCCAACGACAATGCCTCCCCTCGGTACAGGAGCCCGCTTGATCGCCGCACAATATCCAGCAACGGTCGCTACCGTCACACATGAAGAATACGTTCATGTGCGAGGCGCACAGCAGGCGGAAAACGCCCCCGTTCGAGGCAAAAGGCAAAGGGTGTGGTGTTTGGTTTGGATGGATGATAAACAACTACATCCCCAGCACATTCTTCGTTTCACTTGTATGCTACCTGCGAGTAAGGGTGTTCCCTATTGGCAGCTGTTTCATGGTGAACAGAAATCCAGCTCACCACTCTACGCTAGCTAGTGTCACACGGCCTCGAACCCTGAGACGTCAACGCGGTGGTTAAGCAAGTTGGCGATCGACCATGAGAAGGAACAACTGCTCAAACGCGCAACGTGCTGATGTGGCGCCGGTGTTTGCGTCCTGGACAGGCAGGCGCGGCGTAGTATTTGCACTGGTTGTGTTGAGGATTCCGCGTCAGCTGTGTGCCTCTAACGGCTGTGTGTAGAGGTATCACTGACATGAATACATGTACACGTATCGCTACATGCGCGTGTGAAGAGGAGACCAGAGACAAATCGGAGATTGTAGGCTACATTGGCAAAAACAAACATTTGGTAGCATTTGACGACCAAGATGCTAAAGACAGAAACCTACAAACACC
Source organism: Ectocarpus siliculosus (assembly GCA_000310025.1). Classification (NCBI taxonomy): domain Eukaryota; class Phaeophyceae; order Ectocarpales; family Ectocarpaceae; genus Ectocarpus; species Ectocarpus siliculosus. Next base: position 785,993 of record FN649727.1, on the reverse strand, counting down.
GGAGAACACCATCCAAATTTGAAACAATCAAGCCGCCCCAGCCGGCACACACACACGTACCCCGTGCGCACGAACCAAAGCCAGCGCCGAAGGTAGTTCCAGTTCCACAACCATCTCTCGCGCCCTCGTCGCGCTGCTGCAGTCGTCGCTCGATGCTGGACATCTCGTCAGCGCATCCGCGAAAGCTGCGTACGCCGCCGTCAGTTCGGCACCACCCTTGGCGCCGTCGGCCAGGGAGGTAGCGCTGGCCGGGAGCACCGCTGGCAAGGAAAGTGCCACGGTGCATTGGTGTTTAAGCCAACCTCCCCTGCCGGAGTACGGAGGGGATGAACGCGGGGCTAGTTAGTACGTTACGTGCGCTGGTTTTCAGACCTTTCAATATCTATCACTTGCGACGAATCATCTTGCCTGCTCTTGAAAAGGGCCAATAGTCGAGTAATTTTCGGTCAATAAACAACGTATTTTATGCACTCCACACTTCGTTCACACGCGCCAAACGTCCACGGACACCGACATCTCGCGCGCTCCCCAGGTCGGAATCTCAAGTGGTCCCCGGGGAGGGTCGGAGTGCATCCCCACAGGAAAGCCCACTCATGGTTGCATTTCAATCACATTTTGGTGTGCATTCGCCGTGACCGTCACCTCGCTCCCTTGTTGCTGCCCCTGGAGTATTTCTCTTTCATTTACAGGTGGAAATCTGCTCTAACTTCGTCGTGATGAGTGGGGGGTACGCCGAACCATGACCTTTCTCTCCGATTTCGCAAGGGAAAAAACAAATTCAGCTTGTGATACTGATGCCCACTGGGATGCATCAAAGCTCGCAAGGGAATAGTCTAGGTGAAGTCGTCAATTTGTGCAGATCGGTACTGCTAAGGGTGTGTGGGGTTCTACGTATATGAGTGCAAAATATAAAGATCCAGACGCGCAGCCTGGGTGATGGAACTCCAGCAAGAGCTGAGCGTATTACGTGAAGACCCCATACGCATCGGACTCCAGGAGCTCGGAACCAAGTACGTGCAAATCAGGAGGAGCCACAAGTTAACTCCCTGTTGCTGTGTGTACAGGCACACCTCATCACTATCACCGCCGCCGCTAGCGCTTACAAGGCTCACGAGCCCGTGTCTCCTTACTTCCGCGACTCTGCTATATAGCCATCCTCATGTACGTTGTGTTATGGACGCCCCCCTTCCCGCGCAGCGTCAGGTATGTGTCGAAAACAAGGGGCAATCACGAATAGTGTCAGTGCAGAACGTGGCATCGCCTCAAGGAGCGATCATGTTGTTGTTGGCATGTTGACACTCTCCCGCGTCGAACGCGTTCGCATTGTCAAAATGAGCCTCTCTACTGTCTTAGTCCCCGACCTTTAGCGCAAAAGCACGCAGCTTGGTGAGGCACTAAAGCTGGATTGCATGCGCATTTCGATAGTTCTCTCTCGGGTTTTCTTAGCCTGGCACTCTTGTTGCGAATGGATCTCGATCTTCCTATCCTCTGTCTCCGTGTCTCTCCCTATCCGTGTTTCTGTCAATCCACTGGTTGTTGCTGCCAATATCATTCACGAGCATTTTACCGAAGAGAGAGCCAGCGCGCGAAAGGGAGTCCATCGCACACGCAACCGATTATTTAGCTCCAAGCACTCCGTTCTACAACGCTCTGGCTCCTCCCGTTTGTCTAGACGTGAGAAGTGTGCTACTTCATTTTACACTTAGACTACCACAGCACGGGCGACCACTTACGAACCGCTTGTTTTGCGTGGGGCTCGACGCTTGTTGGTTGCCTCAAACCGACCACATGTGTTCACATGTCTCAAACTCGTTTTAGAGCAGGCATCCACCTATGTGGGATACACGGAGTTCCCAAGGGTGCACCAATATTTTTTCTTCGACACCAGTATACCCACTTTCATATTTGGGACATTTTTGGGAGGGGGGGGGGGTACGACGCGA
>FN649727.1:698337-783950 GCA_000310025.1 Ectocarpus siliculosus | reverse complement strand
GGTGGTGGAGGTGGTGGTGGAGGAGGAGGAGGAAGAGGAGCCGGACGTAAGCTTGAAGAAGTGCAAACGCAGCCCGAACTGCGTTTTGTTGGCGTAGTTTCGCGTGCGAGAATAAACATCGGAAAATTGTAGGCGGAATGGTAGTCGAATGATAGGAGTTTTGGCGTGCTCTTCCTACATGACATACGTTCCGCGGTTTGTTTCCGTGGACCTTTGGGGTTCTTCGTTCACGCGCGTAGAGTGAGCCGTGATGCGACTCTGGTTTTTTTAATGAGAATATATTCGAGGATGTGATGTGGATGGTGTGGATGATTGTCGTGTGGTTTCCAGCCACACACGATCTTAGCGCAGGCATATTTAGCGCCTATTTGTGCGACACATGTGCACTTTTGAATGCATATGATTGAAAAAACACAAAACATGAAGAAACAAGGAAATGTCTTCTCATATTGTGTGCCCCCGGGGGGGGGAGGGTACCTAAGGTGTGCGGGATAACTTTTCGTGCGCCGTTGGGGTTCTTGCTCATATTTCTTCGCCGATTGCCCCATGCAGAGGACGCATGTCAATTTGCGTTGATTTCAACGTGACACTAAGCCTACGCAAGGCTCCTCACAAACAAAAAGCGTTGAAAAAGGGGATGGCGTTTCGCAGATCAAACGAAACAACTTGAATTTAGAGTAAGAGATTTGCACAAGAGCAGCTTTCTACGAGGGGAACGAAAAAAAAGACCGAAAAAGCATCATTTAATACCGTTTTTCGAGCGAGATCGAAATTTTTTAATGTGCCAAATCCAAAGCCTCTATATGATTATGCAGTACGAGAGCACCGGGTGAACCAGCTGCATTCGCGTTCAATCCGTTGGTTGATTGGGTATATAGGCATGAAGAACGGCGGCGACGCGTCAAACGGCCCAGAAGATGCGGCGCTTTGGTCCAATTGGGGCTGCCGCTGCATCTACATGTAGTCTAAAATCGTTCCTGGCTGTCTGCTGCTGCTATCAACGCATGCGACGCCATTCACACACCACATGAGTAGACTCTGGCACTTTCGAGCAGTGTGGTACCTTGCGGCGTGCTGTAGCTATCGGCAGCTGCGGCGTATTGTCTGCGCTTGTTCGCAAAAGAAACTGCGGGACGATCGTGCTCAAATCGCAAAATTTCAAGTACCTCGATCTCGCGCTACGAGGCCTAACCTGATAAGCGGCACATTCCTGATCGACGGGGTTCCTCAAGCTGGTATGATTTCTGCAAAAAGATGTAGAGGTTTGTGTCCCCTAGGGATAAGCGTCAGAGGGGACGAATGAATGAGGGGGCACCGCCCGGGATTTTTTATCTGGCAGTTTGACCTGTAAGAAAAAGATGTACATCGGTGGGCAAAACAAACACCATCGTGGAGACCCGGGGACACAGGGGACGGCGAGGAGCCTGGCCCCTAAGACCAGCTGTTATGGAGAAATTTCCGATTTGGAATCCGGGGATCGACAGAAAACGCTCGACAGAAAACGCTCAACCACCTCCTACAAGCAGGAGGTCTGCCTACTGGACAGCAAGCACAGCGCACCAGGGCACTTCGTCAGTCCGTCCTTGCCTCACAGCCCCTGTTTGTTATCTTGTATCCGACAAGACTGTACACTTCGCTACTGTGAGCTTCTCGGGGCCACGTTTGGGCAGCTAGAGTGCAGTGTGCGCAGAGTATGCCTCGGATATGATTGCACATTCACCATTTCCAGTTTGGAATTTCAACCAATTCTAGCTTGGAATTCATGAGCAATTCCAACCTCAGCGAGCACAAGCACTGTTTCAGGAGGTTCTATGCCCTAAATCTGAAAGTATTTGATGTCGGGGTCACCCCCACCGTCCTGACTTGCAGCCGTCGTATTTTGGGGGCCCGTTCCTGTCCGCATTGGTTGCGTTCTACTACAGATCGCGCCACCACTTAAGAACATATGAGTTAAGAACTTGAGCCTCAAACAATAAAAAATATAAGAACTTGGTCATAGGAACAGGTTCTCAGTTCCGGCGTGGTATTAAGAACAAGAACCCGCTCTTATGGTGTACCAATGCGCATACCGATAACAACGGAGCCCCAAAACGCGGCGGCTGCAAGATAAGAACTCAGGAAGGTTGACGGTGACCCAAACAGCAGTTTATTTCAGATCTCGAGACGGAGGGGGGGAGAGGACTTCGTGATAATGATTGTACGCGCGGAGGGGGAGGGCGCACTCTCTCTCATGTTTTGCATGCCGTAGAGATTAGACCATTGACCACACGTCCTCGAGAGGACGCATACCTGTGCCCACAGGACAGATCACCGATGACCAATCGTTCCTTCCTACAAACTTCGAAGTGCTTTGCCAAAGATGGCTCAAAAATGTCTTCCCTAGTCTATCTATCCTATCGATACCACTTGCCGCCTTTTCAACCCACTTGCTACGCCCCAGTACAGCTACCGTCTTCTCCAGGCTATTCCATGCTTCAAACATATCCTTGTACCTTTCCTTCTACGTGTCCAACTTAATACATTTCTCTACCCTTGTCGCCCAACACGGACGTTTCGCAACGACATGAACCCGATCTTCGCACTCGGAGCCGCATTCACATTCGAACTTGTCGTCTTCGTTGTCTTCCTTCCTGAATCTGCGTCAACGTTCTCAAAGGCCGTTGTTCTCAGTCCTAGTTTTGACCTTTCGGCTTTAATCCCTTCATCCATTGGTCCATGTAGGTACCTATTCCTTCTTTCAACACCCGTACACATCTAGACCCTCCTTATCCTTGGATCCTTTTGTTTGTTTGTGTTCTCTCTCGGCAAAAGTAGCAGATTTATCGTTCTCGAACCTCAATAGACCTACCGTTCGTTTCCAGGATGAACCCGATACCTACCGTTCGTTTCCACGTATCAACCTCATCAATTTTGAACTCTTCCGTACGTCATCAATAACCTTAATCCACTCCCTGGGTTGTTACCCCTGTTCTTCTTGTTTGTCCGCTTCGCCTCCCAAGCTTCTCTCGGCAACCTCTCCTCTCCCATGTCGTACACCATACGGTACTACTTGCCGTTTAGCTTCCTTACGACTCTTCCCGATCGTAGGAGTTGGATCCGAAGGGGGGGCGTACTCTCTCTCTCTCATATTTTGGATGCCTTAGCGGTTAGAACATTGACCACGCGTCCTCGACAGGACGCAGCATTGTTCCCTCAAGACCGATTACCGACGGCCACCTTTCCTTGTACTTTTCCCAGCTCACTCATGTGCGTTTCCCTCTCCTTCTTGTACAACGGACATTCCACAACTACATGAACATGGTCTTCGCACTCGGAGCCGTATTCACATGTGGATTGTCGTCTTCGTCTTCTACGTTCCCAAATTCTTCGTCTACGTTCTCGAACGCCAATGTCCCCAGTCCTACATTTGACCCTCAGCTTTGTCCCTACATCCATTGGGCCATGACGAAGGCACTCCTTAAATCTATTCCTTCTTTCAACATTCCGTACACATGCAGACCCTACGTATCCTTGGTTTCTTTGGTTCGGTTATGTTCTTCTCCCTCGGCAAAAGCAACAGATATCTTCTCCTTGAACCCCTCTCTCTTACAGCAGTATGTATATTATAGTGGTGTCTCGTGATGAAATCCACCCAGAAAGACGTGTGTCCTCTGCATAAGAACAAGAACCCCGTTAATCACAGGTGAATGTCTGCTCCAAATAAGAACTTTGAAAATAAGAACATGTGCTCGGTTGGAAGTTGGACGCAACCAATAAGCGTTGAGCCTCAAGCTAAATAAGCGGGGTGGCGCGTTCTGTATGCATACGTAAGTCTCGTATGTAGCGGGTTGTTGTTTTGAACGCCACGTCGGAAATGAGCACCTTTTCTTATGGACAATTTCTTAGATTTTGCTTTTTCAGGCTCAAGTTCTTACGTATGTAGCTGTTAAGGTCTTACAGTAAGTGGTGGCGCGCTACACACCGCAGCATGTGTGTGCGGATCGCCCCGCCTAGCCGCGAAAAATATGGGATGGGATTTGCGACATTCCATTCCCCAACAATCCCCAAGTGAAGATTGGTTGTAGTTATCGCAGTTTGGACTGGCAACCATGGCAATTCTGCTTCAGCCTAGTGCATACGCGAGTGTGAGACTGAAGGAGGTCAATAGCAGCACACCAATGGGCATAGGGTTCACGTGTGGCAAACGCTCTCCTCACACGGCAGTCGACCAACATCAGGGAGAGTTGAGATCGAAACACGAACTGATGTGCTTGTACGACGCATGCTAGGTGACCCTTTTGCCCCGTCTACGAGAGCGTATTGTGCCACCTCGTCACCTTACAGCTCACCTGGTTGACGATTGTCCACTGGCGAAAATTGCATGTACCATGGCCAGGCGAGTCCTCATTCTTCTCGATAATAAAAGGTGCTGTGCTGCGGCCAGGCTCAAAAGGAGATTGATGAAGAAGCACTGACGGCGGTCTACACTTTTCAATTTTTTCGGGATAGTAAAATACACGAGGTAGGGCTCCTTTCGTTGGCGCCTGGGGCAATCGGGGGGGCACTTTGACTATGAAGGGATCCAATACTCCATCGACTTGCAAGGGACTTCACTCTCTCACCCGGCACGAAACCAAGCGCGTGACAACACCTGCAACCTGCAACACCGGTTGATCGAGAAATGAAACGAAAGAGGCGTTATTCTCTGCCAACAAGCATATGATCATTGGCTAAGGCGCACAGTCCGTTTCTCGGTGGCCGTGCTGTAGCGGTGTAGCGTGCCAAGTGCCAAGTACCGAGCCCAACAGCAGTCTGACGGAGAGACGATCAGCGACCAGATGACTGATGTTGGCACCGGAGTAGACGTCGCAGAAATACTTCTGCTGCTCTGGAACCTGAGGGAGAGCAAGTCCGCTTGCAGTTCCAATCAATGACTCTTTTGCTGCCGAAAGATCAGGGACGTGCCTCGCCTCAAACAGATAATAACATGCCGAGAGACCCAGAGAGAGAAAAAGCACACGCCTATTAACCATGTGTACAGTATTAGACGCGAAATACCACCGGCGGGGAAATATATACACGCAGCCCAACACGCGATCTGTTGATCACTCCTAGAGCCGGAGTGCTTGCCGGGTATGCCCGTATTTGTGTCCAGTGACTAGAAAGTCTCGTTGATAGCTTGTATTAGATCCGCAGGACAAACGCACGACAGACAGAGAAGAAAGAGAATGCCCCACACAGGCTGACGAAGCATGGGGGCAACGCAGACTCATCCAAGTCTACCACAACAGGTACCACAGCAGGTCCCTTCATCTACGGAACACAGAACCGTCCTCAGATCCTTCCTACATATGCACACACACGAACACGATCAACCCGGTCCCCCGCGAGAGAGAGCGTTGACAGCGCCGACCGGAGCCGATGCGCGATCAACCAACGGTACTACATACACTGTCCACTGCTCAAGATCGATGACGACGAACCCTTCGTCCTGGGACATCTCCATACCATCCTCGTCAAGGTGTGGAACGGAGGAGACATTCCGCAAGAGTGGAAGGATGCAACCATCAAGGTGCTGTACAAGAAGGGTGACCGGTCCAATTGTAACAACTACAGGGGGATTTCGCTACTATCTCACGTCTGCAAGGTTACCGCTGCGGCGCTCTCCTGGACTCCGGCTCTCCAGCCACGTTCATCAACAGCAATGCTCTCGGCACCATGAGAGCCACAGGATGTGCAACACAAGACTGCATCCCCACCAACGACACTCGATCTTGGGGAGGATTCGGCAGCTCCAAACCACTCGTCACTAATCAGATGGTACGTCTCAGTGTTCAATTTATCACAAGGACCAGCCCACTGCTTCACTCGCCGTCTGGGCTCATGTAGTTCCAGCCAACACCATGCGGCAGCCACTTCTACTAGGACGCGACAGCTTCATGCGCTACACCAATCGCACCTACACCGTGCTACCTACGCCTTCTCCAACACAACGCGTGCTGGGAGAATATGCTTTCTCTCACCACCAAGCCTGCGGCGCCTCAGCCTACATTCCGGATCCCTCTGCAGCTCCAGGACAATTCCACCTCAAATACGCTGGAAAATCTGGAATCTCTCTCTCGTCAAATCACCAATTGGTCAAAGTCAACCTCGTCCGCGCCAATGGATATCCTGCTCTGGAAGGACACCACCTAGTCGACACTATTCCAGATTTGTCCCCTTCAGACGAACTCTTCGTCTCTCACGGCCGCCAATTTCTACCTCTCGAAGGATGCGCAGAGCTTGAACCGGGCGACATTCTAGGTACATCAGCCGCCCCTCTCATGCGGGTATCTATCGACACTATTCAACAATTCAGCGACAAGCAACCGTCAAAGCACTTCGAAGTGCCAGGGCCATCACACTCTGCCGATGTGGCACACTGTGATGATCCCTTCATCGGCAACGCGTATCTACCGACAATAACGGGGGACCTGCACAGCACTCCTCCCCCCCTCCCGACAATCCGTCTCCACCGACACTTCCTCCACAGGAGCTTCTGGACCGCTTAGATGCCGCTCAACAGAAAAGCTTCCAATCTCTTTGGGACCGCCTACCACCGCACATGCGAGCCATCACGTTCAATCTACACGGCGAAGGCTGGACGCCTGCTGTCATAGATGAGCTCGCTGATGTCTTGCACAACTTCCGAGACGTCTTCTCCACTTCACCAACGGACCTGGGCTGCTGCCCACTGCTACCGTTCAAAATCGACATTCCGGACGGCACCCCACCGGTGCGATCCAAGCCTTACCGCATGAACCCTCTGGTCGCCAAACAAGTGGACGCCATTTTGGACAAATACCTCGCCGCAGGTTTAATCCAACACTCTACTTCTCCGTACTGCAGCCCCATCGTCGTCATTCCCAAGAAATCTGGTGGGCTTCGCATCACCGTCAATTACCAGAAGCTCAACCGCATCAGCAGCTTCAGTCAACTACCTGTTCCTCGTGTGGATGAGATCATGAACAAACTGCACCAGGGCTCCATCTTCTCGCTCATCGACTTCACGGGCTCCTTCCACCAAATTGCGTGCACCCCGACACTATTCCGCTAACTGCATTCGCCACACCGACTCGCCTTTTCGAGTGGCTCAAAATGCCGATGGGTGCCAGCCAATCTTCAGGCTGGTGGATGAAGGTCATCAATGAGGTCATCAAAAACCTCGAAGGCGTCGACGCATACCTCGACGATGTGGTGCTCTACGACAAAACACCGGCGGATCACGTCCGCACCATGCGAGCCTTCTTGCAACGGCTGCGCAAGCACAAGCTCAAGCTTTCACCGTCCAAGGCCACCATCGGCACGACACACTTTGCATTCTTGGGACACACCATTACTCCCGACGGCATCAGGCCCAACGCCAACAAGGTCGCTGCACTCGCAGCTATGCCAATGCCAGTCGACCTCAAGAAACTTCGCTCCCTTCTCGGTGGTTTGAGCTACTACCGCAGCTTCGTCAAAAACTTGTCGAAACGAGTACGCCCCGTCACGACACTCCTCAAGAAAAACTCGTCCTTCACCTTCACCGCCGACATGGAAGCGATCGTACGAGAGATCCTCAAAGAACTCTCCGAATCGCCAATTCTCGTCTTCCCCGACTGGAAAGCCATCGAAGACGGCACCAGACCTCTCCGCCTCCACTGCGACGCAAGCCTCGATGGTCTGGGCGCGACACTAGAACAAGAACAAGCGGATGGCTCTGTTCGCCCCATCGTCTTCATCAGCAGATCGACACTTGACACTGAGCGCAACTGGACACCACTCGACTTGAAAGCTGGCGCCATCGTTTGGGCCATCAAACGCTTGCGTGGATACTTGCGCGGCACACACTTCCACATTTGGACCGACAATCAGGCACTGGAGAACATCTCCAAGGTGGGAGACCACAGCCCACGCGTGCAGCGTTGGCTTGAGTTCCTCACAGCGTATCAATACACGCTGAAACACCGCCCGGGCTCCTCCAACAGCAACGCCGACATGCTGTTAGACTGCCCATACCCCCCACTCCACAGGACATCACAGGAGATAGCCGCATCACCATGCCAGATGATGTGGGTGTCTACATGATTCGCGCCACCGGCAACACTCCTTCTGGTCCTTCTCCACAGGGTATTGCTTTGGGTGGGCTAGTAACCAACAACGGCACCGACAACTTGAGTGGTTCCCCACTGACACCAGCGGATTTCCAGGATTTTCGCCGGCACGGGCTCCGAATGAGCATTGACGACCTCGACGCTCCTCCCGGAGTATTCGCAGCTCGTGCTTTTCTGTCAGTCTCCAACGACAATTCACGTCTCCACTCTCGCCACTCTCCTGCGTTGCGCGACATCAACACAGTGCATCAATCGGCTTCGCCTCGACAATTGGACCAACATGGCAAGGACCCTACTACTTAAGCACGTCCTCCGTCCTCAAATCTTCACCACCATCCCGGCACACTACAGTCTGCCGCCCACTCTCCGGCACCACCTGCCAGTTCGACAATGCCCCCTGCAACTGCAGCTCGCTCCAGGTCAGACATCCTGGAAGCACCTGCACTTCAGCGGCCTCTCTCTCCTTCTCGGTTGCGCCCGCGTTCCTTGGATCAATCAGATTTGATATCCACCCGCACTCGACGCCGCGCAGCTGCAACATCTGGGAATCCTCTGCCTCAAGTAACTTACCGCTTCAGCCCAGACATTTCCGCCACAGCGGCACCAGCAACCGCTGCACCTCCACCCCAGCCTCACACGACCCCTTCTACGCCACCGGCACAGACCACCGCTGACCTTGTACCCACGGTACCAACCGCCAACTACACTGCTCCCTCAGAACCTCCCGCAGAACCTCTGCCGGAATCTGCCGACACACCATCCATAGGGACCTCCGCAACGTCAGCTTCTTCGCCACTTCCAGCGCCGCTGCCTTCTCCGGCTGAGATATCCTTCATGGACTCTGTAGCGCGCTTCACGCACGCCGACTGGCATGTGGAACAACAAAAGGACGTCACTTGCAACGCCGCCATTCGCTACATGCAACTTGGGCAACCTCCAGCATTGCCTACAGACTTCTACGGCGACACCCCACAACACTTGCGTCCTTCCCTCACCGACATCAAGGAATTGGCCACCAAAGGTCGCATCATCACCGATGACGACGGCAATCCGCTCTTGGTTCGACAATTTACCAAACCGCCAAACTCCGACAACGAGCGTCCTAGCGGTAGAGCTGCTCGCCTTCTCTACAATGAACCCACGCGCATCTATGTGCCAGTACACATGCGTCCTTGGGTAATGCTTCAATGCCACTCCGACACTCTGTGCCACCTGGGCACCGCCAAAACCATCAGCCTTCTGGAACAACTCTACAGGTGGGTTGGCATGAGCGCTTGCGCCCGCTTCTGGACTCGACAGTGCTACACATGCCAAGGCCGCAAATCAGTACGACAAACTATACGATGGCCCATCCTCACCATTCCCCTGCCATCAGGGCCAAGTGTGGCCGTTAGCGTGGACTACTTTGGACCACTCCCTACTACTCCACGAGGCAACGCCTACATCCTACTCTTCACCGACCGCTTCAGCAGGCGCGCCGACATGTACGCAGTCTCCCCTGCGAAGTACACGGCCGAAGGGACCGCCAATATCTTCGTCAATCAATACATTCCACTCTGGGGATGTCCGGTGAGCCTTCTTTCCGACAATGGTCTCCACTTCACCTCGCAACTTTCTAACGCCATCTTCAAACTCCTCCGCGTACGCAAAATCACCACCAGCGCCTACCACCCTTGCGGCAACGGCAGCGTGGAACGCGTCAACCACACAATGGCTCAAATGCTAGCTGTGTCCGTCAATGAGAGGCAAGATGACTGGGATCTACACCTCCCGCATGTGGAATTTGCCTACAACAATACCGTTCGCGCCGCCACAGGGCTAGACCCAACCAAGTGCACATCGGCCGACTTGCTCGCTTCCCCATGACCGTTTTCGACAATATGTACGCTCGCGGACACCAAAGCCTGGCTAAGGACCAACTGGAATACCACAACCTCGCTGTGGACAGACAACGTCGCTCGTACGACCTCGTTCGAGAGCAACACGCGCTCAACGTCGACAAAATCGAGCGCAGGAACTCGTCACTATCGGATGCACTTCACCGACGACCCGTCTACAAGACAGGACATTGGGTCTGGGTCTACAATCAGGTATCGACAATTCGTCAAGGAGCTTCCACCACCGCCTCTGCATCCGCCTCGGACTCGCAGGTTCTGAAAGCCAAGCTCTCCTTGAACTGGACTGGGCCCTTCAAAATTCTTGCCGTAGGCCCCAGCGACAAAGCACCAGATGGGCGCCCGATCGCCGACAAACTCCTCTACTTGGACCTGCCTAACAACATGCCCGCCGCCGACGCCAAAAACCGCGTCTCCGTAGTACGCTGCAAGCCGTGCCACCACGCCCACGACACTGACATACCCCGTTTCCTGCCTGCTGGCCTCACAAGATACGTCCTCAACAATTACACCAACAAATCCCCTCCGTACCACGTTACCGAGGATGACGTCTCCACGCCCCTTCAACGCCTTGAAGTAGAGAAAATCACCGGCCACCAAACTGTCCGCGGACGCGGCGGCGTACTCGCCGCTCTCTACCAAACACACTGGAAAGGCCTGCTTCGACCCTCCTGGGAACGCGAAATCGACCTTCAACACTCGCGTAACCCCGGGATCTTGAAATATAAGTTTCTGTTGACAGATTGGTTTTATGTTTTTTCACCACGTTATGTTTTCACCCACCCGGTGACTTTTGTGTTAGTGTTAATGTTAGTGTTAGAGTTAGAATTGGAGTTAGAGATGGAGTTCTGTTTTGGGGCCCGAACCAGCGTCGAAAAAACACGTGATAAACAAACAAAAATGGAAGAACGGTCGAAGTCAGCGTTGAGACTAGTGCCTCCCTTGCTCTTGATTCACGATGACAAGCACGACTTGAAAAAGCCTCTGTCCGGTTCGGGGAGGGCTGATCCGTCTCGGAGACGTCTCGAAGACGTTCCATGAACATGAAATTCGCGATAACACTCGCTCACGGGAGAGATTGTCCACCGCTTCGTCGACCTTAGACTGGAAAGTGATGCGTTTGTCATCTGTCGGTGCCGCCCGAAATCCAACACTCACGGTCATCGTCCGAAGTTTTTGAGACACCTTGTCCCCGAACCTTTCTTCAACGGAGCTTTCTTGTTTGCGGGCCGGTTCTGTTTGGTCAGCGAGGCCTTAACAATAACAGCCCGCATCAACAGCCTTGTTCTCATCGGTACGGGGTGGCCCGCGTCTGCGGGTATACACAAAATATTTTCAATTGGTACCATCTAAAGCAACGAGAAAACAAATGGGATGTGGTGCCTCGAGGAGCCAACCGACATCGCCAGTCACTCCACCACTCGCCCATGTCGACAACGACAATTGAATATTCTGTGCACTGAAATCGATTCAAGCGTCCGAGTGGGCGATGTCTTCCAGAGATTCTTGTCACTGGCGTCCACCATCACGGGCAGTCCACACACATCCCTCATGAATTGGCGTCTTGAGAACAAAGAATAGCCAACATGTTTGATTAAAACCCGCCGCACTAAAAAATGTCTGTGAGGAGACCCATCATCACCTGATCCACAGCGCAACAAACACATCATCAACGATGTCCTAGGTCACGAGAACCACGAGCCACACCAGCATCCAGCCACTACCGCCGTATCTCCAGCCAGTGATCGTATGGCGACACGGGAGACGGGGGTATGGCGGTGATGTCGACGGCGGTTCTGCGGAACGGTCCCAAACCAGCGAAGATTCCTCCTCATCTTGGTCAGGCAGGAACCAAACCCTCAGTAGAGCGCGGTGGCAAGCTTACGACAGACCAACGCACACGACACACACGGCCCTCCCTTCCTCTCCCTGGTGTCAATCCTCTCTGCCTCTTTCCCTGCGCCATTCATGGTGCCCAATCGCCGACCGCCAATGCACCACCGGGCAGAAATCATTTTGAACAGCAAGGCACGGGTTACGGGCGGGTCTCCTTTTGCGGCTAAACTACGCGGTCCAGCCCAGCTAGAAAAGCATCAACCGCCCGGCGTCCACTCAGATGACGGACCTGCAAATCGCCACCCTGTTCTGCAATCAGCTTTATGATCTTGGCGCGCTGCTTGCGGCGCGTGCGCACGATCCAGACATAGAACTCCCACGTGTGCATCCCGACGGTTTCAACACAGCCGTCGGCCATATCAGGCCGGGTCTGTCCGTAACTTTGCCACAACCGCCGTGTCACTCGCCACAGCCGCAATCCCATCGGGAAATCCAGCCAGATCAACGTGTCCGCCCGGGCCGCGCGGGTGGCATAGGTGGACGACATGCCGCCCTCAAACACCCATGTTTCTTTTGCCTCGATCTCATGCGCCATCGCGTGCTTTTCGGCCACGGGGCGCGGTTGCCACCCCGGTAGGTGATGAATGTGATCCATGTGAAAGACAGGCAGCCCCAACCGGTCGCCCATGATCCGGGCGAGCGTGCTTTTGCCCGACCCCGGTCCACCGACAATCATCACCCGTTGCATCGCGATTTCCCCTTGGCAGAGGCCTGGGAATGACATATCTGACGCGCCTTTCGCAAGCAGAGGGTAACCCTGGCCCATGCCCCAGGCACGGTGCCGAAGCGCTACTGGTTGCTCCGCCCGGAACCTTCGTCTACATGCAGAACTGTTTTTTTACCCGAAGGATCAACAATATACGCAGCAGCTAGGATGCCGCGGCAGCAACGCCCATCGTTGTGGGCCGGGCGTCGTCACTTGGGGTAGGATAGTCTACATGATAGCGTCTACCGTATGTATTGTAGGTGCAGGTATGTGGCGGGAAACGCAAGCAAGTGCATTTCCAAGGGACAGAGAGTGTATACTGCTGTAGAGTTCGTATGTATGTGTATGATGTGACTAACGTTAAGTTTGCCCCTCCCTCCCCCGCCCCCAGTGGGCGGTGGTGCCAGAAGGTGTTTCACGTGAAGAACGGTTGCAGTGGAGTAGATTTTGGTGCGACCCCCCGAAGTTTGGTTGCGAAGGGATGAAAATCATTTCGGTGGTATCGTAGGCGTTCGGCGAAAATCAGGAAAATGATCCACGTACAGGGGAAAACAACAAATCAGTGGGTAGTACACCGTGATCGAGTATTATCCCGCTATTGTAGAGTCGAGTTGGCAGTACCGAACTTGCAACTTCTGCTGTACCACGAATAATGAGTCAACCAATATTAATATTGTGGAGAGAGGAAAAGTAGAGCGAGGGTCAACGAGAGAGGTAAACATTCCACGTGTACGGAGCGTACGCCGCACAGAAGCAGCGCGCCTGACGCCTTGTCCGTCTTTACAGCAGCACATGCGTGCGTATGAAGGAATAAGGGCTGCTGTGCAACATCTCGGGATAATTGAGAGCGACACACACAAGCACACACATCCACACACACTCAATTATACCTATTCAAGAACAAAATAATTGAGGGAATCCCTCTCGGAAAGTTTGTAGCTCACACACGCACCTGCCGTTTTGGCCAGCCGAGGCCTGGTTTTCTCATCCCACTTTCTACTTCACCGATCAGCGAGCTGATGCAGTTCTGCGTTTCTCTTTTGTACAGAAGAGAAGTACCATAGCATGCCATTCAAGGTGGTGTTTGTTGTTTTAGGGTTAGGTAGTTATACGGCAGGCGAACCCGTCGTAACACGAACAGTCACGTAGGCATTTCGGCCTCTAGGGGCGCCGGTGTACACGTTTTGCGTGATGTCTTTTTACGGCCTTGCTTACAATACACATGGGCAACTTTAATCAGCACGGGAATGGTATATCCTTCCGGGCTTCGGAGAAATCTGCACTTGCTTACACTTGTTTTACCAAAACAGGGGGTGTTTGTTCGTCTCAACATGGACCATCTTTGACAAAACTCGCCTCTGCTGTTACCTGCCGTTCCCGATCATTTCTTCATCGTGCAGATAGCCCAGAGTATCCTCGTGGCCTTTTTTGCAGCAGAACTTTGCTTAGCATACTTGATAACCGTGCCTGAGATTGAAAGTGCTTTTCATTGTAGAACATCATACGCAACAAAAATGACCTAAACAATCTCGGATCCTCCCCCGATCCACCCTCGCTCTCCGCTGCGGGACGTTTAGGACCCAATACTTGGTTTTGAAAATCACCCAGTGGCACAAAAGGTTTTCAGGGCACATGCGACCCAGTGCCAAGCCTGAAGGTCGCGCGAAACGTCGTTTGTCTACGAGCTACGCTCGCCCGGAGCTGATGTGTTGTGACCTCCCCCTTCGATTCACCAGATGCGAACTTCAAGAACGCTCGGTCGGAGGATTCTCCCGGTGGCGCACCGGAGAAGCAAACCGGAAGTCAAGGTGAGAATCCGTTGGAGTCGGATCTGCATCGTATACAGAAGGCGTACGCGTGACGGGGAGAAGAGCACCACGCAGGCCATTGCTGTCGCACTGACCCTGCAGAGACCGACGAACAAGAGCGTAGTTCGGCTATCTCGTCCAAAGGAAAAGCCCACCGCCCTGCTCAACCCTCAACCCCTCCCCGTGATCCGCCCGTTGAATGTGATGTGTGTGTACTGCGGGGTGGTGTGGGGTGGGGTGATTTTTGTCGAAATTGTCTGTGCAGTTTTTTGGGTTTATGTACAGACACTAAGCAGAGATGGCCTTGAAAAACAACAAACAATCAAAACATCAACACCGCCGTAGTTTCTTTAACCGTTTTGGTTTCTGCTCGATGTTACTTTGCGGCCGACGACATAATCCCCGCAATAGAAGAACCGCGTCAGCGGCGTTTGAGAGCGATTGGACGCTGCGGGCACGGATGGAGACCGTGTTGAGCCATTTGTGCCCGTTCTGCGCTCTCTCGAAGCAACAAAATGATCATGTTGCACTGACCTGTTCATCCAAACATCTTGTTTCTCGTCGGGAGTGGCTGTAAATGTTTCGAATGCGGTTTGCCTTTGATGGTGCTGTCCAGTGTTGCACGCTGCTGGTGCTGGTGCTGACGCTCTACCCTAAATGATAAAAGCCTTATACTCGCAAAAAACCCCTCCCGCTCCTCTTATCACTTTCCGGTGATCGTACCCCCTGTGCGCCGCCGCACCTTCCAACAGCTTCTGCGTACGGTATGTGTCGTGACAACCAAATGGTGACAACCAAGGACGAAGACAGCAGTTGCTTGATGCGCGATCGATTCTTTACTTCGTTGGCCCTTCAGGTGTTTCGACCACCAATCCACAGTCGCGCGAGGCGCGTTATACCACCGGTGCACCAGCGCTTGCAGGACCACGACGGAGGACGGCGGTGCCAGCATCCAGCGGCGGGCCTGACATGCTAGCCAGACGGCAGCAGGGGTGCGAAAGATCAGCGGTAAGGGTGTACTTCATTTCTGTTCTCTGGTTCGCCTTGCGACCTTGACTGTTCATCATGTTTCGTGGCGTTCTAGTCAATGGCCGTGGTATTTTTGTATTTTTTGACGCGGGCGATTCGCACCACACCACCCTGCCCTGTTTTGTTCCCAGGTACTATTCGGGAGCGCTATTAGCGAAAGCAGCTGGCTGGAGCACTTTGGCGGAGAGCTGTTGGGTGGGGGGGTTGACAGAGAGCGGAAGGGCGTGGGGACGATTATGATGGGGGGAGGGGGGAGAGGTGCAGATGGCATGTCGTCACGCACGGCTCAGTATACTCAGAGTCCGGAGTGCGCACGTACGTGCGGCTAGAGAATTTATATCATGTTCTTTTGTATGGCACGCGGTTGCTTGCTTTTCATCAGCTGGCGGTGTGCGAAATGGAACACGTTGACGGTGTCTTGCCTCAACACCAAGTCACAGGTACGTTCGAGGCACGTGAACGGCCCCTGTGATTTGAGGCAGGTTCTCAGGGCCTGTTTTGCGCGGATGTGGTCGCGGTGGAAACTTTTTTTATCAATCGCATTTTTGCACTCCCACTTTTGGGAGGCGCGGTAGAGGCGGCGCCGGTTGTCAACGAGCGCGGGACGGGTGTCGGGGAGGCACGGTAGGGGCTCGGTTGTGTTGCCGCCAATGAAGCAACCTTGGCGCTTGGCCTGCCCGAAAAAATAGAAGAGCGTGGTGGCGTAATCGTCGCCTCTGCGCAACCTCGTGTGATACAAAAGACGTTGCGCTCGATACGCAAGAGCTTAAACGTGTGCCCATCCTCATTTCCTCGCGAAAACGTTTCTGTTCGCTTTATGTCTCTTACAACCAGTTTTCGGCCAACAAACGCGGCATATTTTGTTGCCGCCGGCTTGTTACCACACTGGTAAACTCTGCTGTTTTTTTCTCCCAGCAACTGCTCTTCCCTCATCCTCCGTCGTTCGCGCTCTTTCCCGCAGCGTCCATCTCGCGTAGACGCCGTGAAAACTTGTGTTAACATACGAACGGGCGCCGGCCGACACGCGTGGGGCCAATGTGCCCCGGCGCGGGTAAAGTAAATTCTCTGTTTTTGAGACCGTGATAGGGGAGAGGCACGTGCGGTACCACCGGTTCGTTGCCGCCGTGGGATCCTCTACTACCGGCTCCATCACGCTCCCTGAAACAATTTGCGGAGAAGCGAGGGGAGCCGTCGCAAAATACAACATTTCAAATTGGAAACATCATCATTGATC
The DNA here is from genome assembly GCA_000310025.1 of Ectocarpus siliculosus. Classification (NCBI taxonomy): domain Eukaryota; class Phaeophyceae; order Ectocarpales; family Ectocarpaceae; genus Ectocarpus; species Ectocarpus siliculosus. The sequence continues at coordinate 767,268 of FN649727.1, read as the reverse complement.
ATTCGAATCCGGAAACGACGAACGAATACCAGGAACGCGCGCGCACATTCTGCCTGGTCTCAAAAACAATAATGCTCGCCGACGTAGATATCGATCTCGTGACTGCCTTCTTGCCCGATGCGAAGTCCAGGCGTCGATCGCGGGAGCTTTCCGACGCTCCAAAAGCGTCGTCTACGCCAACATCCCGGCCGCTATCGAAAGCGTCAAGAAAAACATGACCAAATTCCAGAGAGAAACCCTCTGCAACCTCCCGCAGAACCCGGGTATCTGACACCTGAAGGCCATTGTCGAGCGCCAAGTGCATCGTTTGTGGAAATAGTTGCAAAGGGGGAACTCGAGGGCCCTCGGGAACCCTGGCGCACCCGGACTGCACCAAGGGCCTCGAGGTCAATTTGCGGTGCATCCGGACCGGGACACCTGATGAGCTCGTGCCTCTCATGCGGTCGACGATACCGGTCAACGTCACGGAGGCTTACAACTCGAAACACGGTCAACCCACTTACGGGACAGAAATGCCCAAACCTATCCTCGGTGCCATCCCGAGAAACATGACATTCGCTCTCTAGAACGGATCACGCCAACGAGGTCAACGCTTGGATGGAGAGAGTTCGCCAAGAGAAGCGCGCTGAACAAGGCAGGCGCAAATGAGCGGCGGCGGATCAGAGAAACGCGCGACAGAAGAAACAGATGGGCGTGAATGAACAAAGGAGGACGTCGATCGAGGCCATCGTGAACATCACTGTGGATGTGCACGGTACCGAAGAGCGCGAAGAAGTACGTGTCGAAAGTGTCCGCGGAGGGCAGCGTCGCCGCGGTGGCCATCGTCCGCTCCAACGCAGATCTCTCTGACGAGATCCACGAGATCATCCTGTCACCGGGATGTATACGGTCATGCACGCAAGAGTTGAAAGCCGCGTACGCGTTGATTCGGAAAGTCGGAGAGGAAGCGGTATCCTTGCTAACGTCATCACCGCCGCGTTCGAGCCGTCCGCGCGGAGCTTGTCGCGCGTGAAAAAGAACCGCAGACGAGGGAGGCGATGGCTATGGCTCGTGAGGACAAGTACATGATGAAACAGGCCGTGATTGGGATGGTAACTTGTGATGATACTAGGGTTAGGGTATACGCGCTTCGGGAGATTGTAGCCCTACTAGGGGAAGTAAGGATACTTTGCGTTCAACCAATCAACTTTTCTGGAGCGTTTCGCCTGTGTTTACGCAAAACATGCAGATTACAAAGCTCGTGTCCGTCGTTCACAACTGATCATCGCCGTCTTCAAAAGCCAAACAACCTACCTTCAAGAAACCACATACAACAGTACAACGCCATGGACACCAAGATCGACGTCGACCAAGAATCGAACAAGGCCGCGACCGCGGGTCTTGATGACACGCCAACCGGATTGAGGTTTCGGTCTGGTGAAGATCGCAAGCAGTTCGCCAAACAAATGGTCGAGCAGTGTCTAAAACGTAAGCGTCAGGATATCGAAGAAAAGGAGATTTCGCTCAAGCGCAAGCGTTGCAACAACGTCATGAGTTGTTATAACTTATGTCTGATTTCGGCTATGAGTTCGATTTGCGCACCGAAGGATGTGTCACTCCGCTGGATGTTTGCTCGAATGTACTCGGTGGCTTTCTCGTGTACGGATGCTACTGCCGGCTCACCAGCACGACGTGCTGTTGTGACAAATCGACGCCTTCGGTTAAGATGCCACTGAAACCGTGCCCCAAACCTGACGATCGGCACCCTTCCTGTAGTCGTGGGGAACGGCCCCTTCTACAAAAGGAGTGCAGCCGCGGAACAAGTTAAAAAGTACCAGGACACATTCGACAAAGCAACATCAAGCAGATATGAAACCATGACGTTCTCGAAACTGGTGAGCACCCTTGTAGAGGGGTTGGCCGAGGAGGATGACCAGTTTATGGTTGTTCCGGGAAAGGTTTACTTCAAAAAGGTGAAGCTTAAAAGTGTCAGGGAATGGTACTGTAAAAACGCAAAGTACAACCCGACAGACATTGGGGTGGAGCTAGACAAAACCCGGGTAGTGCAGCCGCGGAACAAGTTAAAAAGTACGAGGAAACGTTCGACAAAGCAACATCAAGCAGATATGAAACCATGACGTTCTCGAAACTGGTGAGCACCCTTGTGGAGGGGTTGGCCGAGGAGGATGACCAGTTATGGTTGTTCCGGGAAAGGTTTACTTCAAAAAGGCGAAGCTTAAAAGTCTCAGGGAATGGTACTGTAAAAACGCAAAGTACAACCCGACAGACATTGGGGTGGAGCTGGACAAAACCCGGGTGAAAATCAGCGGAGCGGTGTACACAGTGCGATCGGTCGAATAGGGTGTGTACAGTCTCACCGGCTGCGACACCACGATCGATCAGTGGCAGCTCTTGGAGTGTCGTTGCGTCAATGACGACGAAAACGGCAATGAATTGGTGACACTGGACAAGGACCTTCGGAAGTACATATTGTCGCTAATCGCCATGCACACCGTAGTATGGACTTCGTTCATACAGTATCTGCGGGGACAGGTCACCAGAAAAGGAGTCGAGTGTTGGAACGGGCGGTATGCTGGAAGACTGGTCCAACCGAGATCTTAGTAGAGACGAAAAGACCGAGCTCGAAGGTATCGCTAATATGCGGAGGTTGTCGATTCTGGTCTTCGCCAATGCATCGGTGGAGGACACTGTGCACACGCTACCGGTGAAAGCCACGGAAGAGGGAGACGCCGGACACGAGGAGGCCACCGCCTTGCGCGCCTTCGCCAGCAGCGAAGGGTCGCTCAGCAAGCTCAACTTTCTGGGGGGGCTTGGTGGTGCTGACAATATCAGTGCTGCCTTGGTGGACGACAATGACAAAAAGCTGATGGTCAGAATGGTAGCGAGAAAGGGAGAGTCGGTGCACGGTGCTTACCCTTCACACATCAACCACGTCGTACACCTTCTTCAGTACACCTACCGACTAAATCGCCCGATCAGCTTACACGAGGGCTACCACCCGTTGTGCGCTGCCGAGCGCGAAGTTCTTCGCGAGCATTTCGGCTGCTGGGATGACAACGAAGACGACCAAGATGACTACACCATTTCACTGGTTTCCACCAACTTCTCGGGTGACAAGACGTTTGCGATGCGCTTCTCGCTGGAAAGCAGTAACGAGGTTCTTCCTGTCATGCCACCGACTATGATTGGGGTACTTTCGAGGGACCCTGACAAGTACGGAACGAAGCTCGATACTAGCAGCTATGTGGACACGTTTTCCAAGGTTGCAAAGGCATTCGATGTCCTAAAAATTGTCATGGACCAAAACGCCGTGGACAACCAAGGGGGCGGCGGTCAGACTGATGCCGCAATAGAGAGGATGTATGCCCAGATAAAATACCTTCTGCACGACAAGAGGCTTCAGGCGGGCGCTCTTGAGGGGAAGATCAGCGGGTTGACTGGCGTTGCGACAAAGACGAAGAAGGGGAGGGTGCCGCTTGTGACGTTTTCGAACGAACACAACCTGCGCGCGTTGAAGCTTCTCTTCAAGGGACTGTACGTCAATGGGATGAAGCCCCTGATGGATGCAATCGCCGAAATCGACGCGACGTGTGCTGGCAAAGGCGGGTGGTGTTACGATATCCTGAGGGCCGCGGAATTTCCTGCCACGAATACCAAAAAGAAGGCCGTCGTCACGGTTGAACAACTGGAGGGCAATGCGAAACAAAGGCTTCTGGTCATGAAAATGGTGGAAGCTTTGAAGGAAAAGGGTGTTACTCGCAAGCACTTTGAGCTAGCGAGCGTGTGTGCATCCGTGCGTGACGTGTTCACATCGTATCCACTTCGGAACCAAGGTTTTTACTACCGTCGCGCGACGCACTTACATGTCAATGGTCAGAACGAGTCGAAGAACCCCGGTAGGGTGGTTGCCCGACTTCCGGGAAAGAGCAAGGTCAGCAAGCATGGGAATGGGAGTGGTGATGGCGCAGCTCAAGAACATGTGATCGACGTCGATACCGGGGATTGGTACGCTATACCGAATGTCGTCGGACGTGCGTTCCACAGGAGCTTCTCTGGTGACAACAGCATCGCCTCGCAATTCATCGGTCCGATGGATAAGAAAGGAAACGATATGAAACCGGAGAGGTTCAAGGGAATATTGAAGAAGATCGGGCAAGCCTATCTGAGCTCTGAAAACATGAGCGTGACTTCCATGCGGACGGTAGTTGTGACCCTCGTGATGGCCGAGTGCACAGCGTTGGGGATACGGATGGACGATCCAATCATCAAGGACTTTGCTTCCAGCATCCTGTCGTCTGTAAAGGAATGTACATTTGACTCCGTAGTCTTTGCTTGTATCAAAATAGGTGTGTCCTCTTTACCATTTGTTTACGTGACAGACGTTTCAACTCGTTCTTTCCATATTGCCAACGTGTTAAAAACGCAGACGATGCAGAAGCACTACGATGCTCACCGGGCTACGATAAGGCAAAGTAGACGAGTCCAGAGAGGCTACGAGGGCACAATTGACTTCAGCGGGGGGGCATATGGCGTGGTGGAGGGGTCGGAGAAGCGCCGACTTGAAATGGAGAAGCACGAGAAAGGAAAAGGGGTGGTGTGCGCGATCGAGAAAACAGAGGAAGACAACAGTGATCTTCAGCTGCAGTTGAGGTGGTGCAAGCTACAGCTAAAGGAGCGCGAGTTACAAGTGAGGGAGCTCGAGCTACAGATGAGGGAGCGCGAGTCGAAGAAGAACGAGAACCCGAACGTGAGGCCCGTGGGCACGCTTCAGAGCCAGGTAAGAAAACTAAAGAGTCATAGTCATATCCGCTACAATTTGTGTCGCAACGATGTATTGCAACAAGCTAACCCTTTGTTTCTTGTCATCCCCCACACAGGCCGATGGATCTACAGATGACCACGACGCAGGCGTGCACCGAAAGACCCTGGCTAAGCAGGATATCAAGCCCGAGACTAAAGTAAAAAAGGTGAGGTTTGTGATGAAGGATATGGAGGGACTTGGAAATCATGAACTTCGAGGCGCGTAGATCACGAGACTCTATATTCAACTCACAACGCGAACCATCCACCGATCGTTCTTGAACCCTACGTGACCCATCGCCGCACCATTTCCATGGGAACATGTATTTCCGGAGGGAGCACGCGAGGGAATGCTTGCCTTACTGGATGCGACCAAGACCGCGCACGCACGCGCCAGAGCAAGGGGCAGTGGTGACGTCTTGAAACACTTGGATTCGCCTAGGTTTCGCAACGGCCATTAAGGCATGGCGCAGTATCTACAGAAATTCGACAAGGACGAGTTCAACCCAGCGGATTGGTACAAGCAGAGTCGTTATACTACGGAACCAGGAAATTTGCAGAAAAGCTTTGTGAAGCTGATCAAAGAACTCGTAGAGAAGGATGAAAGTGATGATCGTGTGGATGACAAGTTTGTGTGGCAGTGGTGGTTCGCTGAAGACGACTAGGTCGGTTTAGCTTTATAGCCGGCGGAAGCATCGCATCTGTTGGATCCTATTCAAGCTATAGGCCAGACTCTCTGCGAGACATTCGCGGCATTCGTAACACGAGACGGGTGGGTTTGGGTGGGAGGTTGTAGTGTTGGTGGCCGGTTGCAGAGTTGAGTGGGGGGGGCTTTTCGAAGAGTTTTTGTGTCGCCCTGCTGTTCTCCATAAACTCGCGCGATTCTTCGTCCCATGGCTCACACAGTATGTCCCCGATGTCGTTGTGCCCATTTCCTGTCCTCTTTGCATAAGGCCTCTTCGTCTCACCCTCTTTCCCCTCGCCGGCTGGTGGAGCGCAAGTCGGGAGAGTTTGCGGGCGCGCCCGCTTCGTCCTGATCCCCGCCTCACCTTTGTCCCCGTCTCGGGAATCGGCGGAAGACGTGGCACTCGCCGTGGAGGCCGTGGAGATAGCATCGGCACACCCACTGTCATCCACGTTGGCAGCTTTCCCCTCCTATATGGTCCAAACGAAAGTGATGTGTGATAGGTTAGGAAGGCACATGCACGGTCTCCGCACCATCAGGCAAGACATGTGGGGTTTGGCGCAAACTTTCCGAACCACATCATTTGCGAAATCTCTCACCTTCTCAGCACCGAGGGACGACGTGCTCCCCGGAACACTTTTCCTCGCTGTTTGCTTCCCCTTGCCCTTTGCCTTTGGCGCGTTCTCGTTCTCCACCGATAGCGCTCACGAGACACCGCTTCTTCACTGTCCTCTTCCACGGCGGAGTCGCGAATTTTGGAAGGCGGCTTCCTCCTCCTCGACTTTGACAGGGTCACGGCTACCATGCCAAGGATGTAATGCGCTCCACAATACTCTGCTCTGCCTCCCAAGACACCATATTCAGCTTCCTTTTCACATCGGACATCGCCACACTGTTTAGTTCGGGGGAGATTCGTGCGAGGGGGGAGGGATGAATGGGGTGGGTTTAATTACTGTTGCCAATACCCAAATATCTTGTCTTAATCATGCGACAAAACACTGACCGACGCCGACGCATAAGGAGTTCGAAACGGCTAACATATACGACTCACCTGACCCACAGGCTTCGATGCAGACGCCTCCGTCTCCCCCGCAGCCACCCAAGCCGCCGTCTCCTCCACGGCCACCGGAGCCACCGTAGCATCCGAAGCATCCGAAGCATCCGAAGCATTCGAAGCATCCGAAGCCTCCGAATCCTCCGACACATTCACGACGTCCCAGCCCACCGGAGTCTCCGCATCCACCGTAGTCACCGGAGCCACCGGAGCCACCGGAGCCTCCGACATCTCCATGACATCCGTCGTTTCCGTTGACCGGTCGTGTGCTTCCGACCCAACCCCCAATTCGTCACAATCCCCGCCTCCCCTGATGCGTCGTAGCTCACGACATATGTCGCGAAAGCGAGAGACACGACCGCGCGTGAACGACCTGCGTCCGCGGGTCCACCTGCGAAAGCTGCGAGTTTTGAGGGCCCTCTTTTCGGCTCCGGTACGGCGAGGGTGACGACGGATGAACGAGATCATGGCATCCGCCAGCGCACCTTCGTCCACTGGGTCCTTGCTGTAACGGCCGAGAGCCTCCCTGCAGAACTCCATGGCCGAGCCCAGGTCGTTTCCCGCGGATTCCTTTGTGCCAACATCGGGGGCAATGGGGACCATGGCTTCGAAGTGTTTTCCTCCAGACCACAGAACCGTGGCGTGGCCGGTCGCCTCCACCGGATCATTCCGGTCAAAATAGTTCTCCAGACCGACGCCGGGGACCTCGTGGACGACCCTCACATCTGAAATCCCCGAGCACTTCCCCCAGCACCAAGATTGCGATGCCGTCGATGTAGCTCCCTTCTTCGAGGATGGCCTCTTCCCACTGGGCCAGAGCTTTCCACCAGTCCATCACCAGAGTCGTGCAGCCGGCCGCCCTGCAGCATCTCGTCTGCGGGTTCTATTTCGACCAGTCCATCGACGGAGTAGCGTAGTCTGCCTCGCTACAGCCACTGTAGTTCGTGGACCATTTCAACCAATCCATCGACGGAGTAGCGTGGCCTGCCTCGCTGCAGCAGCTGTCGTTCGTGGGCCATTTCAACCAGTCCATCATCGGGGTAGCGTGACCTGCCTCGCTGCAGCAGCTGTCGTTCGGGGAGGAGTTCAACCAGTCCATCACCAGAGTCGTGTAGCCGGCCGCCCTCCAGCATCTCGTCTGCGGGTTCTATTTCGACCAGTCCATCACCGGAGTAGCGTAGCCTGCCCCGCTACAGCAGCTGTAGTTCGTGGACCATTTCAACCAATCTATCGGCAGAGAAGCGCCGCCTGCCTCGCAGCGGGAGCTGTCGTTCGTGGCGGTCATTTCAACCAATCCATCGACGGAGTAGCGTTGCCTGCCTCGCTACATAGCGTCAAGAAGGATGGACATCTGTTGTAAAAGACGGGAAGCAAAGGGAACGGAGGGAATTGCGAGAGAAAAGCAAAAATGCGAAAATGTGAGATAAATAAACAAGGAAACATGACGGGGTTCTAACTTCAGCCGGCGGTGAGATAGAATGGGATGAGATAGGAGGCTGAACACTGTACTACCTATGCTGATTCAATACGTCAGCAATTTTCACCCTATGTGAAGTACCAAGATTGAACCAAGGGGGTGTACCTCTTTCTCTCCGGCCCGTGACTCCTAATCTCACTTAATACCTCGCATAGCGCGCAGAGGGAGTGGAGGACTCCAGAGTATCTGTCGTTGATTTCTATTGACTTGCGGACCCCTAGGGGCCAGTTTGTTTGAGTGTACCTTTGTAGGGTAAGTTCACCTGTGACCACGGGAATCGACCGCGTCGAGTGTTGGATCAGTACGGACATACAAAGGTACTTGGTAGGGAGAGATCGGAACGGTTTTTAACGTGAAGACAACAACAACAACAACAACTGCGTTTTTTTCCAGTGATGTACATTACCCGGGTCAGACCCCTTTACCGACCGGTAATTCACCGAAACCAGCAATCGGCTTTACCGACCGGTAATTTCCGCCAAAATCGGGGGCAAAAATCGACTGTCACCGGGGTTTCCAGGTTGTTTTGTTCATGGTGCTGTGTGCTACTCGGAGCGCTGGTACACCATCACCCCAAAACACTGTAACTTTGATGCTTTGACGCTGTGACCCCACATTGTTGGCGTTCTGGCACCTTCGTGTATTCGATATAGAGAACAAGGTGGCCTAAGTAAACAGCAAGTAGTATACTGAAAATATCTCGGTGTTGACGTGATGCTACAGTACAGCTTTTTGCCTTTCAAATATGTATGGCAACAGGGCGTTGTTGTGTGTTAGACATGTATAGTATGTTAGTTGGTGTGTGGGCGGGTGATGAGCAGGATGCATGGAGGGCTGCTGGTGCGGCTCACCCCTCGTCTACGATTATTCCACATCTTGACAGCACTATCAATCTATCAAGATAGAAGAAAAGGAAAAATCAAAATTCAAGATGAAGACTGAATTTTCTTCAAATTTTATCACGTTCCCGTACATGGCCTCTTCTCACCTTCTCCCCGAAGAATTACTGGATAGAAAAGAGAAAGAAGTATCTATCTGCGAGCCAGAGAATCCGTCAACGAGACCATCAGCAGCTTCCTCCACCACGGGTGTCCACGAAAGCGCGCTCCAAGAAGCCAATGGTGTTCTTTCAGTGTACGTGTGTCCGAGTGTAGGTGGCCTGCTACAGCTCGGGAGGGAACTGTGTGGAGAGCTGCAGCAGCTGCGCCTTTGGCAAGACCAGGGCTGAGGGGGCCCCGCAAGTGGGATGGAGGAGGGGCGGCGAGGTTTACCGCAAAAAATTGACTTTACCAACCCGCCTACAACCTGTTTATTACCGGTAAAGGGGAACGTACATCACTGTTTTCTTCCTGAATTGTATAGGTGTTGGGTGTGTGTGATGACGTCACTGATTTTGTAGAGAGACGCGGCAGAGATGGCGCGGATACCCCGAGTTCCTTAATTGTGTACCTGCATCGTGGAAGACCCCCAAAGACCCCTTCAATATGGAACGATTCCTAGTCAGGGTCGATGTTTGCACTGCTATGTCTAACACAGATTATCTGGATAAATTCGGGTGATCGTCAATTGCAATGATGATCTTGGTTGGTTGTTCTTCTTCATTGTATGTCCACGGACGCATTCTGACAGCACTTTAGATAGCAGTTGCAGCCCCGAGCTTGTGTACCATTTTCTTGCTAATAGTGTGCGTGTTCTTTAGATCTTCTGATGGCTCTAGCATTTTTGTGACCACGGACCGAGTCTTTGCTAGATTTTTGGGATTAGCACCTTGCACGAGTTTATTAATGTGAAGACAGCAACAACAACAACAACAATAACAACAACTGCTGCCTCGGGGCTTGTTGCTCTGATTGCGGTGCGCGCGGCTCCCAGTAATGGGAGTGAAAGGGCGTGTGCAACTCGCTGTAGGAAAGGGTGTACGTGATACGAGTTCCGACAACCGCAGCGGACTCCCTCAGCGAGTGGGCAACCGCACCCCCTCCGCCGAGTTAGGGCGGATACGTGATGGTCAGGTGATCGCGAGAGGGCGGTACCACCAAACCACACAACACAAGAGAAACAAAAACAACATATGTTCTCCGTGATCACCGTTGTACGGCCGGGAACACATGCGCAATGTTCGTCTTGCAGATTTCCAAAAGCTTTTCTGTACCCCACGTCTACCGCAGAAAATCTGCAAATCAGAAAGGTCATGTCTACAACAAAGGTGGTTTCATGCTCATACGCTGCACACACCCCTAAAAGCCCGGCATCTAACTCGTCGGTGCAGCAACCGAATGCAAGTCCAACCCCTTACTGAACACCTTTGTTACGAACCCAACACCACCCCCCCCCTCTTGTCGGTTGCACGTCCAAACACGTGCTGTTTCGGGCGGCGTGCTTGTCTGCACCCTGTCTTCCAACAAGAGTCTGCAGAACGAAACAGCTACGTCTACGGCAAGGGTAGTTTCATGTACATACGATACGCTGCGCACCCCTAAAAGCCCGGCATCTAGCTCGTCGGTGCAGCAATAGAATGCAAGTTCAACCACGTTTGAATGTTTTTGTTCCGGACCCATTCCATGCCCCCCCTACCGTCGGTTACGCGCGTCATTTCGTCCCGGAAGTCAATGTACCCATCATCACCGCTGGCCGTCTTACGCCTGCTGAGTTCCTCCTTGTCCATGAATTTCTTCACCGCTTCAAACGAGGCCCTTGTATCCTGTTGCATGTCCGCGCCGATATCCTCCTCGCCCGATATGACGCGAAGTAGCGCGTCCTCGTTCAGAGTACGGTCGACCAATTCCTCGACCAGCCCACCTTTCACGTCCTTCAGGAAATCCGACATATCCATGTCCAGTCCTGTCGTTGTCTTCAGCGCCACCTTTGCGGTCACGACCGCCACCTGGGAACAGAGCACACACATCAAGTACAAGGTTGACGAAAGAAATTCACCACAGTTCATCAATGCTAATGTTTCAAGGCACACCTCAGCAATCCAGCCCCGATATTCAAAGTCATAAATGGAGTCATGTTTTGCACTCGGGAAAGTCGTCTTTCGAAGTGCGACTTCAGCTAAAAGGTTGAGGTGACTCACCAGCGTAGAACCCCAAACAGCGTAATTACTCTAAGTGTCAAAACCCTTGTTCTACCTGAAGTACCGGCGATATTTTCTTCACCCAGCCACGCGTCTCCTGAAACCGATTGCCTTCGCCACCATAGCCGCACGGCACCGTAGTCATGTCGACCGGGCACAAGAAGTGCAGCGTCATGTCTTTCTTCCCCACGCCACGAATCTTGCTCAGCCATCTCTTGACACCATGAGCGTTCGACGAGGTGCCAACAGATCCAACCTCCTTTACGACCACGAGGCGAGGGTAGAGGTACTTCGGGTCCAGCAAGTTCTTCAGGCGCATGAGGCTTTCCTGGGTGCTCTCTGCCACCTTTTCCAGTGTTCTCTTCACCACGACCAACTCGTTCTTCACGTCGTCGAAATCAGCTTTGGTGTCGTCAAACCCTCTCTTCATCTCGCCCTGTACCTCGCCAAACCCTCCCTTGAGCTCGTCAACCGCGGCCTTGGCATCGCCAAACCCTCCCTTCATCTCAACTTTCACCTCGTTGAGCCCGCCCTTGATAGCTATGGCCACGTCGTCGATCTTTTGAATCAACTTGTCCTCATCCTTCGAGTTACCCTGTGACGCTCACGAGGCAGGGAAAGGTACAAGGAGTGGCATAGCAAAATTACTCGACCAACTACACAATTTCGCTTTTCACAACGAACAACACCACCTGTGTTTGATTTCAACCACAGTGTTAAGACACCATGATCCGGGCAGAACGGAGTGGTACTGTGGACTAGGCTAGGCAACACTTCTTCCCTCAGAAAAGCACGTTGTGAACGGGTGCGATAGGATACATGTCGCATGCCTTTCCGCTGTTAGGCCCGTTCTACCCGTGCTATAGTGACGTAGCTCTGCTTAACCCGTGCAGAGAGAATCATGCTACTATCGTGCGGGAGTAGAAGCGCAAGAGCGAGGCAAGACGAGGCAAAAAATCATGCTTCTGTTCGTCGCCTATGCTAGAAGGCCCTGAGATGTCAACTGCAGAACTAAACACGCCAAATCCAAGCACCGTGCCATCATGTCAACGCCTGACGATGCACAGAACGATCGAAAGGCTACTGGGACAGTCCAAAAGACTGATGGGCCGGTGGTCATCCCCTACGGCACACGAAACCGGCAAAGTTTGTCTACAGAAGAACTACGAAATGATCTTCTCTACAGAATAGTTTGGGAACACACATTGCTGTGGCAAAATCGTTTACATGGTTTTCTACTATGCACATGACTCTCCAACTGAGGATATGCAGCCCATTCTCACCGTCGGGTGAGAGAAGGAGCACTGACCCTCCACGACGTCGAACCTCGCCTTCACCTTGTGGAAAATCACGTCTGTTGAGCGAACATGAGTGGTACAAGATACTCAGCACCTCCTAACGTTTCGATGCCTTCGCACGACGTTCATGATCGCAATTTGAGAAGCCAGCGAGAGGTGACGTCAACGGTCGAAATCGAACCGGGCTGGGGTCTATCCACATCCAACTAAACACAACGATATTAACCGCACTCCCCGCACCGAGTGTTCGAAACGTACAGCGCAGTCGTACGCACAACATCACCTCAATGGTGACCCAACAGGGCCCCGAGAACACAATAGAAACAAGGACCTTGTTTGTGACCATTCCAGAAATATTTGCGGCCGTTCAGTACGCCTTTTGGTCGAATCACAGGACACGCAGGGTTCGCCGGTAAAGACAGAAATATAGCCATCATTGCCGGACAAAAATGAATGAGCTCACACGTCGGACCGATCGAACAGAGCTGGAAAAAAAAAACTTGAAATAAATATGTTCAGTTTTCGCACAGGGGTCAGAGTTGGCCCACACGATTGCAATGGCTTCAAAACAGAACCAACAGCGGGTCAGCCGTACGCTTCACGGCAACCCACCGTGCGTGGGTCCCGAGGGGCTCATTGCACTGCAACGCTTCGTCGCCGTATGTTGTCTCGCGATTAGTTATGGGGACCCCCACTACAGTATGTATTGCAGGTTGGCCGCGCACACATGGAAATATGTCAAGATATTGTCATTTCATCGGTGGAAAGAACGGTGATCACTCATATAAGCACACGACCAAAGTACACGTGCCGGAACCAAAGATTTACCAATACCAAAGCTAGAAGGAAAATTGATCGCTTTTTAACGACCGACGACTCGTCCGTCGCTCTTCGTTGTTCCGAAACTGCCACAACCACCTCACAGTACCCTGCTGGTCTTCTGTCGCACGTCACGACATTCAAGGTACGATTTTCTGCGCTTTCTGGTTTGTGTGTGTTTTGCGTGTTGTGCTCGCTCGCGATGCAACACTCACAGATCCTCGCGCAGCAGTACAAACGTACTACGGGTGCGCAGATCGGAGACATTGCATTCAGCGAATGCATACAAATACCAGTATCGCCGATGTAATTTCGTTCAATATCACACAATGAGAGCTATCGCACAGGGGTGTGCTCAGCAGAACCAAATTTGTGAAATAGGTTTCCGTGCAGGGGTGAGGAAATCACGCAAGTCACAGCCATCACATCGGGGGTGCCAAACATGAACGATTCAGAGATGATAAAACAAATTTGCACAACGCTGTGCCCCACTCGCCCTCTGTACAGAAGTCCAACATCACCATGGGTCGTGCTTACGTCGGTCCAGTCGGATGTCGACCATGCGCACCAGGTCGATGGCCGCCGCCCCGAGCCCCCTGGTTTCCGGACGGCACTTTGGGCATGCACTACGCTCCATAAACATGTCTCCAGAGCGAGTCGCCTGACGAGTGATATCCCGTCCATGTGTAGAATTTGTCATGTTGAAATTATTGAAAAATTAAAGAAAGAATTGTAGAAGCGAGGCAATGGCAGGCGTGAAATACACAAGTATCACCAAACACACCAAACAATAGATGAAATGGCGACTCAGCCCTCGATCATGTGCCCGTACCAACGCCATCACCGCCTTCCCGAAATATCCCAAAGGCCAAGACACCTGCCTCAGAAACCACCAGCAAAATGTAATGGCGCAATTGCCTCGCGGTGAGTTCGTTCTAGTGCGCACTGCTCCCAGTTCTGGAAAGCGATATACTTCAACTCGGGGGCTTTCAGAGGGATCAACTCTAACTAGAGCAAATACGTATTCTTAACGTGTTGACAAAACCGAGACAGCACATGTTACACAAGCACCACGCTGAAATTTGGGCTACAAGATACCCAGTCGATTGCATGAAGCTAATCAAGCCAAACAGTCAATCGATGACACATATGTAGTCGATTGTGTCATTAACTTGTGTGCGTCACCCGATCACAATTGGGGTTCACCCATGGCCCGCAGAATACGCGACGGGACTTGCCTTGTTCGCCAATAGCATCGTGTCACCATGCTGAGGACAAGCCAAAGAGCCTCTCCAGCGCAGTCCCGGGAAATCCAGCAGCATCAAGCTCACTGCAGACATGACGTATGACAGCGCCACCCATGGAGCCGGCGTGCTGATATCGCCGAAAATCTGAGCAGCAAGCTCATTTCGGTGGAAGAGTATTCCAAGACCACAGCGAATATCTCGCGCCGACCTAGATCCCCTAGGCCACCGTGAACAAGAACCCCATATCGCCAGAACGTTCGTACACCACCGAGACCGCAGCACCGCGTCAGCACCTTTTCAATCGCACCAGGCGGTACACCGAGGAATATCTTCCAATTGGCGCTGAGTGCCGGGGTGTGCTCCGAGCAGAAGGTGTCGATCAATTGGCCCACACTCCCGGGGCGGTCTAGCTTGAGCCTCAGCAGAACCACCAGCCCCTCAGCAGGATCGTCTTCGAGCGGAAAAGTGAGACCCAAGAATGCAAGAGTAGAGAGGACGTACTCGGACAGACCGTTAGGCCAGATGGCATACGCCAACCTCGGTTCAAGCACACCCTGGTTCTTGAGTCGGCCCCACGAAGCGATGTCTGATGGATCGTCGAGTGTGATGCGCGCGTCACCCGTATCCCCAAGGCTTACGAGGCCGTCAAAGGTCTCTTGATCCTTGTGGTTTAGCAATGGTTTAAGGATTCTTGCCAGCCAAATGATGTCCAGAAAGATAAACTTCTCATGGCGGATGAGGGATCCGTCGAACTCCCTGCATGCACAACGTTGTCAAGTCAAACGGTCGAGTGGGCAATATCCACCCAGGATGTAACCACAAACCATTCGGAGTATGAGGCAGCGGCATTGCTACGCACATCTCCGGAACGAGGCCGACGCCATACTCGAGGCCACCACTCTCCTTGTTCGCGAAGCGATGCACAATACCGAATGACAGCGATTTGTACCAATGTAGTTTCCAGCGGACCTCACGGACTTGTCTATATGAATCGAGCTAAAGTTGCAATTGCAAGGACCCAACGTACCGTTCTTGTTTAATCGTTTAATCAAATCATGGATACAATTGTAATCGGAATATCAATGTGATATGTTTTTGTACCTGATTGAGAGAGCTCCCTCCAAAGCATTCTTGGCGATTGTGACCGTGACTCCACGCCTTTCAAGTCCGTCAACTGTTTTCTGCCATTTGATGCTGAGGTCCTCGACCGTGATCCCCTGATACATGGCTGTTTCGCCTCTTGCCGTTTCCGTCGCGTCTCCTCTGTCGGCGTCGGGCAACTTGCGCAGTACCACTTCCACAGGATCTCTGGGCAAAAAACGATAAAATGATAACGGGGTAGAGGGCACTTGGCATATCCCAACAAGGCAAGTACTCGGCGCTCGTAGCACCCAGTGTTCGAGGATTGCACCCATACGTATGGACGGTACGGGCCATTAGTACAGGTGAAGCAGACCCAACGTCAACGATAGTTCAAATGAGGGCCACTCGTGTGGACACGAAAGGGCATTTAGGCCCCACAATCGACAACGCCAAGTCGACGGGAGGTGGGCGGGGTTGATTCGCTCGCGATTCCCTGTTTCTCAGCTGACCCACTCGGTAGGCTTAACCGTACGGTATATCGTTCGACTTAGCTTCGAGATGAAGCAATTGGCTCTGCTTCCTCTTTGGAGTTTTGATTGCCCTACGAATAGCATACCTGCTACCTCCTTGAACTTTTTGTCTTCATGCTTGGATATTTTTTAATGCCCCGCGAGCGGCGGGATTTTCTCTGGGTCCGTTTTAATTTAACCCTAGGAAAGATTACATTGAGGCTTAAGCACTTCGTTTCGTCGCCATGACGAGCGCGAAAGAGAGGTACTTAATAGAGGCCACCACAGGTGTTGCAATGTGAAGACCATGACAAAAGCAACAGCAACGCGCGGTTGATGGGCTTCTGTTCAGCGTGGCACCATCGTAATCCTTGGTAACCTCCGAATACATCCACAGCACGCAGGCCCCACTCTTTATGTCGGCAGCCTTGCGTGCAGAACCCAGAAAGACTAGTTTACACTTTGCCACAGAGGTCTAGATGGCGTTCCGGTTCTTCCGTGTTGCACTAGCGGGGTGTTTGGGTGTACTGGCGATGTGTGGATCGTGCTTTCGCGCTCTTGACCAAGCAACGGTGCTATGGTGCGCAAGAACCTCCAACAACGGAGAACTGATTGGTTTGTTCACCCGCGATAGGCACCCAAAAACACGTTCATGAACGAAACGAACTCGTCTACCCCATGTCATCTGTCTGTTTTCGTCCGCGTTTCAGTCGGGGTTTCGCGAACTCCCCTCTAGATGGGGGTTCGGTTTTCTACGCCCAACCCAGGTGAGCAAGCATACGTGTCCACAAGCCCCCCTGGTTCCGCGTACGAATGTCCCGAAGTCGCTGTAGAGCCGAAGCGTCAACCCGAAATCAAGCCCACCTTCCATGCTCAAGGGCTTCCAGAACAGTGAGGGCAATATCCCAGCTGCGAGGAAGCACCATCTGCGTTCCTCGGAGACCACATCCGTCAGGCTTGTTGACGAGCCGGTGAAGCAAACTGGGCAAGGGGTTACCGTCTGCCATGTCTCGCCAGTCGCACGCCCAACCCCCCTTCGACACGTGGTTCCCAGTGCTACTCTCGTCATGCTCACCAACTCCTGTCGCCAAGCAGCTCGTGAGGGAAACGCAGGGCTCCAACCGAACGGGTTGCATACCATTGCGAGCCCAGCTCGACAGCCACCTCCGACAGGCATGCCCCATTCTTAAGCCAATTTTCCCAGCGTTTCCGCCCGCCAGGTCACACTTGGTGGCGACAAGGATGACGTCGTTGTTGGGAACGCGTCGAGATATTGATCGCAGCCAATCACATATGCGCAACTCTTCCAGCTTGCGACAGTCTTCCCCAACCTGATCATTGCTTTCGCTGCCGGTCTGCTGTCCGAACTCCCCCGCGTTGCACACGAGCACGCAAACCGCTCGTGGCGTCAAGAACATCTGCAGCAGCCCTGTGTAGGCAACCTGCCGAACGTGCGTTGTGTGAGCTACACATGAAACATCGACTTGTGTGTGGCCTCTCATCCATGAGGACTGCGCCTCCGCGAGATCCCACGAAGCCATTCTACTTAGGAGCTCCAAGGCCCGAGCCACCTCCGAATTCGGAAGCTAGAATGAGCTGTAAACATCTCCTATCCCTTGCCAAACGTTGGTGGACGTATCAACGCCCCACGGCATGATCTAAAAATATGCAGGTCCATTTCCTGAACATGTGACTTTCTCCAAGCTTGTGTTGTGTAAGCAAGGCGTGAACACCTCTTTCTCACCTACGCCACGAACCGTACAAAATACAACCATGCAAATTCTCGAACAATGCGCCCCAGAGCAACAACACCGTTGTGCCCACTCCCCCGTAAGGTTCTGACTGTGTACCTCGTGGCGGCAACCCCCAACAAGACGACAAGGCACCATAGTAACAGTGCGTCTTCTCTACCAGGGCGCTCGACACAAACACAAGCGGGGGCTTCTCACTGCCTTCGAAAGCGGCCAGGTTGTTGGTGTAGGTTCGGGGGCGGCCAAAGTATCCCACCAAAACGGCGTCGGCCCCTCTCTCCCTTCCCCATTTTTGGTCATACTGTACACCGAAGTGAGAACCGAATTCCGCGCGGCCACACACCCCCCATGGGTTCGACAGGGTGGTGGAACCAAGTCATGTAGTTTACGATATCATGTACCAGGTACCAGGTACTCGACTTTGCTCAGTGAGGCGCGAGGTACCGCTCATTGGGGATGACCAACTGGAAGCGCTCTTGAATGCACCATTTCGATCGACTTGCAACACTCGGTGCACCTAGACCTAGGATACTCGCACGACGGGCGGAGAGCGAGTGCTCCTGGACGACGGTCTCGCGTAAGGCCTCCGTCGGGCACCCTTTCAGAAACTTCGGTATGAACAACACGTGTTACCTGCCCAGCGCAGTCGTACACCCGAACGGATGAGCCTTCTAGCTCCATCGCCTCCACGTCAGCAAAAACCGTGCTCTCCTCCTTCCACTCGCCAGTAGGAGTCGCTTCATTGGCCTTCATGCTCTGGAGCAAGCTGCAAGAGGTAGACGCGAGTACCCGCCAACACATAATGGAGAGCATGCCGCAAAAGGGTCGTTTGGGCAAAAAATGTTCCAGACACCACTGTTGGTTGTGGAGAATCAACGTTCGAAAGCATGCCCATGCACGGCAAGAGCAAATGGCATTGGTTCCATGTTGTGCCCGACAACAATTTGTTCCACGTGATATTCAAGACCATCAGTTGGGAAGCAAAATGCGCAAGAAAACCGCGAAGGTGCGAGTGTTCGCACCCTCCCCAGGCCAATTTTCATCACTCGGTTGCTCCACGGCCAAGAGAGCCCCTTGTGCCGAAAAGTTTGGTTTCGAAACTTTGGATCGCAACCTTTCCTGAGAGACGAATCGGTCGGTTGTCGGATTTGGAGCAATCGACAGATCAAATTCGGTCTAAGAGGGGTGTGATCGCACGCACAATCAAGGTACAAGGCCAACAAAATCAGAGCTATGTGGGAAAGCTCCAACACGAAAAGGCAGGTGGCTACCACCCGCTGTGAACAAAAAAACGTTCTCTGTTGCAAAAACACTACAAATGACCATGGTCGATCAAAGTTGATCTGATACCACTCTGTTAAATACCGATTGCTGTGTCAAACGAGCGCGGTCAAACATATCTGGTGCGAGTGCAGTAGTTGCCAACAGCAGGACGTCGCATCACTGACCTCGTTTTCCCTGCGCCTTCCTGCCCGACAAGAACAACCTTGACGCTGCTGCGCTTGATCCTGCAAGGCTCAGCATACAGGTCTTCGAAATAGCCTCTGACAGCCTTTGGGCCTTTGACCACGATAGACTCTGGGGGCTCAGCCCAGGGGTTGTTTTCGAGCTTGAGCGACTGAAACTTTCCTTGTTGAACATCATCTAGGACGTCAAGCAACCGGCACAGCTGGCTAGGCATGGGCCCACCTACCAAGTAACATAGAGCATGCACATGAAGTGATGAATATCGTCGCTCGAGTCACCAGGTGACCACGACCACATAGAGCAGAGGCTCCAGCAACAAGCTACCGTCTGGCAATGTTCGCAATCACCACGAATCCTACTAGCCTTCCTCATGGTAGATTCGGGATCGTCGACGAATTTGAGGTGTTACCGAACGAGGCAGTGCAGCTGCGGCAGGTGAACAGTGAAACCTCGACGAACTACCTCCGACGGTCTTCCCGCGTCAACCTCGGGTCGAAATATATGCTACAGGATGGTGCGTGTGATGTATCAGGGACTTCATGTATATACCCAATAGAGACTGCACCCGCCTGACGACCTGTGTATTTGTTCCTCACAAGAAAAACTCCCAAGACCAGCCCTGGTGAGCTGAGAAATCCCAATCTAGCATGCCGGCATGGAGGATAACCAGCACGACGTACACCCGTTCGTCAGCAATGTATTACAAAGCTAGCCGAATACACGTTGACCCACTCGCAGGCCGACAGTGACTGATTGCCTCGAGGAACACACCGCTTGCATGCATTGCTCAATGTAGGCGTACCTGACATACGTTGAGTGCCCTCGTCGTGGCCGATGTCTTGGACGTTTTGGGTGTGGTCCCAGAGAGCTATCAAGCAAACAAACATTACCAAATATAACAAAACGCAGCCAGCCAATAGAGTCGCGGAGCCAGGGCACGAGTCAAGGGAAAACGTCGAGCCTAGCGCGACACATGCTCGGGCACCACAGAGAACAACCTCATTCTCTATCACCGCGGGGGGGTTGTGGCCGTAAGTCACACGTAAGCGTAATCCTGGTTCCGGCATTGTGCGCGGGCGGTACAGTAGGTTGTGCGAGCGCGTGTACTCCGGGCACGAGCGTGCAGAAAAAAACAAATCATCTCACCACTTAAAAACCCTAAATCGGTCATCATGATAGAACCAACTCCTAGAGTCCACCAACAACATCAACACTGCAACACACGGAGGCTCTTAGACATCTTCCACCTGATCGGTGCTCTGACCGCGCAAAGCACTGAACCGCGTTCTAAACAAAACTTTTAGGAAAAAGAAATACAAACACAGAAAGACTACCCATTCGAGATATAACCACAGTCGAACGGGGATGTGTTGGGGTCTTTGCAGTGAATGGAGGGAAACCGGCTGGGTGCTGGGCATACTTCGAGTATGTTAAAGCCTATACACTGAAAAGGTTTTATCAGTGATGCCAGCAGGTGCTCATCACAAAAACACTGTATAGGTACATATGGACGCCGCCGCTGCCTCGCGTGCGCCATGTGTATCCACAGATCAATCTTCCTCACTCACACAACCACACACCGACCCCTGGTTTCTTCCGAAAAGACACAAATCGCAGAGACATATGCAGGCAAAACCATTCACCTTACATCACAGTTCAACCAGCTGTGTATGCGGGAGGACGCAACAGATGCACATTCCTGTGCTCGCTCTGCATGTGGTGGTACTATCATAGTTGTATGCTGCCTGAAAAACGCAAGCTGTTCAGTTAACTCGTGGTTGAGGTTGCCTTGAGCCCTTCCATATTTTGGCGACAGTAAACGGCGAGCGGGTCGACAGAAAACGGTTGGTTGCCCACTCGAGCAGCCTGGTCGCGGCATCTCCGCATGAGCCGCCAGGAAACGGCACTCGGTGGTCTTAGCCAATCAGCGTGGGCCCTCGGGGTCCCCCAGTCAAATGCTTTTGTACCGTTTCGCATCACCCAACCCCCCCGGTACACCGTTTGTAGTCATCTCAGCTTCGGACGGGGGTCAAAAGGGTCAAACACCGCCTCCGCGTAGGCTACCGCAAAGGGCACAAATCGGGCTCAAAACTCTCGAGGTCGACTGAGGTAGTAGCAGGTGGTGGATGCAATGACATCTCGAGACGGTGATTCGCCGGAAACAATCGTAATCGTGTCGTTTGGAGCTTCCGACTGAAGGAGGCCGTCCTGGTCACCCAAAGGAAACCAAAACAGTCCTGAGTCTTGACAAGACGATTTGCATTTTGATATCGGTACTCCTCAGTGGTTTACTTTTCAAGCAGTCTTCAAGTCCGAGCAATGGACTTTACCTTCGTGTGAGCTGTGAGCGTTCTCGGTTTGTTTATGATAGCACATTTTTCTTTCGCGCGTCCATAGGTGTTTTTTTATTGTCATTTCTTTGTGTCCTGCCGTAAGCCAGCCTTAGTCGGGATGTAGCCTGCGAAAATATTCCCAACCTTGAGCACTAAAGATGATAGGATGAAGTTCAGGAAGATTTTAGCTGAAAAGGCCACAACAGCAACAACAGCAAACAGTATCATCTGCTCGAGGCAAAGAAATATCTTGCTCGTTCACGCGCCAGGGGAGCGTCACCCCCACGTACAATATCGGCAAGCCTCTGAAACGACGCTCGGACGGCAATCCGATGCCATACTACACGCAACGACAGCTACTCATAACAATATCCGAACGCTTTTTGGCGTTGCCCAAACACGAGGTTTACAACCGGCAAGGACGCCGGCCATATAAGACCCCAACCTGTGGCCTACGCGAACACTGGTTTTTCTTACCGGAGAGCTTGTTACAACCAAAATCCAGCTTCTCAAGAGCACCGAGTCCACCAAGCTCCCGCGGTATCGCACCTGCAAAGAGAACCAGCATGAACACACACGGACCAAAGCATCACCGAAGTTGACCCGGCTGCAAACACCAGCGTGAGGCTTCCAACTGCCCGGTAGAGGGAACAACAACGAAATTGGCGACCGAAAGACACACAACCTCTCTTGAGAAACAGAGAGAACACGAAGGGTGACGAAGAACAACCGTCCATCACCCGTTCGCAGGAGGTCAGGCTTGGTGACACCTACACACGGAAGGCCCGCAACAACATCACGCCTCATACGCCAACAACATCGCAAGTCGTCCAAACTACTTCGCCTCGAGCATGTAAAGACCTTTTGACATAAAAAAATGTTGATTCGCATGTGAGACCCCCCCATGGCCGTAGCCGTAACGACGGGTTCACGACCTCCTCGAGTGTGCAGTGGACGAAGGCCCTTCCCATGGCGCGACCACCGGCGACCGGAGGGGGCGGAGCGCACCCGTTGTGACTTGTGTATCCACTGGATTCCGCGTGTTCGACTCGCCTTGGCTGACGGGGTCTTTCATACCGCTCTTATTGGTACACTTCGCGACCAGCAAACTTTCGCGTTACACTACGAGGCCAGTAGACAACAACTTATGCGGGTAAACAATGCAGCTCCTGGATACTCCTCAGAACTGCAGAAACAAACCGTCCAGCCTGCCAACTTAGCAACAAATGGTGGCGAAGGGCTAAAACGGGACACGCTTAAAACTCACCCGTTAGGCTGTTGCGCGCAAGTCTTAGTGACTTTAAAGCCCCGAGGAGCCCCAGCTCCGATGGAATCACGCCTGCATGCAAGCAAGACGGCAGGCGCATAAGTTGCTTGGACCACATAAACCTACACCTCATCGCAAATAGTTCGCTGTCCTGGAAAAAAACATGGCGTGTCAGCTAATGGTTGCATCGCTGTCGGCGACAAAGGATAACCTTGTCCATCTTGGTTTGGGCTCAGGAGTTTTTTCCGTCTGTTCGTGATTCTTTGCATCTACGGGCTTTTACGTCCTCTGATTGGTCGAGCGTTGGTTCGGGCGGTAGGCTACTCTCCCGCGCCCTCTTTCTGTCCCGCAATCTGACAACGTGGCGCAGCCGCGTTCTCGGCCAGTTCGCGGCAGTTGGCCGTGGGTGAGGGTTAGGGCTAGGTTGGGTTGGTTCGGCCACCGTGTCCATGTGCGGAGCCTAGGTTCAACATCCGACCCGACCTAAATCGTCACTAACAGACCGTAAATAGAACTCTTTCCACACTAGGTGCCTACCGACATGATGAGAGACAAAGAGAGCACTTCCCCACGACCGCGTCATCAGTTTCTGCACTATACCGAAAGGTAATACCGCTACAAATCGGAGTATCATTCACAAATGTGAAACCCTGCTATATAGCTGCCCATGCGCGACCAACACCTAATGCCAACACTAATCTCGTGTAGCCATATGCCAAGGCGGTACACGTCCCGTCACAAGAAAACACGAAAATAATTGGCTCCACGTTTAGAGAACGCCACCTTGGGACACAGTCACACACGTTCATGACAAGCAACTTCAGTTACCGAAATTGGGGGTTGACTCGAGGGCCGTCACACAAATGGAGGTTTGAGACGTACCAACTCCTCGAACGCGAAATCGGATTCATCGAAGCGGCTAGAAGAATACTATAATACACAACACCCACTGCATGCATCTGCCCACCGATGGTTAATCGCACCTCACACTCATGCGGTGACACCCTTGATCTTGTCATGGTGCATCTTGAGGTCCAAAAGTTGGCGACAACTGTTCAGCCTAGACAAGTATCATAGTCACCAACCAAAACCTGCATAGTCTTATGCAGTCGAGGCAAAGACTTAGTTTGCTTGCCCAACCGCCTGGGGAGAGCCACG
This sequence comes from Ectocarpus siliculosus, assembly GCA_000310025.1. Taxonomy (NCBI): domain Eukaryota; class Phaeophyceae; order Ectocarpales; family Ectocarpaceae; genus Ectocarpus; species Ectocarpus siliculosus. The sequence goes on along the minus strand of FN649727.1, from coordinate 743,244 downwards.
GCCACACACAACATCCATCTCGGCACGCCTCTGTTACACGCCACCTCATGATTCACCCAACCCAACGGCCCAACGGTCACGCACCAAGACAATGTCCGTACGCTCTTTGCCGGTGATCAAACACGAAGTTCATAACCGACAAAGTTTACATCCAACAAGGCTGGTAACCAACAAGAACGCGAGCCAACTTGTGACCCAAACGTGTGACACATGCGAACACCGGTCTTGCTTACCGGAGAGCTGGTTGTTGCTGAGATGAAGCGTCTCAAGAGCACGGAGTCCACCAAGGTCCCGCGGTATGACGCCTGCTAGCAGCATCAGCGAGAACACAATACACGGACCACAGTATCGGCAAGAAGAGACCCGGATGCTACACCAGCGTGAGGCTTCCAACTACGCGAACTCCTTTGAAGAAAAAAAGACAACAAGAAGGACGCAAGAGCAACTGCCAAGTATCCGTTTACAGGGGGCTAGGCTTCGTGACACCTTCACGACGATTTCCCACGTTTGACGTACAATTCGTTTATTCAGATGTGAGCCCCCGCATGGCTGTAGCGGAAACAGCGGGTCACGACCGCATCGAGGTGCGCAGTCGACAAAGCCCCTAGACATGGCACCAACACCACATGCCAGAGGGGGCAGAGCATACCTGTTGTGACACATGGATCATCTGGATTTGGGGTGCTTTCCTTGTCTTGGCAGACGGGTCGCTTATGCCACTCTTCTTGGTATACTTCGCGACCAGCAAACGTTTGTATTGCACCGTTAGGGCAGTAGGCGACAACCCCACGCCGGGAAACAAGCAGCTGCTGGATACTCCATCAAAACTGTAGAAACAGACCGTTCACGCCGCCAGCCTAACAGCAAAATGGCAGCGAATGCATCACCTCATAAAAAAAACACTTGCTTAAACTCACCGGTTAGGCCGTTCATCGAAAGTCTCAGCTCCTTCATGGCCCCGAGCTGACCCAGCTCCGATGGAATCGCGCCTGCATGCAAGCAAGACAACAGGCGCACAAGGTGTTTGAATTACATAAACCTGTGCCTCATGCAACCGGCTCCCTGCCCTCCACAAGCCATGGTGTGTCCGCTGACGGTTGTACGCCTCTCGGCGAAAAAGGATTAGCATTATCCTGTTCATTGTGGTTTGGGCTACACATCCCCACATCAAGGTGCCTACCTAGATGATGAGAGAGGCGAGAGCCACTTGCCCTTTCCCACGACTGCGTCATCGCTTTCCGCGATCTCCAGAAAGGTAACCCCGCTAAACGTTGGAATAGCGTTTATAACTGTCAATACTGGCCATTCACGACGAACACTTAACGGCAACGCCTATCTCGTGCAGCCATGTGCCGAGGCGGTACACGCCCCGTCACAAACTTGCACGAAAATGATTGGCCCCACGTTTAGAGAAACCCACGCGGGACGGTCGCGCACGTTCGCGACAAGCATTCGAAGTTGCCGAAATCGGCGTTCGACTCAAGGGCCGTCACACAATTGAAGTTTTGAGACTCACCAACTTTCCGAACGCGAAATCGGACTCATCGAAGCGGCGAGCAAAAACACTTGAAAAACACCACTGCCGCTGGAAAACAATTCCACTGCATGAATCTGCTCACAGTTCGTCAATCGCACCTCACACTCACGCCGTGGAACTAATCTTGTCGTCGTGCTTCTTGCGGTTGTAAGGTTGGCCACAAGTGTTTAGCCTAGGCAACCAAACCTGCCTAGTATCTAGAATTGCGTTGCTTGTCCACGCGCCTGGCGAGCGCCAGGCACACTATCTCGGCACGTCGCTGTGACACACCACCCGATGACTCACCAAACCCAACGACCACGACTCAAGACAACGTCCACACGATCCCCGGCGTAAACACGAGGTTCACAATCGACAGGCGAGCCAACCTGTGACCCCAACCTATGATACATGCGAACACTTGGCTTGCATACCGGAGAGCTGGTTGAAGTTAACATCCAGCTTCTGAAGAGCACCGAGTCCACCAAGCTCCCGGGGTATCACACTTGCAAACAGCACCAGCGACAACACACACGACGGCACGCGGACCACATCAACAGCAAGAACTGACCCGGTTGCAACGCCAGCTTGAGATTTTCAAATACGATAGAGGCCATGACAACGAAACTGGCGACCGAAACATGCACAACTCCTCTGCAAAAGCGTAGAGACAAGAAGGGTCACCAAGAAAAACGTCCATCACCCACTTGCAGGAGCGTAGGATTGGTGACACCTACTCACCGTTCACAAAACGACCACATCTGATATTCCACAACATCGCAAGTCGTCTCAAGACTATAAAGGACACTAACATGAAAAGCCCTTTTGACATGCAATTCGTTGATTCAGATGTGAGTCCCCGCCTGGCCGTAGCGGCAATGACGGGTTCACGACCTCCTCGAGGTGTGCAGTGGACGAAAGCCCTACCCATGGTTCGACCACCGGCGCCAGAGGGGGCAGAGCTTACCCGTTGTGTTTGTGGATTAACTGAATTCTGGGTGTTCCTTGCCTTAGCAGACGGCGTCGCTTTTGCCGCGACACTTTGCGACAAGAAAACCGTAGTATTGCACCATGAAGTCAGTAGACGACAACAATACGCCGGTCACAATTTGAGTATATAAGTCTCCCCAACGCTACGAACGCGGAATGTACTCAACGAAACGGCGATGACTTATAAAAAACAGCGAGGAACACTATAAAACTACAGCCTAGGAAAACAATTCCACTGCAACATCTACCCACCGTTCCTCGATCGCACCTCACACCAACTCTTCAGTCTAGACAAGTATCGCAGCCATCAACCATAACCTGCTGAGTCTCGTCCATTCGAGGCCAAGGAAAAGGTTGACTGTCGAAGCACCTGGAGAGCGCCACGCCCACAGACAACATCCGTCTCGGCACGCCTCTGCCACGCACCACCCCATGATTCACCACACCGAACGCGTCGTCGACCGGCTTTCTGGCGTCGGCCAAACACGAGGTTTACAACCGAGGCTCAAGCCAACCGGTGACCCGTGCGCACAGTGATCTTGCTTACCGGAGAGCCTGTTGTTTTGAAGATCCAGCACTTCAAGAGCACGGAGTCCACCAAGCTCCCGCGGTATGACACCTGCAAAGAGCACCAGCGAGAGCACACACCACCACATGCGGACCACGTCATCAGTAAGAACTGACCCAATTGCAACACCAGCGTGAGGCTGTCAAAGACGCGATAGAGGCCGTAACAACAAAATTGGCGGCCAAAAACGCCCCAACTCCTCCGATTAGAGAGAACCAAGAAGGGTGCACAAGAACAACCGCCCATCTTTCAAGTCCAGGAACGCCCACAACACGAACACACCCAACAACCCAACATCATCGCAAATCACCCAACGACTACGCCATGACCAGGCAAGACCGCTTGACATGCAATTCGTTGATTCAGATGTAAGCCCCCGCATCGCCATAGCCGAATCGACGGGTTAACGACCTCATCGAGGTGTGCATTGGACGAAGGCCCTACCCATGGCTCGACCACCAAATGCCAGAAAGGGTGGACCATACCCGTTGTGACAGGTGGATCCACTGGATTCGGGGTGCTATCCTTGTCATCAGTCTCTCGTGCATCTCCTTGGCACACTTCACGACCAGCAAACTTTCGTATTGCGCCATGAGACCAGTAGACGACAACAAATTCGACAGCCAAGGGAGCAGCTGTCGGATACTCCACCAAAACTATACAGACTACCCACGTTGCAACTGGGCAACCTTTGGCAGCGAAAGCACCGACCGATCAAGGCTGGCTTGCAATTACTCACCGGTTAGTCTGTTCCTCCAAAGCTTGAGCTTCTTCATAGCCCCGAGCTGACCCAGCTCCGATGGAATCGCGCCTGCATGCAAGCGAGACGACAGGCGCACAAGTAATATGGACCACATCAACCTGCACCTCATCGAACCCTGCCCTCCACATGCTATGGTGTGTCCGTTAATGGTTGTACAACGGTCGGCCAACCAGGTTTACCCTACCCATCCTGGCTATGCATCTCCGCATCTAGGTGCCTACCTAGATAATGAGAGACGAGAGAGCCACTTACCCTTCTCCATGACATCGCCAACACTTTCCATGCTCTCGCAAGGTAAGTCCGCTGAACGTCGGAAAAGCGTTCACAACTGTGTACCTCCCGACCACGCTGGCCGAGCGCGACACAAACTTAGTGCAAACGTCAATCTCGTGCAGCCATGTGCCAAGGCGGTACACATCCCGTCACTAGATCACACGAAAATGATTGGCTCCAAGTTCAGAGAAAACCACCTGGGACACGGTCATGCACGTTCATGACAAGCAACATCAGTTGCCGAAATTGGCGTTCGACTCGAGGACCATCACACAATTGGAATTGTGGGGTTTTCACACCAACTTTCCGAACACACCATCGAACCGGCGAGCCGAAACACAAAACACCAGTGCCGTAAGAACAATATTCAACCGCATGCATCTGCGCACCGTTCGTCAATGGCCCCGCACACTCATGTCGTGACACCCTCCTTGTCGTAACGCATCTTGAGGTCGAAAGGTTGGCGACAACTCGTCAGTCTAGACAAGTATCGCAGTCACCAAGCATATCCTGCACAGTCTCATCCACTCGAGGCAACGAATTAGGTTGCTTGACCAAGCGCCTGGGGAACGCCACGCACACACACACCATCCATCTCGGTGCGCTTTTTGTCACACACACCCCGATGGCTCACCATAACCAACGACAGCGCCTTAAGACAATGTCCGAACGCGCTTTGGCGTTGGCCAAACACGAGGTTTACAACCGCCAAACACGCGAGCCAACCTGTGACCCCAACTTGTCACCCATGCGAACACCGGTCTTGCTTACCGGAGAGCTGGTTGTTGCTGAGACGCAGCTTCTCGAGGGCACCGAGTCCACCAAGCTCCGGCGGTATGGCACCTGCAATGAGCACCAGCAAGAACAACACACACAAACATATCCGGGCCAGATTCTGAACAACAATTGACCGGGCTGCAACGCTAGTGTTGTACGCCAAAATGCCCCAACTCCTCTGAACAAACAGAGAGAACAAGGAGGGCGCACAAGCGTAATTGCCAATTATTAGTTTGCACGAGGCTAGGCTTCGTGACAGCTCCACAAGGAACGCCCACAACGCCACCACACCCAACACTCCAACGACATCGCAAGTCGTCCAACGACTAGACCACGACCGTGGACTCCAACAGAGAAAACCACCCGGGGCACGGTCTTGCGGGATCATGGCGAGCAGCATCAGTTGCCGAAATGGGCGTTCGACTCGAGGGCCGTCACACAGTTGAAGTTTTGAGTTTCACCGACAACGGTCCAAACGCGAACTCGGACTCATCCAAGCGGCGAGCAACGACACAAAAAAACATGGGACCCATAAGAACAATATTCAACCGCATGCATCTGCCCACCGTTCGTCAATCGCACCTCTCACTCACGCCGTGACACCCTCCTTCTTTCCATAGTGCACCTTGAGGTCGAAAGGTTGGCGACAACTCGTCAGCCTAGACAAGTATCGTAGTCACCAAGCATATCCTGCACAGTCTCATCCACTCGAGCCACGAATTAGGTTGCTTGACCAAGCGCCTGGGGAACACCACGCACACACACACCATCCATCTCGGTGCGCCTTTTGTCACACACACCCCGATGACTCACCATAACCAACGACAACGCCTTAGACGATGTCCGAACGCGCTTCGGCGTTGGCCAAACACGAGGTTTACAACCGCCAAAGACACGAGCCAACCTGTGACCCCAACCTGTCACCCATGAAAACACTACTCTTGCTTACCGGACAGCCTGCTACTGCGAAGATTCAGCACCTTGAGAGCACCGAGTCCACCAAGCTCCGGCGGTATGGCACCTACAAACAGCGCCAGCAAGAACAACACACACAAACATATCCGGACCAGATCCCCAGGAACAATTAACCCCGCTGTAACGCTAGTGTTGTGAGTGAATGGTGCGGTAGAAGCCATAACAACGACAGTGGCGACCGAAAATGCCCCGACTCCTCTGAAGCAGTAGAGAGAACACGAAGGGTAGAGAGCAACAATCGCCCATTACCCGATTGCAGGAGGCTAGGATTCGTGACAACTCCACAAGGAGCGCCCCCAGCACGACTATACTCAATACTCCGACAACATCGCAAGTCGTCCAACGACTAGACCACAACCATGGGCTCCAACTTCAGAGAAATCCACCCGGAGCACGGTCTTGCGGGATCATGGCGAGCAGCATCAGTTGCCGAAACTGGCGTTCGACTCGAGGGCCGTCACACAGTTGAAGGTTTGAGGTTCACCGACAACGGTCCAAACGCGAACTCGGACTCATCGAATTGGCAAGCACGACAAAAAAACATGAGTGCCGAAGGATAACATATTCAACGGCATGCATCTGTCCAATGTTCGTCAATCGCACCTCACATTCACACCGTGACACCCTCCTTCTTTCCATAATGCATCTTGAGGTCGGAAGGTTGGCAACAACTCGTCAGTCTAGACAAGTATCGTAGTCATCACACATAACCTACACAGTCTCATGCACTCGAGGCGAAGAAATATCTTGCTTGTCCAAGCGCCTCCAGAGCACCACGCCCATATACCTCGCCACGCCTCTGTTATACACCACCAGATGGCTCACCACACCCAACGACAACGCCTCAAGACAATGTCCGCATGATCTTTGTCGTTTGCAAAACACGAGGTTTACAATCGCCAAGGATGCGTGCCAACCTGTGGCCCAACCTGTGACCCATGCGTGCACTGGCCTTGCTTACCGGAGAGATTGTTCCAGCAAAGATCCAGTACCTCAAGAGCACCGAGTTCACCAAGCTCCGGCGGTATGGAACCTGAAAACAGCACCAGCAAGAACACATACCAACATATCCGGCCCAGATCCTCAGCAACAATTGACCCGGCTGCAACGCTAGTGTTGTACGCGAATGGTGCGGTAGACGACACAAGAACGAGATGGCAACCGATTACACACAACTCCTCTGAAGCAGAAGAAAGAACATGAACGGTGGAACAATGGCCCATCATCCGTTTACAGGCGTCTAGGCATCGTGACACCTCCACACGGCAGGATCACAAGACGACGACTCGTGATACTCCAAAAAGATCGCACAACGTCCAGAACAATAAAGCAACGAACGATGTGCACACTCGTAGCAACCCAACCACCTTACCCGAATAAAGCAAGTGTATAAATCCACGAGGACCACGGTTGGGCAAGACATACGTGGTCATCGACGGGAGGTACGCCTGGGAGACGAACGCAAGAACCGGTTTCGCCAACCGCGGTTCTAGTGAACGAACGGTGCATCATTTGTGGAATCCACACCAACAGCTAAACGCCACATTTGCAATTTCTGTAACGCTGTAGACATAGACCATGAACAGGCCCCAGTACACTTTTATTGACTGCCCATGGAACATGGAGAGATAAACAGATGTGCTGAAGCCCATGAGATGGTCGATAGAAACTTATCTCGCTTACGTTCTCCCTGGTCTCACCGGTGAGATTGTTGCCGGTGGGAATGTCAAACTCATCTCTTTCTCCATGCAGCTCCAACTTCACCACTCGACCCTCTGCGTTCGACGTGACTCCGTACCAGCTGCCGAGGTCGTCTGCATTCTCCGCCCAGCCCTCTTGACGTGTCCACGACTCCCCGCCCGTCGTTCCAAAAAAGTGACGGAGAACTTCGAGATCTGTCTCCGCCGAGCCTGTTCAAGGCGATCAGAGCACATCGGCATGTATGTCAAAGTTTTTGACAACGTAAATCGCACGGTGCTTCTGCACGGGCAGGTGACATAACCATTGAGTGAAACAGAGAGTGAAACAAAAGAGTTCAACCACGGGACGACCTCAAGAAGGTCACAATCGCTTTCAAGGTCCTCTTCGGGCGTCTGGGGGAATACATAAATACCCAACACGGCTTTTACCAGAGCATGGAGGTGTTTCCAGTTCTAAAAGGTTTACCTGGTGCATTCAGCGGAGCTGCTGATGACGCCATCGGTGTCTGACTCGTGCTTGTCATGACTCTGTTGAGGAAGTTCGACACGGAGGCAATTGTCAACGAGAAGGACAATACATACACAATTAGGGTTCTTGTCCATGCCATACGCTGTCCCCCAACAATGAGCCGGAAGCAGCAGTGTTTGTTGCATCGAGGGAAAACGGCCGTTGACATTTTCAAAGGGGGTAACTGGAGTGTTGTGGAAAATCATTCATTTTGCTGGTTGCGATCTGAGACCGGTTGGCGAAAAACCACACATGTGCGCGATAAGCGAAGGTTCACGAAGGAAAGCCCAACGAAGGCAGAAACGATGGCGGTGCGTGTGGTGGTGGGTAGTTGACCGAAAAAGGGCAAACCCCCAAACCGCCCCGTCGTAGTACGAATGAGTAGGTCTTCTTCACAACGAGAGTGGAGCGCCAGTAGGCACTCAAACCAAATGAGGTATACGGGGAAAGCGGAATCTCCAATCGTCCACGCACACAAGGGTACACTAACGAGTTTATTCCTCGAGGAAACCCGTTAAATGTGAGTGGCATGACGCTGGCGGTGATTCCACCGACGCTACTCGTGAGAAAGAGAAGGGCAACGATCTACTTATAGAAGAGACTTTCGGGCAAGGTGCATGAGCTGTAGAACCTGCAGCGAGCCGTCCTGGTAAAGAGAGAAAAGGACGGGGAGTCCGGCAGCACAAAGGTGGGCGCTATCGTCACGGGCGGAGGAGCCGCATCCGGACGAGAGTGTCACGCCGCCCATAACACGAAGCCAAGAGGGAGGCAACAACAGACCGGGGGCCAGCCAATTTGTACCAAGGATCCCTCCTGGAAGAGGCCCGGAGACGGGGTCGGCCAGCGGAGACGTCAGGGGCTCATCCCTCCAACGTGAGATTCCTGGAGTCAACAGGTGGTGGTGGTCTTGGTGGGTGCAGCTGAGGAGCAGGCGGGTTTTCGAGAACCCCTTTCAACAACAATGCATGCATCAGTAAACGCGCCGCCTCTTGACGGAGAACAACGTGACCACGGGAAATACACACGGAGGAGCAATTCTTCAAGCTGCAAAACACTTGATCTAGACGGTCACACAGAGAGCCGTGTGCTGTCGGAGACGCTGGAACACCGAAAGCATCTTGACGGCTACACCCAATAGGACAAATCCACCTCAGACCTTCCGTCTTTGGCCCTAGTAAAAGACCCCGAGAAATATGTCTTCGCCGGATGCCTGATGGCAAAAAAGGCTCTAAAGTAAGTGGACGGGGGATATGACACAACATCACAGGCAGCCCAGACGGTTTGTTCAACAAACTGCACCACTTTGTCGACATCGACCGAGTCGCTGATCGTGTTGGAGCAACTTGCAGACCGCTACAATGAGAAGGTAAATATCAACATCGATGTCCTTTTGTCCCTCACTCTTCCTCTCCGCCCCGCGGCCCCGAGTACAACCATAACAAAATGATGTTGCAGTCCGCGCGGACCCTGGATCAGGAGGGGGAATCACTTGCGCTAAGGAATGGCAGCACGCTAGCCTAGAAATAGGTTAAGGATCAGCGGGATGGCCACCACAATCACCGAAAGGCCGAACAGGCCTTCCTCACACGTGACGAAAAGGACAAAGGTGGCAAGCGACAACCTGGTCGCAACTGCCGTGGCCATGGACACGGACACCACGGCGGCAACCGGCCATTTCAACGCCGATGGCGAAGGCGGCAATGACGGCAGCAACGGCGATATCGTCGGGGAAGGTCGCGGAAGTGGCGGTCGACGCGACGGGGGAGGCAACCGGTGTTGCCGGTGCAACATACGGGGAAACCGGTCGGCCTAGGGCTAACCTCCCGAAAGCGACTTCATATCCTATTGCGATAACTCTTGAGGGATCGGAGCAGGCACGCTAGCAATCGAGATGTCGCACAGCGACCAGGAACTGGGCGTGGAGGTAGAGGCCATCTGGTGGTAGCCGCGGGTACGTGCGTACGATGCGACAAGGTACGGCATGGCAGCGAGGCAGGGCACTCAGCCCTGCTGTACAGCGGAGGGCGGGGGAAGGCCAAGACGCGCGGGTCACGGTGCGCATTCCACCACAGGGGGGGTTAAAGATTGCGGCATGGAAAAAGGGTCGTGGTACACCAGCCTCGCCATGATGTGGGGAGGGGAAGGAAAAAGAGGGTCGCGGGAAATACCGGGCGCACTCCGTCCAATACACCAGTCGCAGGAAATGGTGGAGACGGCCACCATAGCAGACGGCCACCATTGCAACAGCGGGAAATGACGGAGTCAAAGAACACACCCGAATGGTCGTGTACCCCTAGCCACGCAAGAAGGAGCGTGGGGGACGGCAATATGCGAACCCTAGCTCGTCGGAAGGGGCACGGAGGAGGGCCATATGCCGCCCATAGCCACGTCACAAACGGTGTAGGGAGAAGAGCAACTGCTAGCGTGGCGCTGCAGCGGGCACTCTCTTTCTTGATGTTGCTGTAATTGATGGGATGTGGAACGCGTTTTGACCACCTCGCTGGTCGTTTCGAGCGCACGGGTGTTCACGCGTGTTCTCCGAGGTGTTAACGTCCGCGCGTCCAATCTTCTCCCACTAGCTCTTCAGTTAAGACCTCAAGACCTCGACGGATTGCGGGTACGTTCGTGTATCACACCTTCCCCGGCATTCCAGGTCTGCCCGTGCACAGCGCCAAGATTTGTTGTGTTGTGTCATCAAATCAGACATGTCACCGCGACGCCAATGTGAGGGAATCACCCTCGACGGACGTTGGGGAAACTTGATCCTCTTCAAACGTCAGAGCGAAACAGCTATTTTTGAATACCGTAATCACTCTCTGTCAGACCGTAATTGTATCGTGCTCATTCAACGAAAGCCGCCACTATCTATCACGAGTTCGATCGGTATGCAAGGGCCAGGTATTGCGTGTCGATGACCAGGACAGTTTTTGGTGAGAAAGGAAAGTGTTGCTCACACGAGAGGATCGCCTGGAGTCTACTGCATGTGCCGATCAGGACCACGCTTTACAAAAAAGCAGCGAGCCATTCTGGTAGCTTCCGTCGAGCGTGAAACCGTTACAGACCCCCCTGTCATTTAGGGGGCACTGGGTACGCAGTACTTCTAGGAAACACCTGCACGTCTGAGTTTTCCAAAATCTACCTCCAGTACAAAATAGCAACCGCAAATTCACCGTCCGCTGACCTCCCCTCCTATGCAATGTTAGTGTCTGAGATTTTAGCCCTTGCGATACACCACAGATTAACGGTGCCCGATTTGCCAAACGATCCTTCTATCATTGAGATCGGTGAGCTACAAGCAGGACTTTTGAAGATGCTGTGCGCTCCGATTCTGAAACGCTTCAAGTACCTTTGCTTGTGGCTGGACCTACGTACATATACATGACCTCAGGCATTCAAATCGACTATGGCCACGAGTAGGATGTATGAGAAAAGCTGCGCTGACATTCCGTAAAGTTGAATCGCGTCCACGGTGTGCTTGAAGCGTTTCAAAATCGAACCGCACAGCAGCTTAAACAATCCTGCTTGTAGCTCACCAATTTCAGTGATAGAAGGATCGTTTGACAAATCGCGGACCGCTAGCCGGACTAACGTATTGCACGTCAACACGATGCCGGCAATACTGCTGCCGCACATACACATTGTTCCCCGACGCTCCATAAATTCCAAGGTAGCCCGCCCTGCACCTAGAGAACGCCGCGGTTTAAGTCGGGAGTCTTAATATTCCGTTCCAGGTCGCATAGGATACGACACCTCCAAGATCGATTTTCAAAGCTGGACTACTCTGCATCAAAAACAAGATTTGAAATGAAGACAAAGAAAAAGAAAAAAACTTCCCGTCTGCTGTGTTTTAATAGCTTTTTTGATGAAGAGCGGCCCATAGGGGTGCTTTGTTGCTTTAGCAAGAAAATCCCTGTTTAGAGGGATCGTGATGTACATCTACGTACGTGAAAATTCAACAAAAGCCGCACGGGTGAGGCACTTTTGCACTGATAGTGTCCGGCGTCTGTCTGTCTGTGCGGCGAAAAATACACGGGAGATTGGAGCCCATTTCACCGCCTAGGCGCCAAATTGCAATCTATAACTTGTGCACAACAAGTTGCTTTTGCCCGAGCTGTCCCAACTGCTAACTTTTCAATCCGTGGTCGGTGCGTCGAGATCGCACAGCATCTGTGCTGATATTTATGTAGGATTCACGCGTCCCCGCCCAAAAACCCAGGCAGGCGTGATTTTTGTTGTTCCACCGGCGGTGTGCTCAGCAGCACCATCTCTGCTGCTGCTGTGGTAAGACAAAGGCAACACAGAGACAGGGAACATGGACAAGGGGGGCGGGACACACACACACACCACCGGGAGAGCGAGGCGGGAGGGTGTGCCCTATACTATACCGCTGTTAGCTATCGGTGGAGGAAGCGAGAGGAGAGAAGAAGCGTTGGTTGCGTTGTTGTGCGTTTTGCGAGCGGCAGCGATTATTGCCATCAGCGAGAGAGAGGACAAGAGGCACATCAACACGCTGCTAGACACTACCATTGACGATGCATGTACTGCCGAAAACATCTCTATACTTGTGTGCGAGGGCCTAGGGTGCCACCTGTGCCTTTCGTGTCCTAGCCTGGTAACAAATCACACGCTCTTGAGTTTTGCCCCGGATCAAAGCTCGAACCAGACCGATTGTTCTTCGATCGAATCACACGGATCAAATCAATGACAACGAACAGAAAGTTGTTTATTTCGGTGCATATTGTAGCTAGCTGATGATAGCACCCCACCTGACCCGAGTTCATGACAATTGTTGAGAAGCACGATGACCGCTAGACCACTAGTCAGCGCTGACTAGTGGTCTAGTGGTCATCGTGCTTCTCAACAAAAGTTTATGCCCGTGTCCGGTCTGGCTTTGCAGCCACGAACACGTCCCCACAGGGATGCCATCCCTGTTATCAGCGCTGTCTTGCCCGTAAATTGCTATCGGTACAAGAGGTTCATCGTCTTTTATTGCGAAGCCTATTTCCCCAGACTTTTCCTTCCCATACATCGGGCTCAAAGAAATTTTGCTCAAGGGGAGATTCGAACCCCGGACATTAGTTTTTGTTGAGAAGCACGATGACAACTAGACCGCTAGTCAAGTCAGCGAGGTTTAGTTAGGTAGGTTAACCACATCAAGTCATAATGTCGTCTGTCAACCCTATCTATCCTGAAGGGATACGCGCCGTTCAGCGGAAAGTCGGCGCACTACAATAGCTGGATGCCTCTCCAGCGAGCCCTCATGTTCGAAGCAGGCCTGGGAGAGATCATGACTGGGGCGGAGACAAGAGCCTGCGGCACTGACTGGAATACCATCCCCGGCCGAGAGATCGGCTGATCAGGTTCTCGTAAAAGCGTTCAAAGACAAGAATGGCAAACTTCATACCCGCCTGAGCGACGACGGACTCGGAAGGATATGACAGTCCTGCAGCATTCAGTCCAAACCTATGGACCGATAGGGTTGGACGGGTTTGGGGACGGACGCAGCGCTATCGTAGCACTCCAACCAAAGTTTCGGTCGAGGGGGACAGTTCGTACGCAAGAGCTGCACGCGCAATGTGCAGAACTAGCCGTGACCGAAGGCGATGCCTATGATCCAGCTCGGGCTATTCAGGAATTGCGCCGCATATGCATTGAGTTAGACGCTCTCGGCGACAAAGTAGTCGAGGCGAGGAAGACTCATGCGTTCATCAATGCACTCCCAGACGAACTATATGCGGCGCCTTCAAGGCTGCTCTTGTGATTGATTCGCAACGAGCTCGCAGCGACCCGAAAGTCGAAGATCTCGCAGAATGGCGAAGAACTACCATGCTGGTCAATCCGGGGGAAAGTAACCCCATATGATGGTGATTCTGGCAACGGCGGCCGTGCGCTGAACACAGTCATGCACGGAGGAGTGCGTGGATTCCGCAAGCAAGGCGGTCGTGGAGGACGAGGTCGTCGAGGAAATGGCGGCAGAACCGGGAACGGTTCGAACAACGATGGTGGCGCGTCGAGCGGGCACAACACCAACATCGGTGGAATTTCGAACGGAGGGGGCAGCGCGGGAAATGCGCATGGTGCATGCCGGACATATCGCGGAAGACAAGCCTCCGGAGGTCGAGGAATAGGTCCGGATACCGGCCGAAACCACCGTGGCAGATGCAGGTACAGCCGCAACTCCACCGAGCACGGGTGGTACGATTGCCCGCTCCACAGTTCGCATGATGCAGAGGATGCCAAGGAAGATGCCAAGGAACAGGCACATTCCACGCAGGAAACGACCACGCCGCGCAAAAGAAACCTGCTGCAGCGCTGCCAGAGGAGCGCGCTGCTGAAGAAATACAGGTGCCGGAGATGCCTGTTACGTCGCAGCCAGCGGAGCGCGTCGCCGGTGATGAGCAGGTGGTGCTGATGGCGCCTGCAGCAGAGAGTAACGAGGATATCGCTGCTATCACCAAGCAGGTGCCGATTGCGCCTGCAGTAGCGATGTTAGATGAGCTCGGTGCCGATCACAAACAGGTGCAGGATACACCTAAACTAACGATTCACAACAGTGGGTTCGTTGCCACTGGCAGCAAGCAGTCGCCAGGCATCCGTGAAGAAAAGGAAGAAGCAGAGACTGGGACCAAAGCTTTCACGGAAGCGGAAACAGTGTTCGGTTCAGCGTCAGCCTCGAATAACATGAGGGAGGAGGCGTACTGGCGATGGGAGCCCGGGCGCTGCGACGAGCAGACTATCGTGCCACGGGCATCACTTGAGGGCGGCAAGACAGCGCTGATCACAGGGATGGTATCCCTGGGGGGACGTGTTCGTGGCTGCAAAGCCAGACCGGACATGGGCATTAACTTTTATTGAGAAGCACGATGACCACTACACCACTAGTCAGCAGCCAACAATAACACCCCGCCCTCTCTCTAGCTGATGATGAACACCACCCCCCCCCTCTCTGGCTGATGATGATGAGCACCACCCGCCCCCCCTCTCTGCAAATCACACTGGTGCCCACCAACTCAACACTGAGCTGCAGCTGTGTGGTAGCAGGTACTTTTTTCCGCAAAAAGCTTTTCCACCTCACCCTCTAAACGGATCGGGTTATTTTGCTCCCTCCCTTGTTTCTTGGATCGATAACAACGGCCCTTTCATTAACAAACAATAAATAGAGGCCCATGTGTGCATATCATCAGATAATGTCAGCAATTCGGCGAACAACAACCACGAAATACTCTCACCAGCATCCGATGCAAAATGATGACAGCAGGACAAGGTGCGAGGCGGGAGCAGCGGGGGTTCCTCCGCAATAATGCCCGTGTGAACACATGAACACAAGAACACATGAACCCGAGTTTCCCGATCTCCTTTTGTCAGGCAAGCAAAGAAGGCCCAGCTCTCCCCCTCTAGCACAATACCCTGCCAGCTCTTCCACTCGCGTCGCACCAAATCAAGGAATGCACAACAACACATAACTTACTGTGGCATCGCGTTGCACAGGCAAGAACTTGATTGAGTATTTTCTATTGGTCCGCATTTCTTATTTCGATTTTACAGCGTAGTAGACAGAGCATGAAGCCAGAACAGATAGTGATACATATGCATACGTAGGCTCTCACTCACCTTGAAGAGAAGCTAGGGGAAGAAGCAGAACGCAAATCACCCTCTGGTGAAAGCAAACCTTGATGTGTGAGTCGCGTCGTGCTTCAAGTCACTTGCACATCAGAACTGGTGTTTTCATCTGCTGCTGGCTGCTCTGCATTGTCCAGCACCTAACCGGTGCGCCGGTGCCCCCTTGCCCCCCTTCCCGTCTGTGTGCTACCTGGTTTTATACCTGCAACCACACCATGTATGTATGTATGTGTGAAACCTGAAACCAGGAATATTCCCGACGCCGCCTCTCTGGCAAAAAGGTGTTGCAAATATCTGTGGTTGCCACTCGTGTCCCGAAGAAGGACAAGGGGCATGCTGGTGGTAGTGACATGATGAGGAACGCAACGGACCGGAGGATAATTGCAGAGCGGAAGAACTATCTATCTACTGCTGTGGGGGGTGTGTGTGGGGTGTACTCATAGTCGTGCATGCCGTAGTCGGTAAGCCGGGACGGAGCACGCCGGGTTTTCACCGGGCCAGGCTCTCACATCCAAGCGCGAAGTGTCGTGAGGTATTCGGCGAGTCGCATGAAGGGTGAGCTGCATCCTGCTAAGGATGTTCGGCATCTTGTTGTGCTTACTTCCTTGCGTACGGATGACAGCTGCGTATGACTTAATTTATTTTCTGGTGCTTTCACTTCCAGAGACAGTTATAAGCACTGCTGTGTAACTGCCTCGAGGATGCGTTACCTTTTTAACACAACGTGGTGCGATCATCCCCCTTGCGCGGAGTGAGGCTTCTCAACCCCGCACAACATGATCTACTCGACCACCATTATTATGGTTACCGCAAAAAAAAAAACAGAGGTGAAAACAAAACAAAACGAACGGTGTTTGGGGCGGGAAAGAAAAAAGAGCGAGCTGAGTAGAGGTAGATACAGCAGTAGTAGTCCATCTGTGCCGTGTCTTTGAGGGAGACTACAACAGATTCCACTATTCCTCCCTGACGACAAACAAGGCATGCCGGCCCTTCCTTGTGTAAATAAATAGTGATACACGGGGATAGATGGTTTTGACTTGTGCCGAGACTCAGATTTCACATCACCCTGAAAACAACAATGAATGAATGCATGTACGGCCTTGGAGGCGTCAAAGTAATAATGATGATACGCGGGGATACATGCCACCTACGGCACCGCTGGTGATCGAAGCAGCGGGACAGAAGTATGCCCAGACAGTGGAGTTCCGATATCTGGGTCGCCGGGTCAGAGAAGATGCCGGAACTCACGCTGGAGATCAACCAACAGCAACGGAGAAGAGCGGCGTGGGCTTGTCTCCCGGAAGTACGCCCGGGAGCTCTTCTTCTTCTTTCTTCGACAGGCCGACGGCACGGTGGGGACTAAAGAAGCGGAAGCGATAGAGGCCCTGCTGTACGGATGCATGACGTGGACCCCGCACCGTAAGCACTACGACATTACTGACAACTACGCACCACACCGTCTTCTGCTACGGGTTATCGGCTCCCACCGCCGCACGCGCGGCAAATATTGGCAGCTCTCGTACGCCCAAGCCCTGAAAGAAAAGGTTGGATGCCAAAGCGTGGAGGCTATACTACTTACTGTTCGACAAAGAAAGAGCTACTGCTGTTTGCTGGAGCATTGGCCAGACAACCGGACGGGCGACCCCCGAAGCGATTGATGTTCGGAGATAGATCATGGGGATAGATCATGGGGAGGACCCAGACAGCGGGCGTCCGGAAAAAAATAATTGGGTGTTTAGTCTACGCATGAAGGACGACTTCGTAGAGTTCGGTGCCAATGCTGAATCCACGGCTGACGACCTGAGGACGTTCGGGATACGGCATGACTGCTGGCCTATCGCTGCCAAGGTGGAGAACGGGGTGCCATGGTACAAAGGGGTGATGGAGTTCATGGTCAATTGGCACAAGGAGAAAGAGAAGCTAAAAGTGTTGTACGCGCTAGAACGAAACAAGAAAAACACCGGACAGACCAACAGACCAAAAAAAGGACTGCAGAGCAGAGGGGGGAAGGTAACACCGGAAGGGGAAACGTCGAAAGACAGAAGACACCACGGCAGCCGAAGAGAGCAGGACGGGGATGGCTGAACGGATAAAGAGATGCGTCCCGGACTGAAGATAGACGATAGCAGGAATAATAATACCAGTCGGACGTATCGCCATATATATATATCTGTTCCGTGTTGTCTGCCTTTCTCTCTCTTTCCTTTCTTTTCTTTCTTTCCTTGTCTTTCATTCTTTCATCCCTATTTGGCCGGGGTCGATCGTCTGTATCCCAGTTATTATGCCTTAGGTTTTTCTTTTCATTTGGGTACTACACAGAACAAGGTAGAAGACATATCGTGCCTTGGAGAGATTTTCTGGTGTCCATTCTAATGTATTTTTATTGTAGAAAGGTGTACCCCCTTGTTGGGTGGTTAGCTTGTGACCACGCACAGCGTCCGTGTCAGTTGGACCACTACGGACCACATTAGAAGGTACTGAGCGGAGACCGAACGGGTTTTATAATGTGAAGACAACAACAACAACAACAACATATTGTCTACATTGTTGAAAGCAAGCCGACGAAAATCATCGTCGGCGTTGCTACAGCAGTGTAGTCCCAAGCTGGCTTTTTTTGCTCATCGTTTCAGGCTTGAGAATGGAAGCGGGGACGGACTCCTCATCATGTGCGCATGACGTGAAGACACCGACATGTAGGCGTGCATGTACAACGACAGAACAACGCGCTCACTGGCAGCGCATATACCCTAGTACGTAAACACGAATCCGTACATGTGGCGTAGTATTGCTGTGCTGTAGTTACGTAGGCCACACATGCATGTTCGTGTAGGTTGGATGCC
The DNA here is from genome assembly GCA_000310025.1 of Ectocarpus siliculosus. Lineage (NCBI taxonomy): Eukaryota > Phaeophyceae > Ectocarpales > Ectocarpaceae > Ectocarpus > Ectocarpus siliculosus. Next base: position 724,714 of record FN649727.1, on the reverse strand, counting down.
TTTTACGGCTTCAGAAACAACCAAAACAAAAGGGAGAAAAATATGCGCCGGGCAACTCTTTTTTCAAGTCAAATGCGCCCGACGGTCGACGATTTTCTGCGAATAGTAAATTGAGAAGATGTATATAATATTCCCGACGTACGTGCCACTGCCGGTGTGGGGACAATCAAAATTTTTTTTGTCACTGCCGTCCGTTTTCGGGACAAAAAAGAGCAGAGAGATAAAACAGGTATGTTTGTACTTGAGAGATCACAAAGCAACTTACCTTCCACCGAAAACGTAAGCACGCGCATTCCTGGCCCCTACTTCAAGGAAAACGGTGCAACAGATACCCGCTCCCCGCCGACGTAGCTTGCTATGTAAAGCAAGTCCCCCGGCTGTCTTTCGTTACCCAGTTGTAGCCACGCCTGCCCGGTTCCCCCTGAAACTGCGTTGCGGAAAAACATGTGCGGCACTTGAAAAAAAGAGTGACGAGGCCCCGCTAGACTGCTTTTCGGGTGAAACAAAAACTAGAGAAGGAAACCCTCTTACCAATCCGCTAGGAGAAACTGACGCATGGCCGAAACCACGCAGCGCTGCAGCGGGTGCAACGGTTATGCGACGCAAGGAACTACACCCGCCACCCAAGGGAAGGCCACCCAAAAGCAACCCGCCCGGTCTGCGCCACCATCACCGGGCGCAAATCTCCGCCGTTGTCGTCTGCAGCGCTCGCCGACTCTCCTCCCCGAGCCCCGCCCACGCCTCCTCGAAAACCTTGGGGTACTCGCCTTCGATCCGCACCAGCACCTCCTCCGCCTTCTGTCGGGTCTCCTTGTCTACGAGCTGCCGCGCCCACAGCTCCTCCTCGGGGTCTCCTGCGCCGTAGCCACCACCGCTACGACCGTAAGACGGGAGCAAGCCACCCCCTGCCGCCGCCGCTGCCGCGGCAGTTCCCTCTTCCGGGCTCGGCTGGTACCGCACCATCCCAGCCAAGGCGGCCATGAGCTTCGGCACCACCACCGCCGCATAGACGGCCGCTCCGCTAGAATCACCCCCCCCAACGCCGCCGCCGAAAAACAGTTCGTGGCGGCTGAGAGCGTGGTCCACGACCCTCCGGTGGCACACGTGTGCCTCCTCCACATCCACGACGATCGGCAGCGCGTCCAGGAGGGAGCCCACGAACCCGGACATGGGCACGGCGGCGAAGGCGGCGTCCACGGGGCCCGGGCGGGCGAACAGCACCCGGAAGGCCGCGGAGATGGCGTTGTCTGTCAGCGCGCCGTTCTCCCACCGGTCGTCGTCTTCGTCGTCTTCGTTTTCTTCGTCGTCTTCGCCGTCTTCGTCGCCTTCGTCGTCTTCTTCTTCGTCTTCTTCTTGGGCTGGGCCGGCGGTGCTGCCCCCTCGACCCTGGGCGACGAGGGCAAGGAGGAGCCGTAGGGCCTCCGCGCTGTGAGGATCGAACTCTGGGCCTCCGAAGTCCGCTGCCACCCCCAGCCCGTACGCGCACCTAACGGAGGGCGAGGGACCCGAACGTCATCACAACACTTGCTGCATACTGGTTGTGGTGGATCAAAACTCGAGTTTGGACAGATGTGCCTTCTGTTGCAATAAAGTTCTGCCGGGGGGTAGTTGTGTTTGTGCGAAAATTCGTCAAAATCCTTGAGGTCGGGTGCGTCATGGAAAACCATTTTTCGGTAGAATCTCGAGAAACTTATGTTATTGATTTAACGTTCGTATTCATTTTTTTTTACAGAAGTATTATATTTTCTCTCGTTATTGGTTTTTCGTCGCGTGCCTCCTCCTCGTCACTGCGACTATAATAGCTAGACGATCCATCCGGGGTCACAACGGACGGGGTAGGTGGGACACCCTCTCCTGCTGTCTCTGCCTTGCAATGTTTTTTTCCGAGCAGGGTCCAGCCCTCCCCACCCCGTTAACAATGAAGTCGAAGCATTTATTTAAGAACGAGTCATCATTTTCAGTGTCCCAGGAACGACAGCATGAAAAAACTCGCTTCGTCGGGACTCGAACCCATGACCTGGCGCATTGGTACGTTGCGTGGATACCACCTAGACCACCTGGGATCGCGGCTGTATGGGACTGATTTCTCGAAAACATCTTGTCATTTCCTCTTTGCATTTCATCTTGCCTGTTCCGTGTTTTTTTAGGGGGAGATCACCTCCTACTTCAAAAAACAACATCGATGTCTACGCCACGATCGCCTTCGATAAAAAAGAGGGCGTCTACTCACACTTGTCTCGCCGATGCCGCCAGCTCGTCCTCCCGGCACCCCTGCAGCAGCGCCGGCAGCAGCGGCTCCGGAAACACGGCTCTCCGCCCTCCCTCCCCGGCGAGCTCCAGCACGTCGATCGCTATGCTCAGCGCGAACGAGCGGTGTGACGAGGGAAGCGCGGCAGCGGCGGCCGCGGTAGAGTCCAGGAGCGGGAGCACGAGTGGCCTCAGGACCGCCTCGAACGTCGGCAGGAACGCCGCCTTCCTCCCCCTAATCATCCACCCGGTCGCGTCCGCCACGGAAACGAGCATCTCCTCCTCCCCCTCCTCGAGCTCCGCGAGTTCCGCGGCCTCCTCGGCACCGGTCACTCCCCCCAGCCCCCCGGCCGACACCGCCGCCGCTGCCGCCGTCGCCGCTAACAGCGACCTTGTTCGCCGGATCGAGGCCGCCGCTACATCTCTCAGCACGGTTACCGTGCTCAACAGTCTCTCGTCCGAGACTCTCAAGACTCCCGCCGCTCCGTCGCCGCCGTCGCTGCAGCGTCCCTCGAGCAGGTTCGAGAGCGAGTCGGCCACCACGCAGGCGGGCTCCTGGTCCCCCTTTTCGAACAGCTCCTCCTGCTGCGCGCTCCCACCGCCGAGGCCGCCGCCGCCGCCACCGCCGCCGCTTTCGCCGCCGAGCCTCGACACCATCTCCGTCAGCGCGTCTACCGAAGCGTCGAGCATGGCCTGCGCCTCGCATGCCCACTCAACGGCACCGCCGCCTCCGCCTCCGCCTGCAGCCGTCGCAGCTTCCGCGCGGCGGGCGGCAAGCCCCACCAGCCTCGGCACGAGTGCGGCGCTAACGACTTGCACCGCAACCGGATTTTGGGGTCCCAGGTTGGGCAGGACGACGGACATGGTCGCCGCCGCGTGGGGCGCGAACCCCTCGCCCAGGTCCTCCGTGTACTGGTAGAGGGCCTTGCACGCCGATTCCTTGGCCTGCATGAGGGAGTTGTTGACCCCGAACACCTGCGGCCCAGCGCCCCGGAGGTCCATCGTCATGGCGGTCAGGCCCGCGTCTTCGAACTCTAGGGTGGCCGCGTCAGCGTCGGGGGCGTCGGACAGCTTCATTTCAGCCGCCGTGGAGAGGGCCGCGAGGAGCGGGGTTACCGCCTCGGAGAGGTACGGGAGGAATTCTTCGCCGAGGACGCCGGCCATCCGCGCGAGCGCCTGACAACAACGGCGGTTTGTCGTGAGTTGGTTGCGGTGTGTATTTGCTATGTTCCTCCACACGGAGGAGATTGGAGCAGGTGGGAAGGATTTGGGACGACGGACGGGCGTGAGGGATGAATGTGCTGTTGTTGCACTGTTATAGACTCTCCTCAGACCGCCTACAATACTCCCTCGAGAAAGCAGGGATTATTTTAGTCCTTTTTGGGAGATACAGGTACAATAGGGGCAACGATGATTTAGCGGCATCGAAACCGACGAGAACATTGTGGGGTGGAAGGGAAGGGTGGGTAGCGTGCCTCTACCGTTTGCCTACCTACCTATCTATCTTCCGCCCATGTTATCCGGAGACGTTTGAGGATTGAGGCATCTTTACCTGGAAGGTGTACGTGGACTGAGGATTGGCTGGGTCCCTTTCGACCGTCTTCTTCTGCTCGTTCAGGAGGAGCCGGATCACCTGCGACCAGGGTGGCATTGTCGTGAAATAAGCAACACAACGAGGAAAACAGCGCAAGTGCGCGAGCTAAAGTCAACATAACTCGGTCGCGGGTCGTCCACGGGGGACCGGATCTTCTTAGCAGATGAAGGCGGCATTGCACATTCGTCGTGGCAGTTTCAGGCGAAACAGAAACGTTAAAGAGCCGATCCGACACCACCGTGCCCAGCTGAAGTTGGCCTGTCCTGAATTAGTCCGAAACAGGCGGAGCAACGAAGAGGCCGGTAGATGAAAAACAATCCCCAAGGGGCTTCCAGAACAATATTCCACGAGACTTGGGGACACTTAACATTCAATTGCCAACAGCTTCGAAAGTGCGCAACAAGCTCAGCAGGACAAGACGCCGGCCATGCCAACAAACCATCCAAACGCAAAGACACCATATCAGCGTCTCATCACCATCGCGTACACGGTGCTCGATGCACCATGTGTCACTGACCAAAAGGGTGCGCGGAATTTGCCGACTGCACCCCCCGCAACCCCCCCCCTTCCCCCCGGCAAAACCGACCTCACCTGGTGCGCGTCTTCCCGGAACAAATCCAGACCGACTGCCTGCCCCATCAGCGCTATCGCCTCCACCGCCTTGCCGCGCACAGCATCCATATCCTCCGACGGCGTCGCCGCCGCAGCTGCCGCCGGTCCCGTTGGAGTGGCCCCGGCGAAGATAATCTCCTTGGCAAGCGGCACGAAGGTGCCGTAGAAGGACCCGAACTCGGGACCCAATACCTGGAACACAAATATGGTGTGTATGTTGGGGGGGGGGGGGGCTTTGTTGTTGGTAGCACTGTTGGGCGTGCATAACTGCACACCCGGGGACTTGTCCCGGTGCTGTCCGTAGCTGGACCTTCTGTGGGCGACATAGTTGGCGAAGACGTCATTATCCGGAACCCAACAAGATTTTTGGAGACAAACCTTTCAAGAGTTCAAGAGCACAGGATCTTGAGCACGCGCAAGCCCATTACAGACGCCCACGCGCATCCACACGAAATAATTTGACCACCGCATCAGGAACCATCCTCTAACTCCCCTGAGGGGAAACTCCCCTGAGGGGAAACCCCCTGAGGCGAAACCCCCTGAGGGGGTAGCACCGCACCCCACCAAGCCCACACTACCCACACCGCCGTCAACACCCCCCTCCCGCTAGGCTTCAGGCTCAGCGCTAAGCGTTAGCACCACAACCACCAACGTGGAACACCGGGAAAACAAGCACGGCTCACTACAACTCCCCCCCTCGACACACACACCTGGCAGACTACCCCCAACGCCGCCCACGCCTCCTCCCTGACCGCAACACACGACGACCCAGAAGGAGGCACGAGCCCCTCCAGCGACCGCAGCAGCACGAGCCCGACGGCCTCCTGGCCAAGCCTGCTGCCGGGGGGGCCGGCGGGTTCGTCCAGCCACTCTGCGCGCAGCCTCTCCGGGTCACAGAAGGTTGTGATCGCGCTGGCCGCGGCGGCCTGGAGGCGCGGCATGTTCGCGTTGGGGCCGCCCAAGCTTTCCACCAGGACGGGCAAGAGCTTGGCGGTGGGCATGGAAGCCACCAAATAAGGGAGGGGAGGGGGGGGGAGTTGTAGGTTAAGTTCCCGAGCCATCTGTGGGCATACATGCCATGCTGCTTGGGAGGAGGAAGGTCTGCGTAGACTTTGGAAAAAAAATCAGCACATATCTCGGAAAATGCACACCCCTGTCCGCTGGGTGAAGTCATCATCAGCTCACGTCCTTTCGCGTCTGCCTCCCCAGTACGCAAGGTCCCGGATCTGGTTGGACTGACCTCCGTGAGAACACGGTTCACCGGGACCAGGATGATTCCGGGAACAATGCCAACCACCATCATCGATAACGCCGCCACCCACAACACCGAAAATTTAATCCGAACAAACGTCTACTCGACTGGACCAAAACTACGTCCCTGCTATGTGGAATGCCTACCATACTTCCACAACAGAAGTCCGGTCTCTGTTGAGTGTGGACGATACCGTAGTTGGTCTCCTGGCTACAGTATGTAGTCTCAAAGCTTTCACCTCGCCGCGAAACGCCTCCTGGAACGACCCTTCATCTGGGGCGGGGTACTCCAAGATGTGCTCCGCGCAAGACAGCGCCGCGTTCCGCACCCGGGGATGTTCGTCCTGCATCCCCGCCAGAACCGGTCCCAGAACGATTTCTGGGAGGATCCCGCTGCCCGCGAGGTCCTCGCCAGACCCCTGCCAACAAAGTTGCAGCAAATAAACGTCATCCACACCTTTCACAGTTTAACGGCCACAAACCATAGACGCTAACCAGAGCTATCTTCGTGTCTTTGTGAACGAAAATAACGAATGGGGGCTACACGCCCACTCGAGTCTGTATCGGACATGGTGAGTGGAAAAACAAAAAATTTATTTTATTTTAAAGCGCACCTCGCCGATGAGAAACAGAGAGAGCAAGCCGGCCTTTCGACGGCGCCAGCTGGAGATGTCTTGCACGAACTCCGAGCACATCGGCATGACAGAAGAGAGCATGGCCTGACCGCCCAACGCGTTGGAGACCCCTTTGTTGTTCGAGAAGGCGGCAAGGGGGGGTCAGAAAACAAGGGGGGGGGGGGGGGGGGCGTACTCTTATGTTTTGCATGCCTTAGCGGTTAGACCATTGACCACGCGTCCTCGAGAGGACGGAGCATTGTTCCCACAGGACCGATCACCGATGGCCAATCGTTCCTTCCTACTTTGCCAAAGGTCCTTCAAAAATGTCTTCCCTAATCTGTCTATCCTAACGATATCCCTTCCCGCCTTTTCAAACCACTTCCTACTCCCCAGTACAGCTACCGCCTTCTGCTTTTTATTCCATGCCTCAAACATCTCCCTGTACGCCCCAAGGGGGGGGGGGGGTGTACTCATAGTCGTGCATGCCGTAGTCGTTTGACCATTGACCTCGCATCCCTACAAAGCCGGGACGGAGCACGCCGGGTTCTCACCGGACCAGGCTCTCACATCACCAAGCGCGAAGCGCCGTGAGGTATTTGGCGAGTCGCATGAAGGGTGAGCTGCATCCTGCTAAGGGTGTTCGGCATCTTCTGCTTACTTCCTTGCGTACGGATGACAGCTACGTATGACTTAATTTATTTTCTGGTGCTTTCACTTCCAGAGATAGTTGTAAGCACTGTGTAACTGCCTCGAGGAAGCTTGACCATTTTAACACAACGTGGTGCGATCATCCCCCGTTGCGCGGAGTGAGGTTTCTCGACCCCGCACAACATGATCTACTCGACCACCATTATGGTTACCGCCAAAAAAAAAACCAGAGGTAAAAAAAAAATACGGTAACCTGGTTGCCGAGTTCACGAAGTGAATTGGCTTGTTTTACAACGTCGTTGCCAATCGACGAAAACCCAATCCCGATGGCAAACACCGAGTGGGGGGCTTGTTTCACAACGTCGTTGCCAAGCGACGAAAACCCAAACCCCGATGGCAAGCACCGGGGGGGGCGGCTTGTTTTACAACGTCGTTGCCAAGCGACGAAAACCCAACCCCGATGGCAAGGGGGCGATGAATTGGGGGCAGTTCTTTCGCCCTTTGATGTTGAGGTCGGGTCTGTTGATGCTACAGAGAGTACAATACGCTGTTGCATCACCTCTGTGAAAAATTCGTCCCCCGTGGGCCAGACAAAAACAAAAAAAACGAAAGCAAAGTCTATTCATCTGATCTGACCATGTACACCTCGACGAACGCACGGCCAAAAACAAATAAGGCACCACCTACGAAACCATTCGCTGGAACGTAACAACCCTGAGCGGAAACGACAAAAACGCCGGTACCAAACACTAAAACAACAACAACAAAAACAACAGCAGCAGCAGCAACGAACAACAAACTGACCTGTGAAGGGCGTTCGCGAATATATTGCAGAGGCCATCCCCGTCCAAGTGGCCGTTCATGTCGTCTTCGCTCCCTCCCGCCGTGGAAAGCCAAGCCACCAGCTCCTCTTCACTTTCGTCGCCTGCCAACCAACACGACACGGCGGGAAAGTTTCGCGCGCAGAGAAGCACGCACATCGACCAGATTGATGAACGTTTTGTGAGTAGAGAAGCACAGCGAGCGAACAGACTTAACCATAGCCAATGCCAGAGATCGAGGAACAAGGTAAGGCGGCCTATCCCTCCTTCTGTTTGCCGGGGAAAAAAAATACAGGACAATCAAGCGGGGGTGCATCGATAAATGATAGACACTTGAGAAAGCGAGAAAAGGGCCCAGGAGCCTGGCAGTGACGTCACCGCCTATGTGCTGGCAGTGCTGGCGGCGACCAACCCGATAAACAGCCAAGACAACAACGGGGCTGTCAGGTCTGATGTATTACCTTTGGGATGCCGTGCCACCATGTTCATGGTGAGCGGTACGACGGCACCAACGATCCCCCCTCCGCCTTCACGGAAGACGGAAGGAGCGCTTTCGCACAATCCCGTGATGACCTCAAGCGACAGCTCCCTCGTGGAATCCTGGCAAGTATTCAACAAAAAATAACACGGGAAAATGATGCCATGTAAGGGGGTTGCTGGCGTGCTGTGTCCGCCGAGGTGTACGCGCATGTCTACGCACTCAATCAACCCGTCGACATCTACCTCTTGCGGCCACACCACCCCAGCTCCGAGTAATTCAGGAGAGAGGGCAGCTTGCGCCCCTTGCAAACACACCACGGGGGGAAAGTAGGTACCTGCAGGGCTCGCTTACCTCCAGGGTGGGGCTGGCGGCAAGGGAGAGCATGGCGGATCCCACCACGTCAAGGCTTTGAGGGTCGCCTATGAGCATCAGGGGCTGGTTGGCCGCGACTACGTTGAGCGCCTCGAGCACGTCTCCTGCCACGCCCTCGCCTGCGCTGTTGACGGTCGCCTATTGGTTTGTGGACGTTGATGTTGATGGACAGGGGGAGGGGGGTGAGATGCTATGCTGACGGTGCGCTGGGAAAAAATACCAGCATCCACCCACGCGTGACGGCGTGGCCCTTTTTCGGTTTGGGCCCAAACATGTACGTACTTGAAACGCAAACAAGCGGCGTGGAATACAATGGCAGAGGCAAGAGGCTGAAGAAGAACACAATAACAAAAAAATGAGCAAACAAGCAGCAGCAGCAGCAGCAGCAGCAAAACCACCGCTATCACCACCATCAAACGGAGACCACAAAACAAAACTCGCCTCCAAGACCGACATCATCTTCGGCACCAGAGAAGACGCCGCCACAGCGGACGGCCCTTCGGAACGCATCAAAACACGGGGGGGGGGGGGCGAGGGGAGCGAGAGACGGTCGGGGCATTGCGCCAGATATGACCGACAAGAACACTCGGTTCTAAGCACGGTGCCGCAGCCACGACGACAAACCAAAGAATCACAAGCAGCAGCAGCAGCAACAGCAAAACAAAGGCCAACAGCTTGAGCTACAACTCAAGGCCGCACGGACAACGACCACCGACAACTATTTGGTTGGGGGGCACCCGGCCCGAGCGCGCGCAAGCAAACGAACCACGTTTATGTAGACACCTGGCAGGTAAGAGCAGGCAGCCTTGAGAGCGGTGTCCCTCACTCCGACGTTGGCGTCGTCTAGGCACGCCTCGAACATCTGCAACATAAAGCCCGACACGGTGGCAAAACGTGGTATAATACCTTGTTGTTGAGCTGCGATCCGGGTGGAGACACCCACGGCGACAGGGGATCAATGTACCGCAATAATCGGAGTCATCGCACAGCGTGCGATCGCCTTTTTAAACGTTTTCGTTCTCAGGTATCTATTGCATAGGGGTACGATATCTCCGAAATGTGCGATGACTCCGATACCTGTGTGAAAATCGAACTAAATCGTTAGTAACCCGTGTTTTTTTGCACTTGGGTGAGATATCTCCGACATGTGCGATGATTCCGATGATTACGGTGTTCACCGGATTCGTGGGTAGGGAGTCAATGAATTTGTAACGGAGGGGGGGGGGGGGGGTGGAGAAGGCTTCCTTACCTCGAATACAGGTCATGAAGAAGGCAAGCGAGCCGCAGGCAAAACTGAAAAGACGAAAACGAAGGAACATTCAACGCACTTTATAATTCTTAAGCTCGAACTTTGGGGTACGCGACTCATTCGCCCCAACGCACCGGTTTGAACAACCCAGAACAACAAGCGGGGCGCCGGCAATTCAGAGGTCTACACCAACAAGACAACGGGGTGTGGGTGAGAAAAATGTCGTGCCTGAAGCAGGTTGGCCCGGTGAGGAGCCATCATGTCCGGGCAGAACTCGGCGAGGATGTTGACGAGGTCGAGCCCGACGACCTTCATCTGCGGGGATTGCTCCGTCGCGTCGCAGAGCGCCACCGTTACCGCCACCAGCTCTGGCCACTATGACAGTGGGGAGCCGTCGACGGTTGGCCGTTGTTGTTGGTAACCGGGTTGGTGTTCAAAGTGGTTGTCGTTATTATTGTGCCGCGCAGAAGCACAACCGTGTCGGATAACACAAACCACAGCGCAGCAGCAGCAGCAGCAGCAGCAGCAGCAGTAACAGCAGCAACCGCAGCAGCAACATCAGCAGCAACATCAACCGGCGAATGCATTGACGAATAAGCGGCCTACGGGTCTAGGGGCTGGGATAGCTGGTGGGTAAAGAACGGCCAATTTTTTGCTCTCGAAAAGAAAATCATGGAGGGCGGCCAACAACAAACACCGCAACCTCCTGGTGTACGTCTTCATACCGCAGCAGTCTTGATCGCCTCTGGTTAAAAAAAAAAAAAAAACGCGACACAGGCCATCAGGTAATAGCGCCACAGAGTGGCGCATTGGTCATTTCGTCGTTTCCTCCCCGAAAAACATGAAAATGCCACTACAAGAGGAACTGTTTACGGGACTCAGTTACCTCCGTCGTCTCGGATGAGATTTCCGCCAGCTGCCCGATGGTATGGGTAAGCTTTCTCCTGATGTGCGCCACGGGCTCCTTCGTCAAGCGGCCTAGGAGTGCCACTTTGACTGGCAAAGGCAAAGCGACGAGGCCGGAGGGACGCGATTGAGGGGGATACGCGACGGGCTCGGGGGGGGGGGGGGCTCTCACAGCCATCGGAACAGGGAACAACCAGATGTGGACTCGAGGGAGGGTGTTTTTCGGTGAAGCAGCGAGCGTCGTGCTTGCTGCGGAGCGTGTTCGTTCAAGGTATCTTATGTTCAGTAGGCTGCCTGCCTAGCGATGGTGATGAGCCTCATGGTCACGTACGTATGCCATCTCGCCTCAGGTACATGGGTAAATCTAGCATTATCACCATGCGGGGGGAAAGGTCCGCGGACGAGCATCACCTCTCTTCTGGCGGCGGTTGACAAAATATCAGCACAGGACAGCGAACACCAGCAGCTTTCACCACCACGACCTCAAAACAACAACAGCAAGAGCAACAGCGAAAAAAAGAAGAACGCAGCAACAGCATGAGCGGCTCGGCTCAGCGCACGTCCACACCGGGGGGGAAAATAACATCTTGAAACCATCCCGTTCCACCTGAGGGCGTTCCCGGACCGCGGGACGCACGCCCAAGCAGCAAGAAAAATGCATCCGAACATTCCACATACAATCTGAGTGAGTTCCCAGACCCTAGGTCAGAAATAATCAGCACCGCATCTCACCTGCTTTCTGAGTGCGTTCCTGGACCCTAAACCAGACGTCGGAGCGGGCGTCGAACAGTGTGCGGAGCAGAACCGCCGCCATGGCTCGCAGCCCCGCCGCCTCGCCGGCTTCCGCATCATCGCGCCCCAGGATGGCGCACATGTTCTCCAGAACCTGCGCGAACGGACGGCCACGTTAGACGGTGTGACGAGCGTTGTTGCGGTTTGGCACGTGTCTGGGTTGATGTTGTGTTGGTGATGGTGGTGCCGTTGTAGTGTGTTGGGCGTTACGCTGGTGGTGGAGTTTGGGTTAGTCCAACTTTCGCCCGTACCTGACGACAAAAACTACCAGCCTTCCAACTACAAGCAGCCAAGACACACGCGGGCGGCGACGGTGTCTCTTGACTTCACGACAAGAGGAATGACTTCAGGCTACCAGTAAAATACGAAATCCCGCGTGCCCATGCTTCATCACAAGACGTGGGCTTTTCCCAAATATATCCAAGCACTGGTGCAGTGGTGATCCCGCTGGCCCATCCGCCTGCAACAACCTACCTCGTCGGGGAGCCGTTGCTTCAGGTCTTCCCAAGCCACCTCCGCCCTCTGCCTGGCCTCGTTGTCCGCGTTAGTGAACGCCGCGAGTAACATTTCCAGCTGCTGTGGATTGCCCGCGCTAACTGCAGCAGACGTCATTTCTTGGCCTGCGCTGTGGGGGAACAGCGATTCAAGATGAGAGGGTGGGGAAGGGGTGGGGTTCTCGGAGAGGAACGGTTTGTGGGGTCGTTGCGTCATTGGCTCCCATACCGTTCGGGACAGGGCAGGCAGACCACACATCGTTCTGAAACCGCTGGCACATATGTGTTCTTCTGTCGCCACACGAGGATACTAGCGATGGACCGGGCAAGCTCGCTCGCGTGTGGTCTCGATACACTCGTTCCGATGGTGTATGCCTCGCCCGCCAAGCCGAGCTGGTTGGGCTGCTGGCAACCGTTGTAATATTCCACACACATAAAGGGGAGTTTTGAACTAGAGATGCCGCTGCTTGTTTTCACGCGCGTAAAACATCTCTGCTATCGTGGCTATCTACACTGCTCTTTCCCCGTCTGGATAACTTACTCCTCTCCTTGACCTGCCAGTGCTGTCCTATCTACTCCTCTCACCTCCTATGTTGACCTTGGCACATGAAGTCACACCCTCCACCGTTTCTAACGGTCAAATCCGAATTTGGGACCTGCATTTCACCCTTACGGTAAGAATGCTGAGATAATTTGGTATCTCTTCACACACTGCGGACAAGATCGCAACAGTCACTCTCTTTCTTACACCCAGCGGAAGTCTACCCAACTAAACCAGCGTTTTGACCACGGTCGAACCCTGCGATGTGTTCCTGCTACTGGGTATACGTGCCAAACCTCCCCGATTGCTGTTTGACAACGTAGAGTTTTGTAGGGGGGGTATTTGACTTCACAGTTTTAAGGTGTATTTTTTTTTTTTTCTTAGACCCATGTTTATGGTCGCCAAATCTTTGCGAAAATGTTTATATTTTCAAACATTTGCGGACAAAGATTTTGTTTCACTGTTTATGGGAGAAAATCTTCGCCAAAATATTCTCAAACATTTTGAAATGGGGCAAAAGTCGCTCGTTTGACAAAATATTCTCAAACATTTTGAAATGGGGCAGGTCGCGAAAATGTTTCCCAAGAGCGGCGAGATTAGTAGCCGACCGCCCCTTCCGTCCTAAACACCAACCACTGCGCAGCGCACACTCAACGTAGCAAGCTCATAGAGGGATCCGGGCAACCCTAGAGTCACCGTGTCAATGTTTTGCCGGCTGATACATGGCGGGAGCTCGTCAAGCGTGCACAAAAAAACAAACAGACAGGGGTGGTTTGGAGGGCACGGAGAAAGCGTGGTTTGTGTCTCCGAACGGCAAAAAGTCGGCTGCTTGAAAGGAGAGGTGAGCACAAAACTATCCAGCTCTCGTCCTCTAGACCATCGGTTCATGTTTTGTCTTCTTGGGTGTCTTCTCCATCAACGGCTCTCATCCGGGTGTGCGTGGTTCAGCAGTGGACGTACTCAACAGGCAGGGAGGCGCGTCGCTGTGAACTCGATGTGTTGAAAAAGTCTTTTTTGGGACGGAGGAACAAGCCCTCTATATTCAAGTGAAAAAATAGACCGAAAAAAACGTTGTGTCCACAACGTTGCGCGCACAACGATGTGCCTCCCTGCCGGCTGAGCGCGGCCACTGCTAACCCACGCACAACCGGATGAGAGTCGTTGATGGAGAAGACACCCAAGAAGATAAAACATGAATCGATGGTCTAGAGGACGAGAGCTGGATAGTTTTGTACTCACATGTCCTCTCAAGCGGCCGACTTTTTGCCGTTGGGAAGCGCTGACGCACGTTTTGGTCTCTTTTTGACACCGAGAACATTTTTTCTCGCACGCACGGAGCGCTATCGCCACATATTGGCGGGCACAGCATTAGCTCAGTGCATCAAGGGTTGTGGGGAGCCCTTTGCGAGCTCGTTACATTCAGTTTCCATGACGCATTTGTGGTTTGTCTGTCACAAATCGTTTGGTAGCAGTAGACCACGATTCCCGCCGCACGTGCGATGCATTTCGAGAAAACCACACGATAAAGATTTGTTTGCCCATAAAAACGGTACTCAAATGTTCCTCTGGCAGATATTCGCGCGCAAATGTTTGATAACATTTGAAGATTTTTTTCAAAGATTTGGCGACCATAAACATGGGTCTTAGCATGACACAACTTTAAGGTGTCTTTTGTGCCGACGGAAAATTCTGTGGTTGAACTGTTCATCGTTAATCCACCGCAATAGAATCGCGGCTCTTTAACCCTCCTATTATAGTACTGGAAGCCCGATGGGGACACGTTAGGGACACAGCATTCAAACGCCTATTTACCGCCTCGTAGGCACCCTAGGCTTCACCGTGTGAAACGCACTTGAGAATCCTTGGTCTATCATGCTTGGCTGAGGTGGTACGCTGTGTGATATGCTGTGTAATACTCTTGTTTCTCTTTCTTGGATTCCTTGTTTGTCTCTCAACTTGTACCGCTGTCTTCGAGTCTCACGGGTGAAATTCAAACCAAGGGAGGTGCATCCTACTCACGGAGGAAGGCCAGCGAGGTATGTATCAATTGTAGGTGAGCGCGGTTTGTTCAAGTGCACCGGTGACGTTATCATGTTTGTATCATCATGCGTTTGTCTGTGTTGCACCAAGATATCGGCGCAAGGATGCACAGGGAGGACGGATGTTCTACTAAAATAAATGGGGTCCTCATCCACATGATCACCAGCTGTACCGCACAGACTAGACGAGAGAGTAGGGAGCCCGTAATCCAAACGGCTGCTGCCTTGATACATGGCAAAACAATAGTACAGATCAACGTAGTTGGAGTTGGAGGGCGTAGCTTCTTGGAAAACAGCAATGTGGGTTGAGGCTCACGGAAAGGCTAGGGTCTATAAAAAATACTCACAGTCGAGGCACAGCACTCGGGAGCGCTAGACCCGGAAGGAGAAGCTAGTAGAGTCTTGTGCTCAACCGCCTGGGCCCCTCCTCCTATAGAGACGTGTGTGTGGTGTGTGGTTGCGGGGGCACGCGGCGCAACCGTGCTGCGCCGCCGTCGGACATGGGTGCGGGACAATCGTTTGTTGTTGCTGCTGCTCTGCTGCTGCTCTGCTGCTGTCCTCCTGCTGCCGCTGATGCTGACGATGCTCGGCTGGCGCTGGGGACGCGACTAGGGGCGAAGGCTACCGCTGCCCCGAGAGAAACCGCAGCGAGACACAACAAGCGAATGGCGCATGACGAGTGGTACGGATCGAGGCGGCTCGAACGTGCGTGCGCGTGCGTGCGCGCGTGCGTGCACAGCGTTGAACGTTGAACGAGAGGAGACGAAGCGGCGAGATTATTAGAAAATATCGGAGATTTGTCGCGGCACTGTCAACTGTGTGTGTTTTTATTGTTCCTTAACTCTGTCAACATCGAGAAAGAAGCAGAGCAGGCACCAGCTACTCGAGGTAGTGCTCCTTTCGTTCGCGCCTGGGACAATCGCGGGGTCACTTTGACTAATAAGCAGCGATTCACTACTTCTTCGAATTGCGAGGGACTTCGCTCTCTGACATGCACCCTTGAAATCCACATACTTCTTCGAATATAGTTGTAGATTTGAATGAGAAACGCGACGAACGAGGTGCCAACGAGCGATGATCATTGGCTAAGGCGCACGGTCCGTTTACAGCTGGCTTGCTGTCTCGCTGTACTGCTAAGTATAGTACAGCAGTAGTACAGCAGTAGCAGTACTGCTGTAGTGTCCCAAGTGCAAGTGCCGAGCCCATGAGAAGTCGAATAGAGCAACGGTGAGGCAGCGGATGGTAGCACGGGAGTAGGCATTGCAGGAACTCTGGTCTGTTTGAATGTGTAGACGTTTCAAACATCAACGGCATACGTGATGGTTTTGCCCTGCGCGCCAGCTGACTGGAGACGGTTCTACATGTCTGAGCGTGCTGCTGGCGCTATTGTCCCGTCCCGCATAAACCTCGTGGCCAGGACTCACACACAGCGTCTTATGACACAATTCCTTGGTTGATTCTTACAAAACCGAACGTACACGCTTAGACAAGCGAGTATTTCAGATGGATCCAACCTATACAGAACCGGCCCGCACTTAAGAATATGGACGTTAAGAATTTGAGCCTCAAAAAATCCAATTTTTAAGAACTTGCCCCTAAGAACACGTGCTCAGATCGGACCTGCTGTTAAGAATAAGAACCCCAGTGAGGTGTACGACTGGTTCTACAGATAAGAACATATATGACGTGACGCGGTGGCGAGAGAAGAACATACACAGCAGGAGGAGGAGGTGGGGGGGGGGGCGTTCCCAGGTTTTTGGGTAGTCGGTACCTACCTAGACTTCCCTTTCTTGATTTTTTTAAGGGTTATAATCAGGGGGTACATATGCTGTATACATCGTGCCCCTGTGCCAGCGCGGAGGGTTTTTTTGTTGATGTTTCAATTTACTCGAAGCAGCGTGTGCAGCGTGCCACGAGTTACCTGCCGTGCAGGGGGATCATGTCCCTGTCCAACCCCTTATCCCACGGGTTGTTGAAGGATCTTGGCAAACTCTCGGAGATGAAACAACGAGGACTGATTCTTGACCGTCACTTCGAGACGATCAAGGCACATGTGAAGGCGGTAAAGAGATGGACAAGTGGCTCGATCAGTCGGACAACATCGAGAGGTGGGAAACCGCGTCGCTGACAGCTTCTGACCGGCGCGTACTGATCACTCAATGGACGGGAGCGGCCATGGCAAAACTCAACAGCAATCAGGGGTACCGACACCGCCTTTTCGAAAAGTGCGGGATGGCGATGACCGTGGACGGCTCAGGCGATGATCGAATCACCTTGGAGGGTTTGGACCAGCCGTACACCTTCGCAAACGATGAAGACTCCAGCGAGAACGAAGGAGGTTCGGAGGACGTCAGCGATGGGCCCGAGGGGCGGGAGGAGGAGGGCGCCGGAGGGCGCGAGCCGGTCGTCGGAGATGAGCGCAACGGTGCCAACAACGGGGAGGGCGTGGAGGACGCTGGATACAGCGATGAAGACGACGACGGTGAGTTTGATTGGCACTACATAGACTACAGCTTATTCATCTTTACCGTTGTTGATTGTCCTTTTTGTTCATTTTTCCTTGTGCTGTTTGGGATATTGCTGATATTCTGTTTCCGCGTCACGTCTACGAACACATGGTGTGCTTCAGTTGAGTAACGGCGATGACACCCGTACGTTCCTTCTCGTGTTTCACGGTACCCTTTGTCGCAGACATGTCTCAATCCCAGACCGACGAGCTAGCTCTTTTGGACGAGGACGACAGCATGGACCCAGACGACCCGGAGGACGAGACGCAGGGAATGGAGATCCCGGCGGGCTTTCGCCTCCAAGAATCTACCCCCGCTGCTCTTGACAGATTGCTTTTGCAACGTGGAGTGCTTGTTAGGCTGGGCATGGGGTGGTTCGGTGGGTTGATCATTCAGCAATCTCCGCAGCGCCACCTGTACGACTACTGTGTGCAGCTGGAGGTAGACCACAGTACGCGCAAGATGAAGCTGCCCTTGGACAAGTACAGCGGAGATCCGGACGCGGCGATAGGCTCGTGGGTTTTGCTTGAGAGCGTCAGTAGGGCGGGAAGGGTACGCACCCCCAACGTCACTCTTGTGGACCAAGACGGTTGACAGTTACCCCATATGAGGGGGGTGTTTGCGGCATGAAACTCTGGGTCGAGTGCAGTTGAGAGTAGTGCACCAATTGAGCATTCGATGATGACAAAAGAACAAGAACACACCTTTTCTGGAGAACTGGACGAGGAAATAAGAACTTAGCAAATAAGAACTTGTGCTCTGCTTGGGGCAGCCAACAAGAAGCGAGCCTCGCTCCAAATAAGAGGTTCTTAAGTGCGGGCCGGTTCTGTATGGGGGGAGGAGTCTGAAATTGGTGTTTATTGGAGGTGAAAACCGCCCGCCACACTCAAGAAAAACAAAAACAAATCCACTTCGACTGTCGCTGCTGCTTGTTATGTCGTGTACACTTGACGGATGGTTATTTTTTTCTCACGATGTTTTCCAGAAGTCGATGTGGACCGGATGAGAAGGGGTGCGATGATTGATTGTCAACCATGATGGCGTGTCATTGGCGATGAGTCGTGGTTATCAGGAGCCGCACGTAAGATGTGTGGCATGTATGTCGCTGGTGCGACTGCGAGCCGGCATGCGGCCGTAATGACACAAAGTAAACCTTGCATGGACCGGTTGTGCACGCACGAAGTGGGTCGTCGTGCATGGAATAATCGGTGGACCGGCAAGAGGGCAAAACAAACCAAACCAAATGTATAGAGCTGGTTACGCTGGAGCGCATGTTTGCCGGCTCACGACCTATTGATCGTAGACCAGGATGGCGGGTCATCTGGAGATGATCCGTGGTGGTCAGGAGCCGCACGCAAGATGTATGGCATGTCTGTCGCTAGTGTGACTGCGAGACGGTACAATTGTATGCGGTCGTTATGACACATACTGAATCTTGCACGGACAGGTGTGTACGCAGACTGTGGGTCGTTGTGCACGGGACAATCGGTGGAACGGCACCAAGACAGAACACCATATATACAGCTGGTTACGCTGGAGCGTAGGTCGGCCGACTCACAGCCTCGCGTCTCGCCCACGTGGTGCTGGGCAGGGAGACATGGTTTGTCAGTTCTCCTGACACGTGTGTGTACGGAAACACAAATATGCGAGAGTACAGGGGACACAGAACCAACATGTCTATCGGCCTGTGATCAGACTACATGTACCACATCGGTGCGGCGTCTCCTTATCGAAACCACCTAACGCGAATCGCTGTCGGCCGGTGTGTGTAGCGTGCATATCGTTCGCCCGTTGCGCATCAAGTGATGGATTTATCGCTGGCGCTGGTACGGGGATCGAAAAAG
Organism: Ectocarpus siliculosus; assembly: GCA_000310025.1. Classification (NCBI taxonomy): domain Eukaryota; class Phaeophyceae; order Ectocarpales; family Ectocarpaceae; genus Ectocarpus; species Ectocarpus siliculosus. Next base: position 705,699 of record FN649727.1, on the reverse strand, counting down.
GCTTACCACACGCGAGGGATGAATGTGCAAATCATAATTTGGTGGAAAGAGCCACAGCACACAAAGGTGTTCGCGAGTTATTCGGCAGAGGTACCGGCGTACACAACTTCGCATTTCATGGACCTATGCCCGGTGATGTCTAAGCACAATGCCTTACATCTGGTGTTGTGTGGTTCGTACCGGTGTGTGGACCGGGGGTTGCGCAGTAAGCGGAGTCAGTGATGCGTGTTGACGGTCGCGAGAGGGTCCGTTACCGCAACTACACATGACCGTGGTGGGGCCACAGACATGCACGTTCGTTGGTCATCCACGCGTGCTGTACTGGGGTACATGGCGAGGCATATCACATTGTGTGCAATGCTTTGGGGGGTGCACGGTCCGAATGCGTCGGCGACAACACGAGCGAGGAGACGTTTACGATGCGCGCCGGTAGGCAGGTGCATACCGTGACGCGTGTACCTCGTCATCGTTCTCACGTTCTCGATATCTATTTTGCTTTGCTTGTGCCTTCATGCCCAATTGTCCCCCGTGATCAGGATATTGATCGGTATATCGGGGGCACGTCGTCCAGGGACGGAGATATGAGCGGGGACGGGAACACCTCGGATGAATCCGCTACTGGCCGCGAGGAGTACGCGGCGGAGAGGAAAGGACAGCACCAATGAACGGGCTGTCATCAACGCGTCGGTTAAGACCTCAGGGCCGACATGGCGGCGAGGTTCCCGGAGTTGCTGGAGACCGTGTGCGTCCGGGGCGGCGGGGCCGCGGTGGGTGGCGCTGCCGAGGTTGCACCAGCGCCGATGTATGGGGGCGCGGGTGCGAATGGCTTCTCGTCCGGCTACGGGTCACATCACGGTGGTCCAAGCCCCGGGTTGCTGCAGGGCGTTGGTCGGCGTGGCAGCGGGGGCGGCTTAAGCTTCGCTCCCGCGGTGCCGTCCCTGTTTGGAGCGGGAGGCTCACACATGGATTCCGGTGTATACAGGGGTGGAGCAGGGGTGTCGTCCGCCCACCGGCGGATGGAGAAGGTGATCATGGACCAGCGGGTGAACGCGTGGAGCTCGGTGAACATCCGCATGTGGTGCTTCATAAGCTGGAAGTTCTGCGAGCGACAATCTGCAAGTGGCCCTGCGCGCCACTGCTGTGCTTCTGAGTCCAAGTTACGGGGGGTGATTGGTTCACTGTTGCATATCTGTGAAGTCGTGCGGCCTGGTAAATATTTGTTCGCCGTAGGCTCCACCTGTTGGGGGCTACCGCCGGTGCGATTGACAGCCCGGGGGCGAGAACAGAAACGGATCGGTTCCGAGTTTCGTTCGGACATGCGGTTTTGGCGTCTGATGGTAGAAGGGGGCTTGGGGTCGCCGTCGCGGTTATTAACAGCCCCACTTTTTTGTTTGGTTGGTTATGTTTCGATCAACCATATTCGCGTCTTTCGTGGTCAGACGTATCTGGTGATGCCATGGGAGGGTATTTCTTGCACGCCGAATTCTGTTCGGGAGTACGGTGGCGTTTCGATTTCAGTCAGGAAGTACGGGAGAGGTTTCGCCAGCAGGCTGAGGGGCGCGATGGTTTGAGCATAAACACGCTCAAACTCCTCGCGATGGTGGTTGTCGCCTGGGTGTTGATTGTGCAATCGGACATGAGGCCGGAGTACGCCCGCAATAGCATCCAATTGATGGGAGACAACTCCTCGCGTGTGGCCTGGGTGAACAAGTATCGGGGGGGAAGCGAGCCCCGGTCGGGAGGCACTTATGCGTATGCTCGGATGTTTAGAGATGGGCAGCGGGTGGTGCTTTGAGGCGCTCAGGTTAGGGGTGTCGATAACACGATTGCGGATGGTATTTCCCGATGAGAGCCGGAGACCATGGACGCATGTCTTCGCCTGTCCCGTCCCAATGTCGCATGGCGCCAACTTGTCCTGGGCCCGGAGGTCGCCGATCTTTGTACCGGCGTCTTAGCCGCGAGTACGTCCGCGAGTCAGTTGCGCAGTCGTCTCGAAGAACTTACCTGTCGGGTTGGCGGGCTTGGTGCGCTTTGCGCCGCATGGTTGGTGAGTCGGAGTACCTCTCGGGGGATGCAGATGGTGCTGTGCTGGAACAAGCACTTTTGGAGTGTGTGGCGTGGTGTTGTGCAGATAAGGGTAACATTGCACCGACCATATCCGGCAAGCTCGCCGCGGTACAGTACCTTCATCGAGTTGACAAGCAGCTTGAGTTGCCTACCGGTGCGCCTCTTATCAAACGGAGTTTGTTGGGTGTCGCACGTGTTCACTTCCGAGCGGGTACGAAGAGTCGCAGTCGTGTTCCCGTCTCGTGGGAGACGTTGTTGGAAGAACAGCAGTTGACGGCGTCGTGGGGTACAGGTGGCCGCGTGTTGTGGCTGTGTTTGGCGGTGTCGTACTTCCTGGTGGCGCGTTCAGATGAGGTTTTGCCACACTGTCGGGACAATGCCACCAGGTGCTTTGTTTGCGGCGTAGCGACGTCGAATTCTTTGATGGGGAGTACGTGCTAGCCCCGTTGCACTGGCACAAGGCCACAGGAGTTCGGGTTCGGTTTCGCGGCCACAAGGGGGATCAGTCGGAGACGGGGGCGTGTTTACACGGGTGCGCGATGCACGAGGCGCGCATTCTCAGGAGCCGGTGGCGGTGCCGTGGCGGTGTTGGTGGAATTGATGGCGTGCCATCTCGCTTTACCTGAGGACGCCCCTCTGTGCTCGTTTCGCTGTAGGAGGAGCAATACGGTTAAGGTTTGGGGATAATTCCAAAGCTCTTAGCGCCCTTCGCCAGATTGTGGAGAACGCAGGTGGCGACCCGAGACAGGTTGGCTTGCATTCGGTGAGAATCGGGGCCGCCACCACGTTGGCAGCAGGAGGAGACGTACCGGACAGAATTATACAGAGAGAGGGTAGATGGAAGGAAGGTTCGGGTACGTTTAAAATATATACTAGGAATAATATGGTGGACGTAGACATGGTATCCCGTAAACTAGCGAAGGGGAAGCAGACGGAGCAGAAGAAGGGTTAGCACACACGAACGGGCAAAGGGACAGAATGCCATCCCACTAAACGTCGATGTTGGTGGATGTCAATGGTATGGAGTACCATTGGGGGTCTCGGTGTACTGAGACGGCATTTTGTTAGGGCCTGCCAGTTGACATGGAAGGGGAACTTGGACTCTGGAGGAGAGAGGGAAGCGACCGGTGTCCTCCCCTCGTTATTGGCCAGAGAGTTACCTTCCAGACTTCGCGGAAAATAATAATAAAAATGACACTTCGGAAAAATACAATAAAGTGGTGTGGTATCTGGCGTGTGCCTTGACACGTAGTTGTCGTCGCTGGAGAGGTCGATTGTTAAGGTGACACGTATGATACCATATATTGTGTGCAGCTCCGATTACTTTTGTGCCGCCGAAAGATCGGGGACGTGCCTCACCTAAGAGGGATAACATGCCGAGAGACCCAGAAAGAGACAAAGCGGAAACCCAACACAAAAGCACACACGCACATTGGCCATGTGTACAACAATCCACACAAAACGCCACCCCAACATGCGATCAACCCGGTCCAGCGTGTGCGAGAGAGAGCAGAGACAGCGCAGACCGGAGCTGATGCGACGAACCAACGGCCGTTTAATGCCTAGGTGCTTGCCTTTGTTGTGATCGCGGTGTGTGTGAGGCTCCCATTGTACGGGAGTGAAAGGTCCGTCTACCGTGTGCAACTCGCTGTAGGGAAGGGTACGTGATACGAGTTCCGACAACCGGACAACAGCCGTTATGTATTCCCTCAGCGACAGGGCAACCGCACCCACGCCGTCTAGGTAGGGCGAATCGGTGATCATAAGGTGATCGCAAGGGGGCGACCCCACTAAACACACAAACACGAAAGGAAAAAAACAACTAATGAAACGAACTGCTGTACAGTTCGTGCGAGAGCCCAAACGATAGCGGGGGAAAAAAAGTTACCGAAAACAATGCTGAGAACAGAGTTGGCCTCTCGGCGTATACCACCGCCACTTTATGGGTGACGGAAGTCGCGCTGGGCGCTTGGCCCTTCTTACAGCTTGTTGTCCTTGACCACCGTTGTAGGGTCGGGAACTGATGCGCGCATTCGCCCAGTTCTTCGATTCGTCTCTTGTCGACTTCCAATGCTTGTCTGCACCCCCTGTCTACCGACAAGAGTCTGCAGAACGAGCAACCGAATCCAACTCCAACCACATATTGCAAATTTTGTTACGAACCCAACACCACCACCCCCCTCTTGTCGGTTGCACGCCCAACACGTGCTGTTTCGGGCGGCGTGCTTGTCTGTATCCTGTCTTCCAACAAGAATCTGCAGAACGAAAAAGCTACGTCTACGGCATATGATTTCTTGTGCATACGGTACGCTGCACACCCCTAAAAGCCCGGCATCTAGCTCGTCGGTGCAGCAATAGAATGCGAGTCCAACCACTATTAAACGTTTCTCTTCCGGACCCACTCCATCCGCCCCCTCCCGTCGGTTACACGCGTTACTTCGTCCCTGAAGTCAATGTACCCATCACCACGCCTGGCCGTCTTACGCCTGCTGAATTCCTCCTTTTCCATACATTTCTTCACCGCTTCATACGAGGCCCTTGCATCCTGTTGCATGCCCGCGCCGATATCTTCCTCGCTCGATATGACGCGAAGCAGCGCGTCCTCGTCGAGAGTACGGTCGACCACCTCCTCGACCAACCCATCTTTCACGCCCTTCAGGAAATGCGACATATCCACGTCCACTCCTGTCGTCGCCTTCAGTGCCACGTTTGCGGTCACCACCGCCACCTGGGAAGAGAGCAAACACATACATTACGAGGTTGCTAAAAGAAACTCACCACAGTTCAATATTGCTCACGTTTCAAGGCATACTTCCGCGACGCAGTCGCTATATTCAAAGTCATAAATGAAATCATGTTTCGCACAGGGAAAATTCGTCGTTCGAAGTGCGACTTGAGCTAAAGTAGGGGTGACTCAGCAGCGTAGAACCCAAACAACGCAATTACTGCAAGTGGCAAAACCCTTGTCCTACCTGAATCACCGGCGATACTTTCTTCACCCAGCCACGCTTCTCCTGAAACCGATAGCCTTCGCCACCATACCGTAGTCATGTCGACCGGGCACAAGAAGTGCAGCGTCATGTCTTTCTTCCCCACGCCACGAAGCTTGCCCAGCCATCTCTTGACGCCATGAGCGTTCGACGAGGTGCCATTAGATCCAACCTCCTTTACGACCACAAGGTGAGGGTAGGGGTAGTTCGGGGCCTGCAAGTCCTTGAGGTGCATGAGGCTTTCCTGGGTGCTCTCTGCCACCTTGTCCAGTTTTTTCTTTACCATGGCCAACTCGTTCTTCACATCGCCGAATTCAGCTTTGGTGTCGTCAAACCCTCTCTTCATCTCGCCCTGTACCTCGCCAAACCCTCCCTTGAGCTCGTCAACCGTGGCCTTAACCTCGTCAAACCCGGCCTTGGTGTCGTCAAACCCAGCCTTGGTGTCATCAAACCCGGCCTTGGCATCGCCAAACCCCTCCTTCATCTGAACCTTCACCTCGTTGAACCCCCCTTCATCGCTTTGGCCACGTCGTCGATCTTTCGAACCAACTTGTCCTCATCCTTCGAGCTACCCTGTGACGCACATGACGCAGGGAAAGGTAACAGCATAACAAAATTGAGCAGCTATTTTCACAACGTAGTTCACGATGTCACTTTTCAGAACGATTCTGTCTTCGACGGTGCATGACACAACTACCAGCCTTAAACAAGGGGTAGAAGGCACCCAACAGCGAAAAGAAATGCGACATGTATCCTAACGCCCCCGTTCACAACAGGTTTTCTCAGGACGTAATTGTTGCGATGGCGTAGTGCACACCCGTTCTGCCCCGCTGACTACAGAGCTGTTGAACTCGAAAAATACCATATCGATCGCCATACGCCACGATCAGCGAGAATCAACGCCATCCCAACGCTTCACGATGAATGGTCGAAAGACTGCTGTATTAGCCCAGATATCGATGTGAATGGGCTCGTTCGAAGGGCATCGTTTGTCGATAGAATAAGAAACATTGGTTTTCCCTAGCGGGTGTAGTTGGAGAACACGCGTTCTTGTGGCACAATCATTCCAAGGTTTTCGACAATGCACACGTCTGTACCACTCAGGATATGAAACCCGTTCTTACCGTCGGGCGAGGGAAGGCGTACTGACCCCCCACGACGTCGAACCGCGCCTTCGCCTCGTCAAAAATCACGTCTGTCGAGCGAAAATGAGCGGGACAAGTCACTCAGTGCCCGAAACCGTTTCTTTACTTACGAACGATGTCATGCTCGCAACCCCCATCAGCAGCATGACAACGGTCGAAATCGGACTCAGCTGGGGTCTCAAACATGCATGCATTTGGGTAACACAAATTTCACTCCCCCACTGATTCTTAACGAAACGTACAACACAGGCGACAAACACAAAGTCAAAGTAGACGACACGTCGGGGCAGGCAACGCAACCGGACAAGAATCTCGTGTTATGTTTCCAATATTATTTTACAGTCGTTCAGTTAGGCTCCGGCCAAAACACAGGAGATGCGGCGTTCGCTAATCACCCAAGATCACAACTTGACGCCAACAAAACAGAGATGTAGACATGCCGAAAAAAATGAGTGAATGCACAGGTCGGGCCGATCGAACAGAGGCTCGAAAACCAAAATCAAAGGAATGTATTGTGTTTATGACAGGGTCAGAGTCATCCCATCAGGTGACGACTTTAAAACAAAAAATATTCGGCAATGCTATTTGCTCCACCGGTTGAGTAAGTTCTTATTTGCTACACCAGGTAGATCTCCACCCACAGAGCTCCAATCGACCTCAAACCAATTGCATCGTGTAGGTATGGGCTACAGCTATCTGCAATGCTACTTACAAGCTAAATCTGACCGGTGGCTGCAGAGATATGCTGAAAAAGGGGATTCCGCAGCATGCCAGGAAGCAGCAATCGTCTCGAACCTCCGTCCACACCGCTTCAATTGACCTCAAATCTTTTTCATTGTGTGTGCACGGCCCATGCCGTTCTTCTAAGCTATCGGACACTCACATCCGATATATTCCCGCAGAGATATGGTCAACCGAGGGGGTTCCGCAGCATCTAGGGGGGGGGGGGGTAACTGGCAATAGTCCCGCTATGCCTCCCGCCACATAGCTGAACCACGCCTATCTCGGCCCGCATCGTGTTGGCACGGCTCACAGCTATCATTCAAGCCATCCTCCACCCCAATCGGACCAGTGGGTGCAAAAAAACGCCCCCACGCGGGGGCTCAATGGGTCAAGGGCCGGTGGAGCAAAAAATCTTATCTGCTCCACCAGGCCAAAAT
>FN649727.1:680820-698133 GCA_000310025.1 Ectocarpus siliculosus | reverse complement strand
AAATACTCCACCAGGCCAAATCTTCGTTATGGGTACTGTTTATCCTACTACGGCTTGTATTGTGTGGGCACGGCTCACAGCTGTCATACAAGCCATCCTCCACCCCGATCGAACCAGTGGTGGCAGAGGAATACCCACCCACGGGGGCTCAGGGACTCAAGGGCCGGTGGAGCAGAAGAGCTTATCTGCTCCACCAGGCCAAACTCCATCTACCGGGCGCTGGTTGTCTTACGAAGACTTGCCTTGTGTTGGCCCGGCTCACAGCTATCATACAAGCCATCGGACACCCCGATCGAACCAGTGGTGGCAGAGGAACACCCACCCACGGGGGTTCAGTGACTCAAGGGCCGATGGAGCAGATAAGCGTAACTGCTCCACCAGGCCAAACTCTATCTACACCGGGCGCTGTTTGTCTCAAAAACACATTCGTTGTGTTGGCCCGGCCCACATCTATCACTGCCAGCCATTGGGCACCCCAATGGGACACGTAGGTGCAGGGAAACGCCCACCCATGGGGACTCATCGCCCAAAGGCCGACGGAGCAGATATGTGGCCTCTGAGCCATTTCCTCGTCACATTAACTGTATCCTTTAGTCACATTCACTGTATTCCCTCATCACATACTACGCTGTCATGGGATATACACTGTATTCCCAGATCACACACGCTGTATTCGCTGAGGGGATACACTGTATTCCCTCGTCAGATACACTGTATTCCCTGAGCAGATTCACTGTATTCCCTCATCACATACAATGTTTCCCTTACCAGATTCACTTCATTCCCTGATCAGAATCGCCGTATTCCCTCGTCAGATACACTCTATTCCTTGATCAGATACGCTGTATTCCCAGAGCAGGTACACGGTATTCCCTTGTCAGATAAACCGTATTCCCAGAGCAGATTAATTGTGTTCCCTCATCAGATACACTGTATTCCTTCATCAAATTCACTGCATTCCACGGCGTCCACATCTGATGAGGGATACATTGAATCTGATTAGGGAATACAGTGAAAAGTACAAGGAACACGGTAGTGTATTTGAAGAGGGAATACGGGGATCGTGACCAGGGAATACAGTGTATTTGATCAGGGAATACAGTGAAACGAACGAGGCAATACGGTGTATCTGATGAAGGAACACAGTAAATCTGCTCAGGGAATACAGTGAAAAGTACGACGAGCACTCACTGTGTATCGGATAAGGAAATACAGTGATGCTGACCAGGGAATACAATTTATTTGATTATGGAATTCAGTGAAACGAGCGAGGGAATACGGAGTATCTGATGAGGGAATACAGTGAATCTGCTCAGGGAATGCAGTGTTTAGCGTATCTGATCAACAAATACAGTGTATACTACATACAGAGCACTGCACCGTCCGAACACGGCGCCAAGAGGTGTCCGTGAGCAGAGAGGAGTACCGACAGTGTAGGTGGGGTGGCCGTTGTTGACGGAGGGTGCCGTTAGCTGAGAGGGAGTGCCCCAAACCACCAGGAGGGGGGCGTTATTGGGGGGGTGCCCGTTCGTCGGGGTGGGTGGGGAGGAGTGCCCGTTAGCCCGGAGGGGAGCCCGTTTAAGAAAATTTCCCATATCCAGGGGGTGCCTATATCCTGTCACAGTCTTCGTACGACGATCAGCGCCCGGTGTAGATAGAGTTTGGCCTGGTGGAGCAGTTAAGCTCCACCGGCCCTTAAGCCGCTGAGCCCCCGTGGGTTGGGGTTTCTCTGCACCCACAGGTCCGATTGGGGTGTCTAATGGCTTGTATGATAGTTGCGGGCCGGGCCAACACAATGGATGTCTTCTTGAGACAAACAGCACCTGGTAGATGGAGTTTGGCCTTGTGGAGCAGTTAAGGTTATCTGCTCCACCGGCCCTTTGAGTCACTGTGTCCCCATGGGTGGGCGTTTCCGGTCCCATTGGGGTGTCCGGTGGCTTGAATCATAGTTGTGAGCCGTGCCGACACAATACAAGCAGTTAAGCTCTTCTGCTCCATCGGCCCTTGAGTCACTGAACCCCCGTGGGTGGGTGTTCCTCTGCCACCATTGGTTCGATCGGGGTGTCCGATGGCTTGTATGACAGCTGTGAGCCGGGCCAACACAAGGCAAGTCTTCGTAAGACAACCAGCGCCCGGTAGATGAAGTTTGACCTGGTGGAGCAGATAAGCTTATAAGCTTCTCGGCCCTTGACCCACTGAGCCCCCGCGTGGGGGCGTTTCTCTGCACCCACTGGTCCGATTGGGGTGGAGGATGGCTTGAATGATAGCTGTGAGCCGTGCCAACACGATGCGGGCCGAGATAGGCGTGGTTCAGCTATGTGGCGGGAGGCATAGCGGGACTATTGCCAGTTACGCCCCCCCCCCCCCCAAATGCTGCGGAACCCCCCCGGGTGACCATATCTCTGCGGGAATATATCGGAAGTGAGTGTCCGAAAGCTTAAAAAAACGGCATGGACCGTGCACACCCAATGAAAAAAATTTGAGGTCAATTGAAGCGGTGTGGACGGAGGTTCCAGACGATTGCTGCTTCCTGGGATGCTGCGGAATCCCCTTTTTCAGCATATCTCTGCCGCCCCCGGTCAAATTTAGCTTGTAAGTAGCATTGCAGATAGCTGTAGCCCATACCTACACGATGCAATTGGTTTGAGGTCGATTGGAGCTCTGTGGGTGGAGATCTACCTGGGGTAGCAAATAAGAACTTACTCCACCGGTGGAGCAAATAGCATTGCCGAAAAATATTAGTTTCGGGCCATCGCAAGTAGGTTCCGGGAACATGCTGGGCTGCAAAATCTTCTTGCAATATGTTCGTCTCGCGATTTTTTTTCGGGACCCCATTGGAGTATGCATCGTAGTGTGGCCGCCAACTCGTAGACCTGCTCCAGATCTTCATTGTATCGGTGGAAAGAATGGAAATCACTCATGCAAGCACATGAACAAATTAGATCCTCGGACAGCCGAGACGAAAGCTACAAGAAAAACAGGAGATATTTCAACGAACTGCTGTGTCGTTCTTCGTTCTTCTCACACAGCCTCAACCAACTCGCCGTCTACCCTGTTGGTCACCACTCGCACGTCACGGCATTTCAAAGAGCGGCTCTGTTGCTTTTTCTGGTCATGTGGGTGTGTTTCGTATGCTGCTGTGCTCGTTCGTAACGAACAATCGCAGACTCCGGGCCAGGAGTACACGCGTACTAGGTGTACGTTGCGATTCGTTCGGTATCGTAGAGTCGGAGACACTGCATGCGGGAAATGAATACAAATACCATTATCGCCGGAATGACTTCGTTCAACGTAATTGGGGCTTTTTGCACAGGAGTGTGCGTGAGGTTGGCACAACCAAAAAAGTGAAATAGTTTTCCGCGCAGGGATTCGAGATGTTTCGTGAGTCGTTAATATCGCACCGGGGATGTCAACCAAGATCAAGTTGGAGATGACTCGAAACCAATGGCACTCCCCTTTGCGTCCACTCGCCCTTGCACCGTACTCCTCGCCATTGGTCATGCATACCTCGGCCCAGACGGATGTCGACCATGCGCACCAGATCGATGGCCGCGGCCCCGAGCCCCCTGGTTTCGGGACTGCACTTTGGGCATGCGCGCCGTTACAGAAAAGTGTCTCCAGCGTCAGTCGCCTGACAAGTGATGTGCCGTGTGGTAAATATGTCTTGGTTGTTGTCAATGTGAAAGATCAGCCGTGAAACGCACACATTCATATTTAAACCACAGCCGCACCACGCTCACCGAACGACACAATGTACTTCTGAATGACTAAATCAAGACTCATAGCCCTGCAATAACGTGCCCGTACCAAATCCATCAATGCTTTCCCAAAGCGTTCAAATTGCGCAAATACAGGTTCCGAAACCACCACCGCGGTGAGTTGGTGCTAGTTTGCAGCAGTCCTTCAAAGCGGTACACTGCAACTCGAGGGGTTGCCGCGGGGAAAATGCTAGGAAGTCACGAAATAAAAGAAGGCACGTAAAAAAACTCTTCTCAAACTAGACGACACACGGTACAACGCTTAAACAAGCAAGATACCTGTGCCGAATGCATACAAGAAAGTAAAGTCCAAGGTCAATTGCTGACAAAATCGATTGTGCCATAAACTGTGCGCTTCAACCCCCTGGGACTCCGGATTACGTAACGGGGCTCACCTTGTTCGCCAATAGCATCGTGTCACCATGCTGAGGACACGTCAGAGAGCCTCTCCAGCGCAGTCCTGGGAAATCCCTCAGCATAAAAGCTCACGGCAGTCACGACGTATGACAGCGCCACCCACGGAGCTGGAGTGCTGATATCGCCGAAAATCTGAGCAACAAGTTCATTGTCCATGGAAGAGTATTCCAAGACCACAGCGAATATCCCACACTGACCTAGTTCCCCGAGGCCACCGTGCACAAGAACCCCATATCGCCAGAATGTTCGCACACCACCAAGACCGCAGCACCGTGTCAACACCTCTCCAATCGCACCAGGCGGTACACCGAGGAATATCTTCCAACTGGCGCTGAGTGCCGGGGTGTGCTCCAAACAGCATGTGTCGATCACGTGGCCCACACTCTCGGGTCGCTCTGGGTTTAGCCTCAGCAGAACTACCACGTCCTCAGCCGGATCGTCCTAGAGCGGAAAAGTGAGACCCCAAAACGCAAGAGTTGGGATATAACGTACTTGGACAGACCGTTAGGCCAGATGGCATACCCCAACCTGGGTTCAAGCACGCCCTGGCTCTTGAGTCGGTCCCACGAAGCAATGTCTGATGGATCGTCGAGTGTAATGCGCGCGTCACCCGTATCCCCAAGATTCACGAGGCCATCAAAGGTCTCTTGATCCTTGTGGTTGAGCAATGGTTTCAGGATTCTTGCCAGCCAAACCACGTCCAGAAAGACAAACTTCTCGTGGCGGATGAGGGATCCGTCGAACTCCCTGCATGCACAACGTTGTAAAGTCAAAAGATCGAGTTGGCAGTATCCACCCAGGATAAAATCCCAAAGCATTCAGATTATTGAGCCAGCGGCATTCTACGCACATCTCCTCCGGAACGAGGTCGACACCATACTCGAGGCCACCACTCTTCTTCTTCGCGAAGCGATGCACAATACCGAATGGCAGCGATTCGTAACGATCTAGTTTCCAGTCGGCCTCACCATGTCGTTGAAAAGGTGGTCTCCGTATCGGAATGCCAATCTTATATGTCTACCTGATTGAGAGAGCTCCTTCCAAAGCATTCTCGGCGTTTGTGACCGTAATCCCTCTCCTCTTGAGCTCATCAACTGTTTTCTGCCATTTGCTGCTGAGGTCCTCGACCGTGAACCCCTGATACACGACTATCGCGCCTCTAGCCGTTTCCGTCGCGTCTTCTCTGTCACGGTCAGGCGACTTGCGCAGTACCACCTCCACGGGATCTCTAGGCAAGCAACGTAAAAAAAATAACGGGGTCAAATGTAGTTCACATATCCCAACCTGGAGAATAGTCGGCGCTCGTAGCACCCAGTGTTCGAGGACTTCATCCATACGTATGGACGGTACGGGCCATTAGTACAGGTGACGCAGACCCCAACATCAACGACAGTTCGAATGAGGGCCACTCGTGTGAACACCAAAGGGCATTTAGGCCCCATAATCACCAACGCGAACTCGACGGGAGGTGGGCGGGGTTGTTTCGCGGGTGATTCCCTGGTTTTGCACCGACCCACTAGGTAGGCTTTAACGTATGCTATACCGTTCGACTTGGATTCCAGATGAAGCGATTGGCTCTACTTCTTTGGGGTTTTGATTGCCCTACGAATAACATACCTGCCACCCCCTTGTTTGTCTTAATGCTTGGCATCTATTGTTACGCCCCGCGAGTGGCGGGATTTTCTCTGGGTCCACTTTAATGTTTACCTCGAGTTAAGATTAGAGTGAGGTAAAAGCACTTCGTTTTATCGCCATGACGAGCGCGGACGAGGAGGTACTGAATGGAGGGCAGCACGGGTGGTAAAACTGAAGACAAAAGCAACAACAACAACAACAATGCGCTCTTGATGGGCTTCTGTTCAGTGTGGCACCATCGCAAGCCTCGGTAACCTCCGAATACATCCTACATCCACAGCACGCAGGTTCCCCGCTTTTTGTCGGCAGCCTTTCGTGCATAACCCAGAAATATTCATTTACAATTTGCCACAGAGGTCGAGATGGCGTTCCGGTTCTTCCGTGTTGCGCTAGCGGGATATTTGGGTGCACTAGCGTTGTGTGTGTCGTGCCTTTCGCGCTCTTGACCAAGCAACGGTGCTGTGGTGCGCAAGGACCTCCAACAATGGAGAGCTGATTGGTTTTGTTTCACTGCGATAGGCACCAAACAACGCGTTCATGAACGTCGCGAACTCGCCAACCACAAGACACCTGTCTGTTTTCGTCCGCGTTTCAATCGGGGGTTCGCGAAACCCCCTCTAGATAGGGGCATAGTTTTCTATGCCCAAACATCAGGAGGTAAGGTGAGCCTGGTGTCCAGAAGTCCCCCTGGTTCCACGTACGAATGATCCAAAGTCGCTCTAGCCCCCACCCGTCAATCGAAAATCAAGCTCACCTTCCATGCTCGAGGGCTTCCAGAACAGCGAGGGAAATATCCCAGCTGCGAGGAAGGACCATCTGACTTCCTCGGAGACTACCGTCAGACTTGTTGACGAGCCGGGAGTTGCTTCATTGGCCTTCATGCTCTGGCGCGAGCTGCAAGAGGTAGACGCGAGTACCCAACAACGCATATTGGAGAGCATGCCGCAAAAGGGTCGTTCGGGCTGAACAAGGTTCAAGCCACACTGTTAGTTGTGGAGAATCAACGTTCGAGAGCATGCCGATGCACGGCAAGAGCAAATGGAATCTTGGTTCCATGTTGTCCCCGACAGCAGCTTGTTTCCAACGTGATGTTTAAGACCACCATTTGGGCAGAAAAAGGCGCACGAAAACCGCAATAGTGCAAGTGTTCGCACCATCTATACGCCAACATTCATATCTCGATTGCTGCATGGCCAATAGGGCACCTGTGCCGAAAAGGTTCGATTCGAAACATCGGATCGAGACCTATCCTCAGAGACGTATCGACCTATTTTCGGATTTGGAGCAACCGAGGGATCAAAGTCGGTCTAGGAGGGATTCTATCACACGCACGATCAAGGTACAAGGCAAACAAAATCAGAGCCATGTGGGAAAGCTCAAACATGAAACGGCAGGTGGCTACCACCCGCCGGGACTAAAAAAATGTTTCTCGGCAGGTGGCTACCACCCGCCGTGACTAAAAAAATGTTTCTGTTGCAAAAACACTACAAACCAAAAATGGTCGATAAAGTCGATCTAGTACCAAACTGTTAAATATCGATTGCTGAGCCCTACGATTTCGGTCAAACAGATCTAGTGCGAGTGAAGTAGTGGCCAACAGCAGGACATCACATCACTGACCTCGTTTTCCGTGCGCCTTCCTGCCTGACAAGAATAACCTTGACGCTGCGGCGCTTGATCCTGCAAGGATCAGCATAGAGGTCTTCGAAGTAGCCTCTGACACTCTTCAGGCCTTCGGCCACAACGGACTCTGGTGGCTCAGCCCACGGGTTGAAGTGTAGCTCGAGCGACGCGAGCGACCAATCCCATGTTTCTCTAAAATGAAGATCTTCTAGAACCTCAAGCAACCGGTACAGCTGGCTAGGCATCGGCCCACCTACGAGTAATGTAGAGCATGCAGATGAAGTGATGAATATCGTCGCTCGAGTCACCACGTGACTGCGATCTCGGAGAGTAGAGCCTCCAGCAAAAGCTATCGTCTGGTGATGTTCGCAGTCAACACGTATCCTACTCATCTTTCTCATGGTAGACGCGGGATCGTCGACAAATTTGAGATGTTACCGAACGAGGCAGTGCAGCTGCGGCAGGTGAACAGTGCCACGTCGACACACTACCTCCGACGAACTTCCCACGTCATCTCGGGTCGAAATAGATTCTACAGGATGGTGTGCGATGTGTCAGGCGCTTCATTCATGTATTTGCCAACAGAGAAGCACCCGCCTGTCGACCCATATCTTCCTTGCTCACAAGAAAAAATCCCCAAGACGAGCTCTGATGAGCTGAGAAATCCAATCTGGCATGCCGGCATGGAGGACAACCGGCACGACGCACACCCGTTCGTCAGCAATGTACACAAAGCCATGCCGGATACGTGTTGGCCCACTCTGACAGCGACTGCCTAGAGGAACACACCGCTTGCATGCATTGCTTGCTCAATGGAGGCATACCTGACGTGCGGTGAGTTCCCTCTTCATGGCCGATGTCGTTGGCGTTTTCCGTGTGGTCCCAGAGAGCTGTCAAGCAAACAAAGATGGCCGAAGATAGCAATAACGCAGGCAGCCAATAGAGTCGCGGAGCCAGAGCACGAATCACGGATTAACATCGAGCCTGGGGCGACCATGCTCGGGAAACACACAGCGCAGTAGGTCAATATCGTCATTTGTACCACAACAGGTGGGTTGTGGCCTGAAGGCCCACCTTGCACCTCGTGAGGACAAAGTTGGATATTCCTGGATCAACACGAAAAATAGGTACCGCACATCGACGTTGATCCTGGCTCGGCACGTGCGCAGCCGGTAAACCTGATCGTTTGAGCGCGCCTAGCTCTGCGCTGGAGCATCTCCTCGCTACTTGCAACCCGTGCTAGTCCCTCCTAAGTACGGCGAAATTACGCCACATGAAGTACGCAGCGAGGTGGTGTTTGACCTACATTCAAGTTGAAGGTAAACACATCGCGTCAAACAGAGCGCACGAGCTATGCTGAACCACGCAGTCATGGTTTGCTTGTCAGCCCTGTTGTACTTGTGGCCCACATCAGGCCTTGCCCGGCAAAATATGCCCCAACTCGTTAGGAAAAATAAATACACACACAGAAAGACTACCCATTCGAGATATGCAACTCATACACACGCACGGTGTGGTGAAATAACATGCCGAACATTACTTGAAAACCCTGCTAGTAGGCAGTATACCTGCCAATGTTCAGCCAGCGCAATATTTTCTGTTCGAAATGTAGAATAAAGCGCCAAGTGTTCAAAACGGTTGTTGGATGTGGAACCTCCAGCATAAAAGTGCTTGTGTTGAAGATGACCCGCGACCCTACAACTCCAGGCATGGGTACAATAACGGCTGGAAAGCTGACTCCGCAAGTGCAAGCAGAATACCGGTCAACTCAGCGGTCATTCGTCTACCTCAAAAACCTCCCACAGCTATACTATGTCGCGAGTTCGACTCTCAGGCGAAGTCAGTAGCTTTAGTTCGTGTCTACAGCCGTAAAGAGCTCTTCGTTGATGAGTAAACTCGACAGAAAGAGGTGCTGAATCTCTATCGGGTCATTCAACATCAACGTGTGCGCCGAGGATGAGCTCTTCTTGGGGGCCCTGGATCTGGGCTCTACCTACCGTCAGAGGCAGGGCCGTAAGGTATGTAGACTGCGGGCGAGGGTAGTGCATGGCATGACCATGACCAAAATCAATCAAGCAAAAAACACAATCGTATTGTGCAATACAGCACACCAATACCGTTCAAGAATCCCGAAACCCCAATCCCGATGGAGAGCCAAGAGAAGCGGTACAGTGCGTGGCGACATGTCGAATTCCCCCGTTTCAGTCAATAAATTGTTGTAGCAAAGATGCACGAGCAACCTTCTGGGCCGAAAACTGAATGCACGACATTCCGTTGGCGTCCAAGCCCAACACAAACACGCACGCCGGGAATCGGACCACACCGGGAGTGGACAAAGAGAGAGTGGTGTCATAAAAAAGCACGTTTCAGAATACGTGCTCCAGCGCGTTCCCCATTTGTTGCAATTCAAAAGCGAAAGTCGAGGAAACGAGCCTGAGACGTGAAGTTGAAGCTCTTGATGCCGCTCCAAACGCCATTCCAAGCGTTTACGCGATGACAACGAAATCAAATTTGATTCTCAAACTACCGACCCCAGGAATGTCTTGATCCTTGAAATCGGCCAACGGGGTATCGTATGTCATCATACCATTGTTGGCAAACTCGCATCGTTACGAGGCTGCGGCGTGCTCATCATCGGAGTAGGAGGCAAGGCAGTCAACAACACGTACACGTTTTCGCACGCTACTTAGGGATGTCGCGCGCGGAAATGAGCGTCGCGCGCCTCTGCAGCAAGCGGGGAAAAGTGAGGACGGATTGCTCAGAAAGGAAAAAAGCAAGGACAACCTGAACTAATTTCGATCCACAATACACACACTTAACACAGCGCCCGCCAAAACCATCACGATCGCTCATACTCCCCAGCGTACTCCATTCAAACACACGACGTCTACAACCGCAAACGAGGTGAGCCAACCTGTCACCCCAACCTGTCACCCATGTGAACACTGGTTTCGCTTACCGGACAGCTTGTTGCGGTCAAGATGCAGCTTCACGAGGTTACCGAGTCCACCAAGCTCCCACGGTATGGCACCTGCAAAGAGCACCAGCAAGAACAACACACACCACCATATCCGGATCACATCTTCAGCAGTAATTGACCCCGCTGCAACACTAGTGTTGTACGCGAAGGGTGCATGCGGTAGAACTCATAACAACGAAATTGGCGACCGAACATGCCCCAACTCCTCTGAACAAAAAAGAGAAAAAGAAGGGCGCACAAGCGCAATTGCCAATTATCCGTTTGCAGGAGGCTAGGCATCGTGACAACTCCACAAGGAACGCCCACAACACGATCACACCCAACGCTCCTAGTTCCTTGGGCTCTAGCAGAAAACTCCGACAAAGCTATCCCCGCCAGGTGAGTGACGGCGAAAAATATTCTGAACCATTAGACGGGGTATTATGGTTGTTGTTGTTGTTGTTGTTGTTGTCTTCACATTAAATCATCAGTTGCTAATTCCAGAATCTAGCAAAGACTCGGTCCGTGGTCACAAAAATGCTAGAGCCATCAGAAGATCTATAAAGAACACGCACACTTGGCAAGAGAGGGGACAAGCCCGAATAGGTAAATGTGACCCACAATCGCATGTAACGAAGACAGGGTTGTTCAACAATATTCAATGAACGATACCTGCCAACCAGACCCCAACCGAGTCGCTGACCGTGGTGGAGCAACTTGTAAACAGCCAAAAACATAACGGGTCAACAACGATGTCCCTATCGTTCTTTCCTCCTCTCCGTCCTACGGCCCGAGCACAACCATGACAAATTCACATTGCAGTCCGCGCGCGGAGCCTGGGTCGGGGGGGAATCGTCTGCGTTGTGGGTTCGCAAGACGCCAACCTTAAATAGGTGACTGATCAGCGTTGCAGTCATGACCATCACCATAAGGGTGAACAGGCCTTCCTCGCGAAAATGGCAGTGAGGTGGCAAGCGGCAAGCTCGTCGCAACCATGGCCACGGACACGGACGCTACGGCGGCAACCGACCATTGCAACGGCTTGAACCGGCAGTGGTAAAGGCGCTAACGGTGAGTGCGACGAGAAAGGCCGCGGAGGTGGCGGCCGACGCAAGGAGGGACGTCGCCGGTGTTGAAGGTGCGACAAAGGGGAAACCGGTCGGCCTAGGGCAAACCTCCCGAAAACGACTTCATCACCTACCGTAATTGGGCGTGTTATGGCACCGGGGTTCGATCGTTTTTTAATCATTCCTATCTTGGGTGCCACAACACCGATACCGGTGCGGAAATGCAATGAAATCAATTCGTTCTTTATTTCCAACGCACCCCGGTGCGATGACACCGATTGGTGCGATACTCAAGAAACGAACACAGGCGTTTCCGGGTACAAATACCGTAATTGTGCCTGATACGGTGCATAAAATGAAGCGGCTGATGCAAGTTTGGGGTACCGTGTACCAAAGACAACAGACACTGTGGTTCCCTGCTGGGAACGGTATACCGTGCGGTATCGCTTTTCTTCCAACCTCTTTATTGGTCGCAAGCCCCTGATTTGTTGGCTGGTGCTTCCCTCTGTCTTTGTCTGCCTCAAGGGACTTGGTACCGGTACAATTGTAGTACCGTATACGACCTCCTTCCTGTTCGGTTGGTTGGAGGCTTAGAATGTGTGTTGCGCATTTGATTGAGTGAGTGCGTGCATTCGATGTACGGAATACCGTAGGAAAAACTTGATCATTTCTATGCGCACTCCTCGACGGTACGATACACACACATGAAAGGAACGGCGCCTGAATTAGTATCTACCGACCCTCTCAGCCGTTCGTTACATACAGTTCGACACGTGGCCCGGAGGGTACCAGTACATCGCGGAAGCACGCAAATGTACGTCCTAAGCCGGTTATATATCGTTGATAGCGCACCGGGTGCGTTTACACCGATACCGGTGCGGAAAAGCAATAAAATCAGGCCGTTCTCGATACTTTTGCGCACCCGACAAAGAAAAAAACAGCTCGCACCGCAGGAAGAAGGTGGGGCACGAAAATAAAAATAAAGAAGAAAAGAGCCCTGGTGTTGTACCCCCTCCTGTGTGACCCTGGATGGTTGTAGTTGTACGAAAAAGTACACTGAAAAGTATAGTACTCCACATACACCACGAAAAATGGGGGGACTATCGTCAAAATAAATAGGATGAAAACACACACACACACACACACACAACCCCGGTGCCATAACACCCATGGGTGCGAAATCAACGATGGGTGCCATAACACGCACAATTACGGGTATAATTTGACGAGACACGGCACGGCAGCGGGGCCATCGGCAATGGTTATTGTGGGCGGACGTACGACGTCACCTAGATCACCGCACGCACTTCACTACAGGGCGGTTTGTGGAGCATTGCAGAATACCAAAAGGGTTGTCGTAACCCCGCCCCGCTTTGGTGTGGAGGGGGTAAACAGCAAGTCGAGCTGCCGCGCACATTCCATCCACTACAGTAGCATCAGCAGATGGTAGAGATGACCACCATAGAAGCAACGGGAGAGGGTGGATTCAAAGGGGATGGCGAAATGGTCGTGCACCCCTAGCCACGTCGGAAGGGGCGTGGGGGACGGCAGTGGGCGACCCCTAGCCCGTCGTAAAAAGAAAAGCAACAAGCAGCGTGGCGCTGCAGCGGGCACTCTCCTTCTTGATGTTGCTATACTCGATGGGATTTTGTAGCGCGTTTTGACCACCTCGCTGGTCGTTTTGAGCGCACGCGGGTTGCAGAAGCACGGAGGATGTCCACGCTCTGAAGTGTTCACGTGCACGTGTTCAATCTTCTTCCACTAGCTCTTCACGTAAGACCTCAAGACCTCGACGGTTGCGGGTACGTTCGTGTATTACCGCTTCCCCAGCATTCCAGGTCTGCCCGTGCACAGCGCCAAGACTTGTTGTGTTGTGCCATCAAATTCAGACATATCGCCCCGACGCCAATGTGACAAGGGGGGACCGCCCTCAAAAACGGAAGTTGAAGAAATTTGCGAAACAGCTTTTCTCGAAAACCGTTATCACCTCTTGTCAGACCGTATTTGTATCATGCTGATTCAAGGAAAGCCGCCACTATCTGTCATAAGTTCGATCGGTATGCAAGGGGCAGGTATTGGGTGTCTATGATCATGACAGTGTTGGTGAGAAAGGAAAGTGGTGCTCACACGAAACGATCGCCTGGAGTCTCCTGCATGTGCCGATCAGGACCACCCTTTAAAAAAAGGGAGCGAGCCATCCTATGATAGTGGCTTCCGACGAGCGTGAAACCGTTACAAGTTCCCCGTTCATTTAGGGGGCACTGGGGTACGCAGTGCTTCCTCTTCAAAAATCTAGGAACGCCTGCACATCCGAGTTTTCCTAATTCAAACTCCAGTACGAAACTTCCATCGCAAATTAACCGTCCGCTGACTCCCCCTCGTGACCAATGTTAGTATCTGAGATGTTAGCCCTTGTGATACACTACAGATTACCCGATCCGCGATTTGCCAAACGATCAATCTATCATCGAGATCAGTGAGATACAAGCAGGATTTTTGAAGCTGCTGTGCGGTCCGATTTTGAAACGCTTCAAGCACCTTTGTTCATGGCTAGACCTACATATACATGACCTCAGGCATTCAAATTGACTATAGCGACGAGTAGGATGTGTGAGGGAATAGTTGCGCTGACATTCGCAGCCCCACACCCTCACATAGGCTATGAATCGCGGTCAGTGTGTGCTTGAGGCGTTTCAAAATCGAACCGCAAAAAGCTCCAAACATCCTGCTTGTAGCTAGCCGCTCTCAAGAGGGATCGTATGACAATCGCGAACCGCTAAACGGACTCCTGTAGTACACGTCAACACGATGCCGGCAATACTGCTGCCGCACATACACATTGTTCCCCGACGCTCCATGAATTCCAAGGAAGCCCCGCCCTACACCTAGAGAACGCCGCGGTATAGTCGGCGGTCCCGATATCCCGTTCCAGGTCGCACAAGACACAACCTGGACTACTCTGCAGCAATAACAAGCAGTGCGTGGCGGTCCCCAAAACGGCCGCGTTAGAACACTCGTCGAGAGCTTTCCGAAAACGCGTCATTTGATGCTAGCATATTCTGTTCGTGGTATGAACACTGAACTGTTGGCATTTTGAGCACATATTCAACCTATCCTATGGAATATTCACTCGTCCATTTTTCCAATGGCAAAAAGAACCGTCAAGGTTCTCCCTGGTGCTGAAGCCAGAGAGCGGGCACCAGGTATGGTACTGCTGTGCTTCCACCTACGGAAGGCATTGGACCACGACGGGAGGGGGTGATTCTGTCGATGTGCGGGGTTCTATCAGTGGTACCTCTGTTTCTTCTCCTGGTTTGAATCGCAAGCGCGTGAAAGCTCCGCTTTGTAATCCCCCTTTTCCTCCAGAACACCCAAGGATGGGGTGAGGTGCCTCCTACGAATCTTGGGCACAAACGCCTCTTTAGCACAACCTTCTGTTGTCGGAGCAAGACCAAACCGGTGTGACGAAGAGTGCCCTATTTTTCGTCCTCCTCAGAAGCCAATAGATCGTCAATTGGTGTCCTATAGGTCTTGGTTGGGTCGAAAAGGAGGGTCATTTAGGATCCCCGGAAATTAGGCGGAAATCAAACTTGGGCCCCTACATCGCGTATGAACAGGCCGATATTTAGAGCCTTTTTCTCCCTCCTGGGATGAAGGGAAAAAAGGCCGCGCTTCGCGCTCCGCGGCTCAGGCTCGTTATCATCGAACCCAAAAACACGGGGGGGGAAACGTTTCGGGTTCTTGCGTGCAGGTATACGGAGGCAGTTTATCCATGTGGAACCGGATCGGTGAAAGGAGCAAAGGCAAAAAGAAAACCGCGTGCTCCTTTCGCCGGTCGGGATGTTTGACCTAAGACTCTGACAGGCACACCACGGGTGCTGAAACACCACTCACAACCCCAGCAAGACCTGCCAGACTCACGTCCAGGTCAATTGCAAAGATAGACCAGCGACAGAAGACGGGTTCAGCCCGTTGTTTGTCCACACCACGACATAGCGTGGTACCCTCGTCTTCAACTGCTGCTCCTTTATGCGCTGCATTTCTTTCTATCACACATATATGACAAAATCGGAAACAGTAGAATTAGCACAGCAACAGCGGCAAGGCCTCCAACGCTCTGATTCTTTGGTTTGGCCGTCTATGTCATACTCACTCCCGGCACTGTGCTGCTTCGTGGGTATTGGGGGCTCGGGTGCTGCTCAAGAAGGTGTGTGCAGACGGGTGCCATATACCCAAACAACCGTTTGAAAAAATGCGGTGAGATGACCTGCTCTTGGTCGAAACCAGGAACACAACTTGACGGCACCGTGCAGGAGTAGATCAGTAGGCCTCTGACACGCTAGTTCTTTCGGATAGGTCGGATGTGTAGCTGGTCCTCAGCGCCACTACCCCTCCGTGGCCGTTGGGCTCGTCTACATTTCGACAGAGAGTGGTGAAAAGAAGGGGGCTGCAACGGGAGAAATGAGGGGCAAGACTTGAGGAAATCGCAGGCAGCACCCAGGTTGTGACAATTCGCCCTGCTCCCGGTGCTGAAAACAGCAGGCCGGGTGGGCAAGGTCGTTGTAAGTGTGCTGTCCTTAGTGCTGGGTGCTACTCTTTGTGCTTGTACCACTGCTTTATGGTAAGCAAAGCCAAGTCGATCTGGTGTGTGTCGAGCACGGCGTGTTTCGCCGAAAGGAAACAATGACATCACGATAGCAACAAGGACCAAAATCTATAGAACCCGTTTTCTGTGTTTGATTCAACGGGCGCGTTCTCTTGCTCGGTGTTTTTGGCATCGATAACAACGGCCTCTCATTGCAAATACTCCAGTAGTAAATAGAGGCCCATGTGTCATCAGATATGGACAGCAATTCGGCGATTTTAATCCCCGGCTGGCCGAACAACAACGATGAAATACTCTTACCAGCATTCGATGTAAAATGATGACAAAAGGACACGGTGCGAGACGCGAGCGGGGTTTCTCCGCAAAAATGCCCGTGGACAAATAAAAAACACGTGAACACATGAACCCGAGTTTGTTTCCTGATTCCCTTTTCTCAGGCAAGCAAAGAAGGCCCAGCCCTCCAACTCTAGCACAATACCCTGTCAGTTCTTCCACCCGCGTCGCACCAAATCAAGGAATGCACGACAATAACTCACTGGGGCATCGCGTTGCACCCGGGCTACAGCAGTGATACTGTATGCATGCATAGTTCATAGTACGAATCGCAGCGTCCTGAAAAATCCAGGAAATGCCTGCATACCTCAGTTTTCCAAAGTCTAACTCCAGTACGAAATTACCATCGCAAACTAACCGTCCGCAGCCGTCGATTGTGTACAATGTTAAGGTGTCTGAGATTTAGCCCTTGTGGCAGAACGGGTAGGTAGACTTGTAGACTAAATAGTGGTCCGCGATTTCCAAACGATCCTTCTCTCATCATCGAGATCGGTGAGCTACAAGCAGGATTGTTGAAGCTGCTGTGCGGTCCGATTTCGAAATGCTTCAAGCACACAGCAACGGCGAATCAGCGCCTATGTGAGTGTGTGGGGCCGCGAACTTCAGCGCAGCTCTTTCCCTCACATGTCCTACTCGTCGCCATCGTCGATTTGAATGCCTGATGCATGTAAAGTAGGTCCGCATTTCTTTCGATTTCAGACCGAGAATGAAAGCCAAAAGACCAGATCGTGATGCATATGCATACGTAGGCTCTCACTCATATTGAAGACAAGTAGGGAAGAAGCAGAAAGCAAATCACTCTCTGGCGAAAGCAAACCTTGATTGTGTCAGTCGCGGCGTGCTGCACGGTCACGGTGTCTGCACTACTGGCGCTCACCACGCTGTAACCGGTGCCCCCCCCCCCCCCCCCCCCCC
>FN649727.1:658669-669108 GCA_000310025.1 Ectocarpus siliculosus | reverse complement strand
GCAGCAGACCCAGCACACCGCACAGCAGCCGCAGAGGGCGCGAGAGGGGGGGGGGGGGGGGGGGGGGCAGGGCGAGGCAAGAAGGGTGCATACATCGGCTCAAACATTCCCGGTTGGGGGGGGTGACATCGGACAGGTTTTCGTGAGGATGCCATACAAATCTAACCCGTCAAGGTGCCACGGGTTCTAGCCGAGGGGGGCTCTCCGCGTACGTTGTACTGCGAGCAATGCGCACGGAAGGCGTGTCGCAAGGGTTTCAACTCGCTACCTGGCGTTTTCGATTAACGGGCGGAGTGTTTGATTTCCCACCTGTTTCGACCACCAATCGGGCAGAACCAGGTAGCCTTTCTCGTTGAAGTGCTCACGTTGCTGCGCACCGTTCAACAAGGGCAGGAAGAGGGAAATGCTTGTGTTCGTGAAGGCAGGTCGTGGCAGTCCGCTGCTCGCAGCCGCAAGCGGTCCAGCGCGCGGTGCTTCGGCTTTCTTTGTTGTGCCGTGTGGAATCTCAAAAACGAGGTGTGCAAGGCATTGAAATCTTGAGAGCACTGCAGTAGATAGACTCGACTGCTGTTGGAGCTGCGTTTGGTCCTTGCGAAGAGGCCGTGCACATGATTGTCGCCTCCCACTACGCGCGTCGATGACATTTCCGAACCAAGCTGAAGAAGTGTCGCCTTGACACACACATCCTGCCAATGTATGGTCGTGGCCACGATTTTGAAGCATATGTACCAAAACGTACCAGCTCTTTTGGTCAGCACAGAGGATCAGAGGCCTTGGGCACCAGTCGTCCGAGGTTGTGAACATAGGGAATGAAAAGCATCGTCGTACACAGGCATATACCACGTCCTGCCTAGTACTAGAGGAGACCCTGTGGAGAAACGTTACCAACGGGCCAATGTTTTTTCTGACGACGCCGTCAAACTTTCAGCCAACCGGCACACAACGTATGCATACTTTTGAGAGATATCGCAAAAAGAATGTATGCAAAGTTGGCGAGAAGCAACCAAGAAGGACGACATGGCAGCGCCAAGCTTTGGGAGTCGTTGCCCGATTGGAGGCGACCATGAACAATAAGAGAGGGCCGCCAACCTCATCCCAAGTGCGGAATATCAAACGTTTTGAACCTAACCGCGTTTCTTTAGACGAGACACACGTACAAAGTTAGAGAACTTGCGCCGCTGGGAATACGCGAGGCCGCCATGAGGGCTACAGCAGGAGCCGCACAAGCTGGCCAGTACACTAGCCGTGCCTATGTACGAAGTACAAAGCACCGAACAGACAGTGCGCGCAACATATATACGCGCCGGCAGGTTGAACTTGACCTTCGAAAGAAATATACCACTCACGCCGAAAACTCAGCGGGCCCATGGTGCCTACCTCCTCTGAAAGAAACTTTCCCTCGCCTGCGCCTTTGTTTTCACCCGTGCCTTCCATGGCTATCGCGTGTGCCCTCTGCTAGTTCGGCAACCGGTGGCACCACACTCAAATCTCCTCTATGTCCTCTGTCCCGGACAGAGCCCTCCTGTCTCGCCGCCAGTCGTAAAGCCTCCATCCATAAAATGAATGACCGTCCGCATCATCCCCGGTCCCGACAGTCTCGCCGATCAACGCCGTGCTTTGCCTACGTATCTGGCCACATCCAGAACAGAGAACATGACGAGGAAGCCATTGGTCTTGGCGGCCTTGGCTGCAGGTCAGGTCTTTGGTGTCGCCAACGCCTTTCACGTCTACCCACCTCCAACCCTGAGCAGCCGCGGCGGACATGTAGAGATAGCGCCCACACGGCCCTTCTCCTGTCTCCCTGCTGCCAGCTGCGGTGCACATCGCCGGCGATCATGCTGTGGCAGGCGAGAGCTTCAGCTGGCGTTGGAGAGTGAAGCACTGGCGGTAGGAGCAGGTGGGACAGATGCAATGTTGAGGAAAACGAGCGCCAAGTAGCCGGGCGTAGTCGCAAAAACTGCCATTGAGATGCTGTATTGAGATGTGCGAGGACAGCAGCAGTACTTCGGCGCGACCTTACCCACCCCTGCAGCAGTGTAGACTCAAGTGTGTTGCAAGGGACAACACACTATAATCGCGCCAGCAAATGATGGCCGAAGAACAGCGAACATTGGTATACGATTGCAAAGCATGAGCTTGGGGACAATGGCAGGATGATCGGTTTACGCCAGTGAAGGGTAGCAAAACGTCCCTGACTCACTATTTAGCTCTGACAGTAACGGTTACTTCAACCCTACCGGCCATTTTCGAGCAAAGCCACTCCCCGCCATTCTTGAACAAACCTTGCGATTTGCAAGGTTGATATATATCTCGGCGTGCTTTACCGGGGACCAGTTAGTTGGGTTTGCGAGGGCACTGAATACAACACTGCGTGCGGTGTATGCTTAATATATATGTATGTTGTACTGGACGGAAGGCGAGCAGAGCTCGTCGACACAGACAGCGCCGCTGTGGCATCAGAATTTACCTCGAGCAGCTCCTACCGCATGACATGATGCTATGTGCACTGTGTCAAGGAATGAAACATTATGCTCCGAGTTTTAGGTATGGGTTCAAGGGATTACACCCAGGGGAAAGGGGATCGATAAGGCGGTGCCGTCGCGATTCTGTCGTTCTCGCGCCGCCCCGGGTATTACACCTGCCGAGCACCATCCGCGGGCCGATAACTGATCTGCGTCACCGCATGCTGCTTGTCTACTTGACCGTGTTACCGACACAGAAGTTTATGAATTACTGCTTTACCTCTTGTCCGCTTGTTACACCCAGTGGCTAGGGTTTGTGCTCAACCTGATGCTGGCGTTGACACGCTGGGTCGAGCACTGTTTTGTGCTGCTGTTTCCTCAACGCTTCACGTCGTTATGCATGTCTGAGGGCGCTGCCTGTCTAAAGCTTGTCATTTTGTTTTTAGCCGGCACGCGTTTCGGGTTGAAGCAGAAATGGTAACGGGTGACGAGAACGGACCGAAGAAACAATCACTTCAAGGCGTACAGGTCTCCCGTCCCCAATCCCATGAAGATCGTCTCGACGACGTCGCAAGGATTTGAGGAAGAAAGACAAGAGTCACATTGCAGCTAAGATAACGTGACAACGCGTACATCCTCAAAGATATGTTGTAGCCAACGAGAGGTGTGAGGGCCCATAGAAATACAGCGAAGCTGCGATTGGCGCCGCCCGACTGCACAAGATGCAGATTTCTCCGCGTCTGACCGACGGGTTGACAGGATCAGCAGTTCCGTGCCCGCGTCGCATAGTTAGCTCGCGTTGAGAGTCGAGCAGAAACGGGGCGGCTGGCGTGAGTCCTCGGTGCTGAGCGTCCGCGAGATGTGATTTGTCACGGAGACGGATAGAAATATCCCTTTCGTCGGCCCCACGTCGGCCATAGACCGACGGTGTTCCGATGCACAGCGATTTCCGCAGGTACACATCAGCATGTGCTTAGACGGCCCGTGCTAAGTAGGGTTGAAAGCCGTCAGAAAAATGTTGTGATATCGCCGCGTAGGCAGTCGTACTTGTGCTACCTTTCCCTCGACCGGAGCAGCGGTTCCGCAGTTCCGCACTAACAGCGAGGTGCCACGGCACCCCGACAAGGGAGGAGAATTCTGCCCCAAAAGATAAATTCAGCGATGGCAAACATGCTGCAACCGTGAAGCCCTCGGAAGACCTGAGACGACCTAAGAATAATCCTATCCGGTGCCGCCACTTTAGGACAACTCAGATGGGCGCCACAAGAAAAAGGCGTGAAGGTCACTTGTGTAGTCTCTGGTGCCGGTGGCTAGGGGACACCGCGGAGACAGAGGGCTCCCGCGATGTGTCGATTTTCCTCGACGCTCCCTCGCATTCTGCGGTAGGGTCTATCGCTCTTGCGATCGTCCATCTTCTTGTGCTGTGTGGTAATTAATGTGAGAAGGCTACCTAAGTCTCTCGCAAATCAAGCGCCCGCCGAGGGAGTCGAAGGGCGTTCTTCTTTGACTGCTTCGCGCAACAATCGTTTTTCTATGGCGGTGGCAGCACAGAAGTTGTGACCGCGAAAGGAACACAGCGGCGATTTGAACACTGTAGCGTGGACTCGCCACACATGCAACAGTAAACACTCGCATGCAATGGCAGACCAACACGACTGGCAGCATAAGGTTCCTGCAGGAACAATGTTTTCCTGCAGTGCGGTTTTAGAAGGGTGGAAATATTATCGGCTAGAGGATCACCATACTTGTACACTGTTCCTGGATCGGGGAATGGTTTCACCAGTGTATGATTGCCTTTGTCTTCTTCTCGGCAGCTAGGCCTACCAGCAGTAGAGCTGTGGATGGCGTGGCAGCTTGTATGGCTGTCGTCATCCGACAACACTGTGTCACCCCCCTCATCTCAAGACCGCCCCTCACTTGTTCCCTCCTCTTTCCCCGGCGTCGCTTCTTACTTGGCTGCATTTACCCTTGTGTAATTTGTTTTTGTTCGCTGTGTCGTTTGTTGGTGGCTTGAGGGCAGCCGTGATCGCGGGGGCAGCAATCATCGGAGCAGGGCGAGGGTTGTCAACGCTCGCCGGTGCGTTTAAGCTCGCGGACTACCGAACAACGAGGTAAGAGTTAAGCAATGTTGGCCTGTTCGACACTCCCAAGATACCATCGATTAACCGTGCAGACAATGGTGCGCCAGGCGTGTGGTTGCGAAGCCTCGTTCTTGCGAGAAAGGATTAAAAGATCATGCGCGAAACAAAGTGAAGCAGTAGTTCTTGTGCAGTAGTCATGGGAAGGGGCAGCGTTCTAGTGTACGTTCCGCGCAGAGCGGGTACCGCGGCTGGGTTTTCTGTCTTCTCCCGTCTCTCGGCTTGGTCCTGCGCTGCCCAAGCATGTGATCTCGCACCGACCCCCAGCCTATTCGTTGTAGGGTGCTTAGACCATGGCACATCCACAGCTCAAAAGTCGCCTCTCTTCACACTACTCCTTTTCTGTACGGCAATCAGGACCACGTGCCGTGTTGACGAACATGTTGCTATGCCACAAATGTCTAATCTCTTCCGCCGTATTTCCGACAATCCCGCCCGCCCCACCGACCGCGCGCCCGTCGCCACTCTGGGTGCGTTCGTGCGCGGGAAGCAACTGACAGCGGAATACCATATATATATATATCCACAGAAATGTGTCTGCTTCCGGCCTGTTGTTTTGGGCACCTGTGGTACTGTCATTTGTTTGACCTCTTTGTTGTGGTGTTGTATTTCCTTGCCCTTGTCTCTCGTGCTTTCCAGCGGCCACGATCTGCGCCTGGACGAAAAGTTGGGATCCAAGCGCCGTCGACTTGACCCTTCCTCGGAAACGACTTCCGGTTCCTTAGAGAGTACGGGTGGAAGAGGCGCTTCTGAGACGGCGCTGGGAGTGGAGACCGACTGGCGAGAAGAGATCCGACTGGCTTCGCAGCTGCCGGATGATAGTGTTGTGTTCGGCGGTTCAGGGGGTATGGAAAGAGATGGTGGAACTTGAGATGGAGCGACAAGGGGGCGTTGTGAAGGAAGACTTCCCGAGTTTCCGTGCTGAGTAGTAGCATCTGGCCGGTTGAGTAAGTTGAAACATGCCTCTGTAAGGTAAGACATCAAGCAGCCCAGCGATACAGTTGTTGGTAGGGCATGACGTTATATTGCGGATTGTTGGTTGTACGTCATTAGTGTTGAGGAAAGCATGTTACTTACAGGGGTGATGCACGTTAGGCTCGTAGACAAGAATTCGTACACCGACATCTTGGCTGTCGATCCTGCACGCTTTCTGCTCGGCTGAGATGGTTACGTTTGCGTCCAACTTGAGAGTGAGGCTAATTGCTTAGGTGTAACGCAAACGGGCCAGGTGTAGAAGGGTGGAGCCAAGAGAGCAATGTCCGTCACATGCGCACTTGTCTCTCTCATTTTAGTGTTGATACTCATCAGTTTGAGTTTTTGGCTTCACGATCGATAGTCATGCTGTGGGCACCTCGGCTCGAGAAGCGGTGTCAACTACTTGTCGTATTCAATTCTACTCGCACCAGTAATCGCGGTATCTCGAGTCCCGAATGTTGCCTACAACTGGTCGTTATGGCTGTAGTACCTGCAAGTTGGGGGGGTCCGAGTTGACAGTTTGCTTTGAACGAGAAGATTTCCAGGTCCAGCTTGTCCTACTTTCTACCTTCTTCTTTGCGAACAACCCGATGGCCTATGTAGCATATATCGGAGTGCAGCACGGTGCTGCGGGATGTCCAGGTGGCGAGGGCCTCTCCAGAGCAAGGACCACCCTCGTGATGATGTGTGCTTCTTTGTGTACTTCCGAACAGTATCGCTGGACCTGCTGCTGTAGTTGAGCGTCAGGAGGAAGCAAATGCACCTTCACATAGGCGGACTTCGGAGTCGACGGGCTCATCCGGACAGCTATATATACGGCGATCAAGAAGGGCGTTGTGCCATGGTAAAAGGGGGTCTGGATAAGTCACAACATTCGCACCCCTACCAAGCCGGGGAGAAGTCACCTGTCGTGTCGTGATGATGAACAAAACAACGGCTTGACTACAGCAGTACATGACCACAAAAGGATCGTTGGCCAGATGGCGACCTTGAACTCCAGTCTGGCTGTTTGCGGCACGCGAAGGACGGGAGTTGGCAACCTCCCTCAGGTACCGTAGCTTCACCACAGCCGTAGGCACTGGTACTGTACTACTGCTGCTGAACGTACATGCAGTCCACACGTGTGCGTACGTCCACTCATTCTGCCGTACACTAGAATTCAAACACAGCAGCAGAGTTGCGTTTCATGATTTTTGACGACCAACAGCACCACTACTTTGTCACAAACCTCGGTCATAGAGCAGGTGCTTCTTTTGCAAGGTAGAGTTCAGACGCGTAACGTGGGGACTCTCTCGTCGAGGAACGCAAGCCACGAGGCAAGATACACACAGGACAGCCGGATCTGGTTCATGCAACACCTGACACGCGCGCGGGCACAATATCTATCCCCGCCCCCGCCCCCCCCAATCTAACTGATTGTTTGCGGTGCCCCCACAAGCAAGCAACGTGGGAAGTGGTTGACCGGTACATGACAGAGCACACACCACAGCGCAGGGACCATGCACGCCTTAGCAACGCGCTTAGGCGTCAGCCGCCAACGATTGCACTGCCTGACCCGAAGAATAGCCGACAATCAGCTGGGAAACCCGCTGCGTGCCGCGGTCGTGCCCAGTACCACCGCTGCTGCCAGCCGGAGGTGTGCTTCTTCATCATCGGATGATCGCGAGAGGGAGATAGCAGCGGAGCTCTCCAGAGCGCCGACACCCACGCCACCGCCGCTCGGCGACCCCAAGCACCGACGGGCCGCCACCGAGATACTCGTCAATCGGTCGGGGCTGATGCCCACCCGCATGACCCACGAGAAGGATGACAGGCCGCCGCTGACAGGGCTGGCGAAGGAGCTGGAACAAATGATCGTCCTGAACGGGCCCATGACGGTGCCGGAGTACATGATCTACGCCCTACAGCACCCCAAGTACGGCTACTACATGCGGCAAGAGGACAAGATCGGCCGCGGCGGGGACTTCATCACGGCGCCGGAGATTAGCCAGGTGAAGACAGTATTAGGCTGTGAGTTTTGTTCACGAGACTGTCAGAAAAAGAGTCAGCGAAAACGCTCCCACTGCCGTACAAGGACTGCTGCGTTGTTTGCTACTCGAACCAATCGATGCTCTCGGGTAGGAGATGAGCAGTAGATCCATTTTCTGCCTGGGTAATATGGTTCCCATACTGCTGTCTATGGTTGCTGGCGTGATGAACCCCATTAGAAAGGGGCCAGCGAACCTCAACCGCCTCCTAGGAGTTTCAATGTCTCTCGTGCGTCTCCTATTATAGTCAATACAGCAGTACACGTGTGTGTTGGATACCAGCTAAGCTTGCCTCTCCAGGCCCAGGTCTGTCTTGGTGCCGCCGCTGACCCTGCCGCAATGATGTTGTACAAGGGATCGCGCACCTCTAAACCACTACTGCTGTGGCGGCAATAGTGATCGCGGACGGCGTTGCTAGGCCGTGTTCAATGTGCACGCATGTTTAGGTTGCTCGAATGTCGCGCGCGGACGTGCAATAAGGGGCACGATACAGCACTACTGTAGTGTACGACAGGTACAGCCGCTGCAGTAGCAGCAGCATGCAGCCCGGTAGCAGCCCCTAGCCACCAAAGCCGGGTGCCCCCCCCGTTGGATCTGTGCGATTTGGCCTGCTTGTGGTGAGCTCCAGGCTCCTAGGGCTTCCTTGTGACAACCGCTGTTGTCACGATGGAGCTCCGTCAACTTTCGATGCACCTGTGCCGAAACCCTACACTCGCATGCTGCTTGCTCGCCGCTGCCGTTCAAGCGCCGATCTCACGCTCGCTGTCGAGCACGTGTGAGATAGACCGTGAGAAGCCTGTATCTACGAACGTACGCTGCTGCAGCACCTACCTGTCTGATGTCATGCGATAAGAGAGCCACCTGTCTGCTGTCGTGCAATATGAGAGTCGTCTGCCTGCTGCCGTCACACGATATTGTGGTCACTCTGCTGCAATCTGATACGAAGGGGTTCTCCCAGCAAATCCATCTTTTCGCGATTAGACCAATGGCGCAAGAAATCAGGACGGGGTCCCTCGTGCAACCCCCGCCATTTCACGATTCGTCGGCGGCCACCTGTAACTGTCTCCGATGGCAGACCTTTGGAGAGATGATCGGGATTTGGTGCGTGGCTAGCTGGAAGGAGATGGGCTCCCCCGAGGAGTTTCGGCTGGTGGAGCTCGGGCCCGGCAAGGGGACCCTCATGGTCGACATCCTCAGGACGGTCAGCAGGTGAACTAAATAGCCGTTGCAGCATCATCTCGCACGAGAACAATATTGGACACAAAACTCATATGTCTCGGTGCACAATCGACCAAAGGGATACCCTTAGCTTTGGCTACAGCAGTTCAGCAGTAGTCCAGGCAATGAAAGCTGATGATGGGTCGACAGCAGTATTGCTCGCTACGAGCGGCGGCGACAGCAGGAGAAGGGGCCGACTCGAAGAACACGAGCAAGAAACGTGTACTCAGTGACTGCTCCAGTACCTGGCGGGATATCTGTCCTTCTTGTGCCACAAAGGTCCAAAAAATCAACCCTATTGGCGGTCCCGTGTTTTTCTTTTTTTCGGAACAAGGCGCATGCACGCCGTGCATGGCATTCGCAGAGAGACAACAAAAAAACGCCCCGTGGTGTAGCCGAACCGTTCGTGTATTGATTTCGTGTGGAGTCCAGCTGTGCTGGTGTTTGTTTGAAGAAAACAAAGACACCCCCGTCCTGACATATTAACACACGATCTGTCCACCATGCGAAAGTCTTTCCGTGGCAAGAGATAGACGGTCCCCATGCGCCAAGTCTTTTTTTTCCCTGGGCGGACCTATTCGACGCGTTCGTTCGGTCCATCACCAGAAACAGAGAACTAGATAGTAAATAGACAGCATGTACCCACATCCCGCGTTCTCTTACCCAACCACCCTTTCGCCCGACCCCCCTGCCCGCCGCCACACACACACACCCCACACACCCCGCCCGCCCGCCAATAGTTTCCCAGACTTCAGGAAGGCCTTGTCGCTTCACATGGTGGAAACCAGCGACGACTTGAGGGCGTTACAGGTTAAGGCCTTGGGCGCGACGTTTGCCCCCACCGCTTCGTATTCCGCGTCCCGCGGGGGGGGCGGCGGCGGCGGAGCGAAAGAAGTGGGAGGGAGCCCGATGCTGCTCCCGGGGGGCGGGGAGGTGGTGTGGCACACCAATATTGAGCAGGTGAGCGGATGTATGGGCTTAGCCGCGTGGTGTGTTGGGGGTGCCTCTTTGATATGTCTTGACGCCGCGAGACGGTGTCCCGTGTTGACATTGATGGTTCAGGGTTGCGGTGCTCGTCTAGGGTGTGTTCCGGGTTAGCATGCGGTGGGTGTGATGGTGTGGAAGCTGCGGTAGCGGCAGCGGGGCAACAGCGGTGGCACTCGCCCCCCCCCTCCCTCCGCCCCCTATTTTCAATCTTGCTGCGCGCTCACACACACATATCACACGCCAATTAGGGTTAGGGTCAGCGCCACGAAACATGAACCAACACCAAACTCATCCACGCAATCGTTTCGAAAATTATCGCGTACTTCTGGTTGCTCCAGGTGCCGAAGGGGCAGCCCAGCCTCTTCATAGCGCAGGAGTTTTTGGACGCCCTTCCTGTGCACCAGTTCCAGTACACAGAGAACGGCTGGAGGGAGAGGCTCGTTGACGTTAACGTTCCCGGCGCTGGAGGCGCGAGAGTCGACGGGCCCGAGGGGGGGGGTGGCAGCCAGGAGGGAGACGGATCGGCGGCTGAGGGTGGAGGGGGGGAATCGCGAAAACAGGATGCGAAGGAAGATGACTTCAGGTGAGGGAGGAGAGGGAGAGAGAGGGGGGGGGGGGGGGGGGGGGGGGCC
>FN649727.1:637240-658418 GCA_000310025.1 Ectocarpus siliculosus | reverse complement strand
ACGAACTACCCCCCCCCGCCCCCCCGCCCCCCCGCCCCCCGCGCCATCTGTTAGGTTCGTTCTTTCCGCCAAAGAGACCACCGCGGTGCAGACCTTCCTCACAAAGCCGAAGAAGGCTCAGGACGCCAAGATGGTTATCGGTGGCTTGAGAGGGGGGAAACCGTCGAGTCGAAGAGGGGGCGGGGGAGCGACCTCGTCATCGACCAAGAAGGGGCCGCTGGGGGAGTCGGTCGGGGACCGGCTGGAAGTGTCCGGGGAGAGCATCTTGCTCGTCAAGGGGGTGGCCGAGAGAATCGCCCAAGACAGGTACGGGAAGGCAAACGGGTTCCGCAGTATGAAGCAGAATTGTAGGTGTTGTGTGCGGTCCAGCAGGGAGAGAGGAAGTGACAGACAGACAGACAGACAGAGAGAGAGAGAGAGAGAGAGAGAGAGAGAGAGAGAGAGAGAGAGAGAGAGAGAGAGAGAGAGAGAGAGAGAACCGGGATTGGACACCGTTTGGAGGCCGTCGCTAGGCCCTTTCCCGACAGCTTGCGCCACGGGGGGTTAGGCGAAACATGTGTATGCTCAAACACCAGTACTTTTGTCGACTCCGCTTTTTTCATCCTCACATGCGCGCCACGAATGCGTATGGTGCTGTCGAGAAGGGATGAAGGGTGAGTTCTAGATCGAGAAAAGAGTTGAAACAGTGCAGAAGAACACTATGTCGGTCTCACCACCGCTACAACGAAAGCATGCGACACTCCCACGTTTGTTTGTGCTCGTGCTTGTCGTGTAAATGGGCGCTTGGGCTGACATGGCAGAGGGGGCGCGCTGTTTGTGGATTACGGAGAGGCCCACGCCCTCGGAGACTCGCTGCGGTGCTTCAAGGGGCACGAGGAGGTGTGCGTGTATTTCCGACCGCCTCTGGGGCTTATCTGTATGAATATATTCAACGTCTTGCAATTCGAGCTGCTCACTTAAGGTTTTGCCGCACCAGGAGCTCCCTTTTAGTTTTGTTTGTTTCTGGTGGTTTTTCCGTGCTGTCTGGCGATCGTTTCTCTCTGCCCCTTGTGGTTGCCTTCGAACGAGTCCGTTACGCCCTCTCTCCCTCCGTCTGATCTGTCTCTCTCCCTGCTTGCGGTGTGACAAACAAACAGCATGTACCTCCTGTTGTCACACTGCTGTTTGCAAGTTGTGGTGTACCCTCCGCTGGTGCGTGTTTCCGTCGTCCGCCCAAGCACGCACACTACCTGTACGGTATACCCCCCTCCCCCCCCCGAACAAACGTCTACAATAAGGTGCCCGTCCTGTCGGACCCGGGAGAAGCGGACATGACCGCAGACGTCAACTTCGGCCTGCTGAGGCGCGTCGTCGCCGGGGTGGAGGGGGCCCGGCCGCACGGCCCCGTGGGTCAGGGGCAGTTCTTGAGGGAGATGGGCATCGGGGCCAGGCTCACCGCGTTGGCCGAGCAGCCCCACGTAACCGCGGAACAGGTGAGGCTTACAGCACCTTTGGGGGTCCCGATATGGTGCACTCCCTACAAGTGCGGCGGGCCGATCGAGTGCGGTCGTGGCACCGGAATTTGCCGTCGGTACTGTGAGCCGCACAATGCCGAAGCCGTAAGTGTACGGATCCCGGTACGGTGCGGTATTGGCAAGGGTGACTAACAGCTGTTCGATGTGGTCGGCCAATCAGAGACGAGTTTTCCGAGATTCACGTGTTGTTTTTGAACCCGCGGGTGTACGAGTTGGTGTTAAAGAGGACGGCCTTCTCTAACATCAAGTAAAATGGGGAGCATGTGTTCACTATACGAATTACAAGGAGTGGACACATTGGCCCATCCGGCCAATCACGTGAATACTTGTCGTTACTCGTTTTGCCTTTGATGCCCACGCCTCAGTGACCCCTCTCTGTCTGTCTGTCTCTGTGTGCCTCTCTCTCTCTCTCTCTCTCTCTCTCTCTGTCTGTCTCTCTGTCTCTCTCTCTCCCTCCCTCTCTCTCTGTTTCTCTGCCTCTACCTACCTCGGTCCCTCTCTCCCTGCGGGGCCTTTCTTCCATTCGCTCTACCTCCGCGCCCTCAGGCCGACGCGATGCTAGAAGGTTACGTGCGGTTGGTGGACCCCGCGCAGATGGGCGTACGCTACAAGGTGTTGGGCATCTCGGAAGAGCGCCAAGAAATGCCTCCCCCGGGCTTCATGTCCGAGGTCGATCCCGACCTTCGCAAATAGTTTATTACAGGAGGCGTCGTTGTTATGTCCTAGAACCTCTAGGTTTGAGTCTTGGTCTGCCCCTGTGCAGGATCTGCTGCTATTGAAGGGATTTCACTCAAAGTTGGTGCTTTTCTTTTTAAGCTTGAGAAGGCAAAATGCGGCTATGCATACATAGGTAGGTTGCAAAACTTGCCGTTGACACCACGGAGCAAGACAGACTGGCCTTGTTCATGTAGCTGTAGCTTAGCTTGCAGCAGGAAATCATGGCCGTTTCTGCGAACAACGCGAAAGCCTTGCTCCATACCTCACGGTTGGACGGGTATCTTGTACACGCTGGGCGTCTGTGAGACTCTCTACGTTTTTTTCTCCCAGCCATACGGCCGTCACTAGGCCTCTATTATAGCACTAACCGCGGAGCTCCTAACGGATCACCCCCCGAGCAGCCCCCCCCCCCCCCCGCTTCCCTGAAGCCCCCAGTTTCCGTGCGTGCAGCCATGCAGCTATGGCACCGGCAGCCGCCGCTGTCGTAGTTTCGCTACTATTGTGCCAGTGCGGAGGTTTCGGCATTTGGCCGATCTACCAGACATCGTCGCTCACGATGCAAAGTAGTGTACCGTGAGGGCCGAATACTAGGGGATCAAGCGGTCGGCATCGCGATACGAAAAGACGCGGGTGTATGTTCGAATAAACGTCGAAGCCTGGCGGTCTTTGGGAGAGGTTCGCCGCGGTCCTTTCCTTGTATGCATCTGCATGGCAGGTAGAAAAAAATCATCTAGTAAATGATGCATCTATGTGATCGCCGGTCTACCGTAAGTGCCCTTTGCAAAATGGTCTCGTCTACATACATCGATAAATTCGTTCTGTTTCAGACCCACCCAACCCACTCACAACCACCGCCATTTAATATCCTCCACAAGAGAGTTTCTACATCCTGTCAAGGAAAGGAGCCTGGAGCCTAAGCGCCATCTGGGCGGCCAAACACTTTCATGACAGTCCCGCTGTACTAAAGAACCCATGGCCCCCTATCCAAAAATTTTCAGCACGAACGAACACCGAATCACGTGCGTTCCTTCTTTCGCCAAGTACCGCTTTGAAGGGAAACTCTATGAAACATACAAGTAACTGTACGCAACACACGCCTTGGGTGTACATAGCCGCCGTTGCGCAACTGTGCGACGTATGACAAAGAAGCGCACGTTTCTTGCAACAAGGGCGCCAGAATGACGTTCCTTTTCTGCCGTAAACAAACGAGTGTTTGAAACCTACTCATAT
Source organism: Ectocarpus siliculosus (assembly GCA_000310025.1). Classification (NCBI taxonomy): domain Eukaryota; class Phaeophyceae; order Ectocarpales; family Ectocarpaceae; genus Ectocarpus; species Ectocarpus siliculosus. The sequence goes on along the minus strand of FN649727.1, from coordinate 654,957 downwards.
CAAACAACGACGTACATTTACACTCTTTGACCGATGCTTCGTGTGGCGATTTATGCTTCAAAAACACGCACCCGGTGATGAAAACGAAAACCAATCGCACCTTCGGTCCGGCCGCAAAGCCGCTGTAGCCATCATGTGTTCCCCGTACACCATGTCTCGGCCCAAACCAAAACTTCACACACGCACACTTTTTGCACAGCCCATCACAGGGAACGCAGGGACGCGGGGATGGGGGGGGGGGGGACCAAGCACAACGGCGGCACACGAAAGAAGAGGGCATCCAACAAGAAGTCGAACAATGCCCCCATTTATCTATCATACTCCGAACATTGCCATTCTCCACTCCCTCCAATGAAAACCGCTCCTATTAGACGTCATCTAGCTCGTCCTGCGTCGCTGTCGGTCTACCCCCCGAACACGCCTCCCCTCCCCCCTCCGTGGTACTCCCCGTCGCCGCCGCTCCTCCAGCTTTCGCGACGGCAGCCGCCAGTGTCGCAGCATCGCTAGATCTTCGCGCTCCGTTGTCACCGCTACCGGCAGCGGAACCACCGCCTCCATTCGCGACGCTCATTTTTCCTTTCAGGTCGCTCGTTCTTATCCCGGCAGCGGCTCGGCCCTCGGAGTGGACACCACCCTCCCTTGCGGTAGATGAGCCACCGCCACCGTTAGCGAGAGCGCCAGAGGCAGGGGTAGAACCAGAGCCCCTAGTGCCGTTAGCGGCAGAAGAAGCGGCATCGTCTCCGACGACAGAGCCAACCGAAGAACCTTCGGCGACGTGCGGAATGGCTGCGGCGGGAGCTCGCGGGGTCCGCTGTTCGAGAGGTGACAGCGGCGCCGGCGCCGGCGGCGGTGGTAGCTGCTGTCGCCTCGACTTCGAAACGTACTCGAGGTTATCGTAGTACTCGCTGACGAGGCGTTGGAGGCTGCGGTTCCCGCTAAGCGCCGGGAGCACAACCTGCAACAGACAGAAAAAGACGCGGGGTGGGATGCCGCGGGAAAGGTAGGGGGGGTGAGAAAAAGCTAGAGCAGCTGTGTTCAGCTTCTCCAACTCGGAACGACAAGACCGACTGCTCGCTTGCACAACCAAAAAGGTCGACCTGCTGCATGACGGGCGGTCTGATTTCGAGAGCGCGGGGCTATAACTCACCAACGCTGACTTGGCCCTCACGGCTGGGTCCTTGTACACGCAACACCGGGTTTTCGCCGCAAATTCGTTTCACCCTCGGGGATACCGCCACAGCCCTCCTATGCTTACCTTGCTCAGGAGGTGCAGCTTGTCCAACCCCAAAATGGAAGGGCCGTTGCACAGACGCAACCCCGGAAGCTCCCTCGTCCCACCGCCCCCACCCGGGGGGGGCATCATCGCGCCAGAGCCCCCGTCACCTCCGCCATCTGCCCCCTTTCCGACTCCGATCGACGCTAGCATAAGCTTGTCGCAGAGCGTCCGGACCCTGGTTGGCCGATTTTTTGTATCAGGGGCACCAGGACAAGGGGGGCTCGGGAGTTAGACAGCAGATCTACGGTGCGGATGTAAGTACAAGAAGGTCGGGGAGTGCAACTTGGTTGACATGAAATGTAACAAGAGCAGCAGATCCCGGAGCGGTGCGGTGTCATAAGTGGCGAGCGATTCGCCGGTCCACGACCAACACATTGACACCCTGCATGAAGGATATATCCATGCCGGTCCACGACCAACACATTGACACCCTGCATGAAGGATATATCCATGCGGCCTTGGCACACACAGCAGTACTTCCCACAGCCCAGCCAAATCAGAAACATTTTGAGCGAGCGTACCGGCCTTCCCCGTAGCCCGCGCTCTTGGCGAGGTGCCCCGCGTACGCCCGCAGAACGTCCTCGAACTCCTCCGCGTTGCCCAACAACACGGCGGTCGACAACGACTCTTCGAGGTGCCCCCTCGTAACCGCCGACTGCAGGCTCTCCCTCGCCGGTGCCCCCGCCATCGCCGCCGCCGGCCGCTTGCCCGCTTTCGAGGCCTGCAGGATCGCGCCGGGGGAAGGGGACGCGCCGGACCGAACCCCTCTCTGAAGCGCCGACAAAACGCCTCCCCTGGTGGAGGGAGACGTGCACGGGCCCGAAGAGTAGAAGTCGGACAGTGCGGACCTCCCGTCGGCAACCCTGACCCACGTCTCGAGCCCCAGGTGAAACGTGAAAGCCTGGAGGGACCCGCCGGGGGCCCCGTGGCATGCCAGCATCACCAGCGGCATCCCCTCCGGCGTCACCCCGGCCCTTGCCACCGACGCCCCCTTCTTCGCCTCCGGTCCGGCGGAAGCCCCAGCAGCACCGGCCCCGGTGCCACCGGATGTGCCCCTAGGGGAACGAGGTGAGCCAGAAGCGGCGGCGGCAGCGGGAGAGACGCCGGAAGAAGTGAGCGACCGGAACAGGGGGCTCAGAGACGTCTTGACGACAATCCTCATGCTGTCGAGGTTCCAGACGGTCACGTCGCCGTCTCCGGAGATGGCCATCAGGTGCTCGCCCGGCTGGGCGGCAGCGGAAGCCGGAGGTTGTTGTCGCGGCGGTGGTCGCTTGTCGCAACACTCCAGGTAGGCGACGGGCGGCGAAATCACCATCGGAGGCGCAGAACGAACGCCATTCCTGGGATCGGGGCGTGGCGAGAGCGGGGGGGGTGGGTGGGCTTAAGGGTAGACAGTAGTAGGCATGGGGCAGCCATAGACGTAAGACCTATATGACAGATAGCGTAGGTCAAAGCAACATGAACGTTCCGGACTACAAACACCACCGACAACGACGTCATCAAGCCTGCCGGCAGAAAAAAAAAAGCCGCTCACCTGTCGTACACGTAGACCGATCCGTCTTCCGCCCCGACGGCCGCGACTCGGTCGTTGCCGCAGCACGCCGTAGCCATGCCCGCCATGTAATCTCTCCACGCCTCCCTCCCCCCCCTCGTGACGGTCAAAAGCGTGTACCGCCGGGACGGCAGGCCTAGAAAGTCCTCGTCCAACGCCGAGCACTCCATCACTGTCGCCCCTGATGGCGCCCCGCCGCCGTTGTTCCCTTCGACCCCTGACCCCGATCTTGCCCCGCCTCCCGCCGCCGCCGCCCCCGTCTGTACTCGCGGGGAGGACCGGAACGCATCCCCGCCTTCCTCTTCCCTGCCGGTAATCTGCCTCACTAGGCTGCCTGTCGCCCTCTTCCGCGGCATGAGCTCGGGTGGAGACACCAGCGGCATCCCGCCCCCCCTCGAGCCTCTCAACCGAACCACCGTGCCCTCGCAAGCCCGCACCCCGACCGCCTGCTGCCCGCTCCCGCTCCAGCCTCCCGCACCGCCGCCGGTCCGCGGACGCTTGGACCCGGACCTCGGGGAGTTCACCGTCGGGGCGGCGACCGCCGCGGAACCAAACCCTTCGGACACCGTCGTTCCCCCCGGCGGGAAGACGGTGGTGACCGCGAGGTCTTGCGGGGTCGCCCCCGGCCCGTCGCTCAGCAGCATTGGCTGAATCCGCCGCTTGCCGCCCTTGCCGCGGGATTCTATCTGGAGCGGACGGGACGGCGCCGACGCCCCCGTCGCCGGCGTCGTCATCCTTCCCGCCAGCGACGACGCCGTGGAGTTGCCGTTCGCCTTCGCCGCCGCCGCTCGGCTCTTCTGCACTTCTTTCCTCGCCTTCTCCAGAGCCAGCTGTCGGGGGTTGTCGACCAGGGACGGGGAGCCGTCGAGCGCGAGAGCGACGTTGCCCGCGTCCTTACCGTACATCTTGACGAGGTGGGCCTGTCGGTGCTCCTATGTGGCAAAAACAGAAGAGCATCAAGGAAGAGCACGGAGCACCCAACACCAAAGTTGACGATGGATCTCCATCGGGTCATGTACGCCTGGGCGCCACTGCAAGGTCATCCATACACAAGGGGTCATTCTCGAGATTTTTGCGGGGCCTCCTTAACTCGCCCCCACCAAAAACCTTTACAAACACCCGGTTCTTGGGCGTTCGGACAGAAACAACACAAAGACCGTACACACCCAACTCACGGGCCGGTCCAGCGCAACCCCTGCAAAACCTTGCTCACCTCCGATACCACGACCCCGAGCTCTTCCTGCGTGAACCTCATCACCACGACAGTCCCGTCGTACCCGGACACCACCAGCGTGTAGCCGTCGGCGCTCCAGGACAGGTCCGACGGGGGCTGCTGGAACACGTCCTTCAGGATCACCAAGGGCCGCGCCGCCGCCGCCAGCCACACCGTCAAGATGTTGTCCTGCCCGGCCACCGCCACGACGTGGTGGGATTTGGGCCTTCCCCCCGCCGCCGCGGCCGCGGCCGTCGGCTTGTAGATGATCGGGCTGAAGCTCGCCGCCAGGGTGGCCTGCGAGAAGCCGACGAGGAAGGTGGGCTGGTCGTGCCACCGCCCTCGCTGGAGAACGACGGCGTTGTGGGTGTCCTGTTGCGGTTGTGTTGGGGAATCCGGAGAGGTTGCGGGATTTGGGGACTGTTACGGGTATGCATACGTGGATGGGAGGTTTGCAAGGCGGGGTTGCCGCAACGCTGGATTGCCGGAGATGCGATTGGTAGAGAGGAGAGAACCACGGCACAGGTGGAACTACTGCGGTAGGAGAAGGCGAGTGCTCCAAACGGGCTCTCGTGACAAGGGAAACACTGCGGCTAACAGATCGATGACGGAGGGCGTAGCGCTGCTATGTCCGCATTGAGTATTCCAATACGAGACATGAGGGCGGATCCAGTCCGGGAAAATGTCCAAGAAGCAAAACCGCACCAGGAAACACCATAGCTCCAAAACAGCCAACTGTACCAGTACACAGGAAAACGGCCAATACAATGCCTTTCTCATCTGTATCCGACTCGCGCTCCCCCCCTGTTCGACGAAACCATTCTCATACGGCGTGACAGGTGCAAAGGCCACCAACTCCCGACATCCAACACTTCCCCCGGCTGTCTCGATCACCCCACACGCTGTTATCAAGCCCAGACCCACGCAAGGGCCACCAGCAAGCAAAGCATGACCATGACTTCTCACCCCGTCCTTGCTGTTGGTAACCACAAGAAACTGTCCGTCCGGGCTCCAGCTGATTCTCCGGACTAGCGTGTCGTCGCAGTCCTCGAACGGTTCCGTGATAGTCGCTTCGACGTCCCAGTTTCCCCCAACGCGCCAGATCTGAACGGGGTTGGTGGGGGGTAGAGGAGATGCGGCGAGAGTGCCTCAGACAACTGCGGTGATAGTATCTCGAGATCCTCTACGACGCTACGCGGGTTTGCGGAATCGCCCATCTCAAGTGTGAAGGATCAGAGCGAGAGGTGAGCACCACCAGTGCATGCAAGGTTTCAACGCTGTCTAACCCGGCTTGAAACAGCAAAACACAACCAAACAAGCCGAACGAGACAAGATGTGAGCATCAGAATTGCAGCAGTTGGCACGGGCAGTGACAATCTTGTGCAATTCCCCCGGCGAACACCCACCACACCGCTCGTGGTCCAAATCAACGCTACTCGACTTTCCATCGGCGGTTGAAGGCAAGAAAATGCTTCGAAGCAAGTTAGATCAGTACAGACAGACGGAGGTAAACAGTTGGCTTGTGCTTGGTTGTTGCATGGTTCGGTTACAGTAGACCCATGGTAGAGAGATCGGAACGTTTTTAAATGTGAAGACAGCAACAACAGCGTTAGGCAAGGCGGGAAACTCACGAGCAGTCGGTTGTCCTCCCCGATGCTAGCAATGAACCGGCCGATGGGGTCCCACGCGACCCCCTTCACGCAGCACGAGGACGAATCCGCGGAACCCCCATACCGACAACAGCAGAGACGAAGGAGCGAAGAGGGAAGATCGACTCAGATGCGGCTACCAACGGTCGGTTGGCCTTAACAGGCTCATGAGAGCGGATGGCAGGCGAGACAGACAAACATATCCCACAAGCATGCAAGATCTTCGGTATGTGTACACGTGCGAGATGGTTGTATCAACTAGCCCACGCCGATCACTTTCACCACGTGTTTCTCAACTGGACGGCGAAGGAGGGGGGCATGAAAAAGGGCATCGCACGAGCGCGATGGGCGACTTGCAACTTGGAAATGAAATAGATTCCACGCAACTGCCGAAGATGACAAAAGCATGGGACCCGTTCCCTAGAAAAAAAAGTCGTGCCTGTCGGCCAAAAATGGCACCTAATCATGGTGCCCACTACGTCACCCTATAAGAAGCCGAAATCAAACCACTCGACTAGTGAACGCAAACTAGTCAGCTAATGGAAATAGTCTCAAGTCTAATGGTTTGATTTCGGCTTCTACAACTCTCACTCAGTCTCCGCGTCTCCCACAAAAACAAACCGTCTCCAAAACCAAGGAAGCGGCGAGCCAGCGAACGCCAGGAGCACGCGCAGCAGCAGCAGCACTCCCAGAAAGAAACACACACACCTTGACGAAGCTTGTGTGTTGCTCGAGCGACTGGAAAGGGTTCAGGATCTTGGCGGTGGCGAGTCGGGAGAGCTGAAGACCCTCCTCGCCGTCGGTTTCGGGCAGCCGCCAGACGATGACCTTGTTGTCGATGCTGCAGGACACCAGCATGGAGTCGTTTGGCGACCTGCCCCACCCCGTCATGTACCCACCCAACAGACAGCCGCAGTAGTGCGTTAATTTGTGAAGAGTCGGGTCCTAGTTGGTGTCCGAGCAAGAGCTGAGTACGGGGATCGGGGGTGCCGTGGGTCGATGAGTGTACCATGTACCCACCCAGAAGGCAGCAGTGAAGCAAGTGCGGCAATTCAAACAAGAGTCGGGCCCTATTATAGTTGTTTTCCGAAAAGAAGAAGGTTTGACATCGGGGTGTCGAAAGTCGATGAATGTAGACGAGGACAAGCTCGTGGTTTTGTGGAAACAAGACACCTCGTTGTGATGATGTTCTTGCGCGTGAGGTGGATCGGAATATCAGCGAGGACGCTATAATAGGCGACAGCTGGTTCGGATGTCGCGTAAGCCGTCTCCGTGTCTTCGATCGGAGTTGGAGTAGGGGGCGAGTTGAACACTCAAATGTTGTACCAGGTACACTTTTGCACTTGTGATGTCTTTTGAAGAACGTGCACAGCCAAACGGGGTAACCGTACATGCCCAGAAGGTGTTACCCCCGGCAAAATTTACTAATATACCACCTCCCCACAATATGGTACACCCAGTAGAAAAAAACAAGTGTCTCAGAATGAGAGCCCACAACGTAAAAATATTCTCAGATCACATAGTCTAGTGATTTGGTTCACCGAAGATTTAGCACCTCCAGGGATGATATTTTCAACCAGCCAAACTATGATATCACGGGGGGGTGTTATCTTGTGTGGAATTCTGTATCCTCTGTTGGTGACCGAGGGCAACGACCGAATGGAGCAAATCACCTTCCAGGTGGATTGGCAACTCGTCGGTGCACTGTTCACAGATTTTTTCGCGTCGGTGCTGGCTTGCGCGCAAACTTGCTCCGCCTACAGAACAGTATGAGTTTTATGTGAAGTTTCTTTGCAAGAGGAACATGCACACAGCAGGTAAGGTGGATGGACTTACCAGGCGCAGTCCAGCACGTCCATGGAGTGGCCCCTCAAGACGCAGACCCTGGACCAGTTCTCGATGTTCGGGGTTTCGGTCGAGCCGAAGGGGGCCGCCGCCGCCGACCCCTCGGGGAGAAGTTCCCAGACGAGGACGAACTTGTCATCCGAAGCGGAGGCAAGATACCGACCGCCGTGGCTCCACCGCACGCAGAGCACGCTCCCCGTGTGCTGGGGCAGGCCGGCCAGCAGCTGCACGTCTTCCCCCTGCACCAGGGGGGAAGGGGTGCTAGCCGCTGATTGCCCTTCTTCTGATGGCGGTGGTGGTGACGGTGCCCCGCTGCTGCTGTCTTCCGGCGCAGAGGTTGTTGACGACGCCGCCGCGACGGAGGCCGCCGGGGCTCTGAATGGCGCCATCGACCAGATCCTAACGCGGTGGTCGCTGCCGCCGGTGGCGAAGCGGGATCCGTCCGGGTGCACGTGCACCGAGTAGATGACGCACGCCTGCTTCTTCTCGCCGAAGTGGCCCACGCTCAGAGGCTTGTCGAGAATCATGGTCGGCAAACTCGCAACAAGAGTGTGTGCGGGATGCTCCAGTAGTATACTTGTATTCTACAGCAGTAGGCTCTAGTTCGAAACGCGCGCTGCTGCTGCTGTTGTTGAGAGAGCGGACTATTTTTCAAAATCGAAACTGTAGCGCGTTCGGTAGCCGTGGCCTGCGCTTGGCTGTCCTGCACCCGTAGGTCAATCAGAGTGTAGCCCTTCAAGGCCACGGGTGGTGCTGCCTCCGCCTCGGTCCAGTGGTGGTGGGTGAGATTACGAGAGGCAGTACCACACGGGCCGGCTCTGTGCGGGGGGCGACGCTGGCTACTGGTGGGCACCGCATCACACATTTCGCGGAGCCCCAATTTCAGCCGCACACACCGACACGACACTGCACAGGCGACTACACACACACCACACCAGCAGCATCGCCGGGGCAGCAGCTTGCAAGAGGTGCGCAGTACAACCATGGCATCGCGCATGGCTACATCTTGCCTAGCAGGACCACTGCGGCAAGCCCGTCTGGCCCGGCCGCAATTGCACCAGCTGCTACGCCGTGATTGCAACCGTCCAAGCCGCGTCGTCCGCAGCTGTCGGATAGAATCGTGTTCAACGTCAACAACCGGAGGTCTACCACCGTCATCGTCAACGGCAGCGTCATCATCAAAGACGCCAACATCGACCCCGCCCCCGACTGGCAAGAAGACGAACGTCATGGACGTCGTCAAGATCCGCCGTCGGGGAGAGAGGAAGGTCACGATGGTGACCGCCTACGACTATCCGTCCGCGGTGCACGTCTGTCGCGCTGGCATCGATATCTTGCTCGTGGGAGACTCTGTGGGCATGGTCGAGCTGGGCTACGACACCACGCAACCCGTCACCGTCGGGGACATGCTGCATCACTGCAAGGTAAATGTGGCCCGTAAATGTGCTCCACCGTCTGTTTGGTCTTAATGACGCACTTGCGTATGCATGCGGCTGGCTGTGTGATAGAAGTGCCAAGGTTGTGATGGTTCATGAAATTTGAATTTTGAACAACGCCGCTTCTACTCAATCCTGCACGAGTTGATCTTGTGGCTCATGCCACTGCGCTGCTGCTGTGTCTAAGAGAGAGCAGTCACAGCTACCGTCATGCCCTACCCTCCCAGTAAGTGCCGGTTGATAAACGCTGGGTGCCCCCAACGGCACCGGTGGAATCGCGCGACACAGATGGAGCATTCAATTTGTGATATTATTCTGAATAGTGCCGAATGCTCGACTAAGTAAGGTGCTCAATGAGGGCCTCGTTACGTGCCGTGAAGGGTGCGCGTCTTGGCACACTGCTGTGCGGTCGTCTTTTTTAACGTGTTCGGTCTCAGATTTTTTTCGCACAAGGTTGCCCAAGAAGTAAAAATAATGTTTGGTCCTGAAAATATAATCTACATCCCGTGCGACGCGTGCGATTCTGAACATACATAAAGCGGGGATGTGGAGTGTTTCGCAAGGCGCACCCCCGTGCCAAGACCCCAATGTGTGCGATCCTGAACACACCACAGCGGACACACAGCAGCACTTGGTGCGCAGTAGGGCAGCACCAGGATCACACCATAACGAACACAAACACAGCAGCACGGCAGCTCAAACACGCGCGGCGAAAGAAATGCGGCGAAATAAAGCCCTGAGGTGGCGAATTACCTTGAGATTCCCCGCCACACAGGTGGACGCTCACGCACACACCACACTGGCTACACGTTGGCTACGATGTCGTTTGGTCTCTTGTGGTTCGTACGCGTTTTTGGTTGATTGAGCGGATATCGTTTTGCCTATTTCGACAATAATAAGTTCTAAATACAAGTATTAACACATCACTTGCACATGACCAACGTCACGGTGTGAGAGTACAGCAGTGGAGCTCATGATGCAAGCTCCCGTGGTACAGCAGTAGTGTCCCGCGACCAACACTGGAGGACACCACGCGTAGTATCGATCGCCCAACCTCACCGAAGGCATCGGTGCCTCCGCACACCCCTGTGCGAACTGAACTATACCTCTAAGATTACCAATGAATCCCTTCGAACCCTTTTTTTTTTTTGGCACCCTCTGAGACGAGACCCCGGCCTGTGCGGTGTAGCCGATCCGCGCCAAGACGCACATCCTTACGGTAGACTGCACAACGACGTGTGGATGTCTTTTACCGCAAGCCACAGTGTGTGTGTGTGTGTGTGTTTTTTTTTCGTCTTATTATGGCGACAGTCCCCTCCTTTTGCGTGGTGAGACGTGCACTACACTTTTCAGTGTATGTAGATTCCTACACGCTTTTCAGTGTATTTTTTCGTACAGCTACAACCATCCAGGGTCAAACAGGAGGGGGTAAACACCAGGGTTTTTTCTTCTTTTTATTTATTTTCATGCCCCACCTTCCTCCCGCGGTGCGTGCTGGATTTTATTTTTATCGCGAGAAGGGTCCAGCCGTCCCTTTCCCTCGTCAACGATGCTAACGTCGAAGTTTGGTACTCACGAGAGCTTTCCAGCTATATTTCGCTTTCACCCGCATTTTTTGTAAATATTTCACCCCGTGGGGATTCGAACTCACGACCTTTACGACTACATGGCGGTTTCGAGGATACCACTAGACCACCGGGGCGACCGTGGTAGATTCCACAATTGTGGTCTGCTTGTTTGTTTGTCCATATTTTGCTTTGGTCTTCGGTCCGGGTTGTTTGTGTGACTTTCGGCAGGCAGTGGGCAGGGGCGCGCGCACGCCACTGGTGGTCGCGGACATGCCGTTCGGCAGCTACGAAGTGTCGCCGAAAGAGGCGCTACGAACGGCCATCCGGTTTGTCAAGGTGAGAGATGTTCCGAGAGACTTGCACCCGTTTTGTGATAGTCCAGCGGATGCCCGCATTGTTTGGCGGAACCAGCGTACACTGGTAACCAAGTGGTCCGGGTACCGAGCATCAAGTTTCGGCTTTGTCAAGCGTACCAGGCCGTGATGAGCGATTTCGGCACCGTGGTCCGTCTGTTTTTGGTCGTTGGTGGCGTGTCGGCACACTGGCTGTGATCTCAACAATGCATACAGTCCGTGGTATTTCTAAAATTTGTGAGTGAGTCGCCTGCGACGTCCGAACGATCTGCAGCGGCTGCCCTATCCGCACTGCCCCCCTAGCGCGGGTCCATCGCGATTCCCTGCTCCTAACGTCGCTGCCGCCCCATCTGGCCGCGTCCGATGTCTTTCCCTCGAGCAGGAGGGCAACGTGGACGCGGTAAAGCTTGAGGGGGGAAAGAACCGCGCCGAGCACATCCGAAAGGTTGTAGACGGGGGGATCGCTGTGATGGGACACGTGGGACTGACGCCGCAGGCGATCAGGTGAGGGAGGAGAGCGTGAAATAATCGAACAAAAAGTGTCGCCCTCTTTGCTGATACATACATCAGGCGGTGCGCTGTGCTGTGGTGTCGTGATGCTTGCACCGTTACCCTTGAACGTTCTTGAAAGAATGTACTAAACGTCGGTGAAATATGTTTTCTTCAAATTTTGTTTTAATCATGTTTCCAGTGTCCTCGTCCTTTCTTCGTCGGTGATCCGAGACTCACCCACCACGGGGTGGCGAAACCGTACATGACGTCATCTCACCGTTCGCCCGCGGGCGCGCTCTTGTGGCTACGAACAGTCGCAGCACCCACTCAAGTGCATGCATGCAGCACGCGCATACCGCGTCCATGCATGCAATACGGCGACACGACTCCTCCCCCCCCAACCTTTCTTCTCGTCCTTTTTTTTGTTTTCGTGACCCTAAAAAAGCGTCTTGGGAGGGTTCCGTGCGCAGGGGAGAACGGCGGTCAAGGCGAGGCAGGTCGTGGACGACGCCTTGGCAGTGCAGGAGGCCGGCGCCTTTGCGGTGGTGGTGGAGTGCGTTCCGTCCCCTGTGGCGAAGGCCGTCACGGAGGCGCTGGAAATCCCGACGATCGGGATCGGTGCCGGGCCTTGCACCAGTGGCCAGGTGATGTTTTTTTTTCATTGGTGGTTGTAGGTGGTGGTGGTAATTTGACGTAGTGGGTGGTCCGCTAGCTTGATTGTGATGAAGTGCTTTGCGGGGATGACATTTTGGCGTCGAAGCCGGTCGTACGCCCCCTACGCAGCAGCAGGATCGATAGTATTATAGCAAGCAACACCAGTAGCAGCAAAGCGTGTCCGGGAAAGGTTGACAAGCTGGATCATCACGTCCATTTACAATGGTCGCTATGTAGAAGCAGCGTGAGGCAGAGGGTTGCAGCAGCAGCTAGAAACAACATTTTTTTTTTCGTTCAAACGCAGAGAGCGTGCACAGCAGCAGCAGCAGCAGCAGCAGCAGGCCCTTATTCTCTCCCGCACTCATCCATTCGATAAAACGTACGTTTTTGACCAAACAGGTTCTAGTTTACCATGACATGCTTGGGATGCTCCAGCACCCGCACCACGCCCAGTTCGTCCCTCGATTCTGCAAGAACTACGCCAGCGTTGGCGAAGAGGTGCGGTTTCGTCGAAGACCATTCGGGGGGGGAGAAAGAGACGGTTCGGAAAGGAGCAGCCGTGTCGAAGAGTAACTGCTAGAGGCTAGAGGGCAGGGGTGAATGCTTGTCGTGCTAGTGACTAAATTATAACTAAATAAAATTGCCCTGCTCTTGCAGGGCTGCCTCCCATCCGTGGTCCGCTTTCCATTGATCCTTCCTTTGAACGGGTTGATTGGACTTCGTGCGCGACGGTGTGACGAAACGACGTAAAATAAATCCTAACGGGAGCGAGGGTGTCTCTTTCTCTGTCGCGGGGTCCTCTCTCTTGTTCTACAAATTAATTACATAATATTATTGTACATCATGTCACACAGCGGATGAATGTGCAGTATGCCTACTACGTACGCCAGTAGTGTGCTATTATAGCCTCCCTTGTTCTTGTGGGCTGATTAGCGCCTGTCTGGTGGTTGTGGATGACAAAAAGGCAGGGCTGTCCTCGTTCATTTCTCCGCGGTAATTTTACCGCACGCAGTAAAACCACGGTAAGCACAGTTTCCGGCGATCCCGTGAAGAATGAGAATTACCGTTTTCCCATCCAAATCGTTTCTTCCGTGATAAATTGATTTTACCGTCAACGCCTGACAAATTGAAGTGCCCTATTACCGTACAAAAAATTACCGCGGAAAAATCGGAATTCCCGTGCTCTCGAGATACCGCGGAGTATGTTGTTACCGTAAGAGCAACACAATCTCATCTACAGCCGCACAGAAACACCACAGTTAGTTGCATTGTTTGTTGAACCGTTGAATAATCCCACCGTTTGTGGTGTGGTTGACTGTGCAAACAAGTTCCTATACCGTGCGTGGTGACCAGTTACGGTAACAAAGAAAGCATATTTTTCTGTGCACTACTACTATACTGTGACTGACTGTGGGGACTGTTTTCCATACAATAAATTACCGTGGTGACCAGTTACCGTAAACACATGGACATTCCTGTGCATTACCGTGGTGGCTGGTTGCCGTACAATAACATTATTACCTACCGTGGTGACGAGTTACCGCGTACGGAATTTACCGTGCGTGGTGGCCAGTTACCGCCCAAATACTACTGTGTTGTACCGTGGTTTTACAGTGGTTTCTTCCGACATGAAAACCGTTAACGAGGACAGCCAGCCCTGCAAAAAGGTGATACGTACATACATGTATGTAGGTGATGTCCAGCAGCAGTACATACATACAGTACAGCACAGTAGTAGTAGTGAGTACAGTAGTACTGCCATATATAGTACACCGGCAGTCGAGGGCATGCGTGCATGCATCAGCACAAGGGCGAGCGGCCATCATGTCGAGAAGAATGCCATGGATTTAAATTTGAAATTTTGATTTTTTGGAGGGGTTCATCGACGGCAGAGAGACCAAAAAAAACTGCGGTGTGCTTGCTACATATGCATACAATTACTTGAGAACAGAGTACAGTCAATTGGAGACTACATACATGCCCGACACGCAACGAAAGTAAGGAGTGTGACACACACAGGTACGCTAGAGCTGTATAAAGCACGGCCGACTCTCGACGCAAGAATTAGATACAGGGACCACTGCTGCATCACAAGATAAGATGATTGCTTGTGGGAGGGTGACGCCATGGGCATGACTTGCCCCTCCGTAGGGGCGGTTGAAGTGAAAAAAACAGTTGCAGAGAGATAGGAGGCAAAAAAGAGGGCTGCTGGCAGGTACATTTGAAACACAGGTTTTGACCGCCACAGTCGTCGATAGCCAAAGATGCGGGCATGCACAGGTCGACCTTTCAATGCTCGTTTTCGGGAGCTGCTTACATGCCCGACAGGCAGCGGAATGGGGGTGCAACGGTAGTTGCAGCGTTTCGCGAAAGAGGTGGGCAGAAGGGTTAGAAATAATGCCTCTGGCGGGTGAAATGCGGCGGGAAAAAAGGGAAGCGAAGAGAGAAAGTCACCAAAATCAAAAATCAAGCTTGGTCATCGGGTGTCCAAAGTAGGTAATAGGGTGAATAAAAGCAATATTTAAACTTTAAATTTTAGCTTTTAAAATCAATGGAATTACATGACGATCCATTCTATTATAAATAACAATTGCCTTTCCCAAAATACGTCTAATTTTTTCTAATGACAAACCTTGACAAGCCTGAGTGTGGCGCATGCATATGGTTTCGTCGGCTACAAGCATCAACTGCCCCGCTTGAAGAGATGCGTAGGCAGCCCTTTTCGATGCTCGTTGTCGGGAGATGCTTACTTTGCAAATTGGCAGCGAAATGATGCCGAGAGGCCCGTTGCAGCGTTTTGCGATGGAGCTATGCAGGGTTGCAGCAGATGGATCAGCAGCACGGGGCCGAAGGGGGCATGTGACGGGAAATGTGTACCCCCGTGGTCCATGCGTTGTATTTTGCGTCTCCCCTTAGCACAAACCTTGCTTGTACGTCGCAATCCGAGCTACGGGGTGTACCAAGGGGTGAGCATCGAACGCAGTGTAGTTCTAGCTCCACATAGATGTAAGATTTTTGTCGAGGTGACGAGTATGTGCTGAGAAATTGCGAATTCTTGCAGGGTGATTGTTTTGTGCCGTGAGAGGTCAGCGTAGGGATGACGACATGCTGTCACGGGCGGCGCGCAGGTCTGATGGCGTTGTAAATTGGCACACACATGTACGTGCGGACAGTGTTTGTTTGCGTTGGCTGTCCGAGTTTCGTGGACTTTCGCGAGCAGGATGCGGAGTTATCGATGCGGCAAAAATTTCGTGTGCTGGGCGGCGCCGGGCAACTCGACCCGCAAATCAGCCGAAACGGTGTTCATTGCCTTGTTCGCTCCCCTCGCCACCGTCCCTGCCGAGACTTGCGCAGCACGCCTATCTTGTCCTAGCGCATCGAGCCGCGGCCAGCATGGGGCTGCTGCATCTTGCTCGGGTGTGGAGTATTGCGCCGTGGCGAAAAAATGCAAGGGGTTGCCCAAGAGGCGCCTCAGCGCCTCTGATTTGGGGGGGGGTATTGTACTTTTTCTCTGCGCTGCGTGCGACGCGAGTTGAAACGCTCGCCGTGCTGGCGAGGGCTGGAGTGTGGGCAGGCATGGCCCCGAACGTCGTCGTCGTGGCGGTTTTGTGGCGTTGTTGAGCTCAAAGAATTCAGCCGCGGAGAAGCAGAGCAAACCATGTGTCCACAGTACAAACAAGTTAAAGGGATTTGGAGCCAGATAAAATGATTGGGTTTGGCGATAGTGTCGCTTCGATTGAAATTCCTTCGACAGGGCCCTCGAGGGGTAGGTCTCGCGAAGGCACCGCCGCGATCTCATGCTCGTAGCTTTCGCGAGCCGAGAGTAATCGGCCCCGGTCAATTTTCTCCGGTCACTTTTTTCCCGGTCAAAATTCCATATACGTTTTTTTTTTTCCGTAGCTGAAACCAATCCTAAACGGATTGGGGTAACAACGAGATGATGTTGGAAAGTGTCTCTCTCAGTAAGTACATCACCAGCGTGGGCTCGATGTGAATTGTTATCCTGTCTTTGAATCGGCAACGGTGGAAGACCCACGGGAAAACATTTCGAGCCACAACCACCAGTAAGCGGAGTCAGTCTTGCTCCCGTACGCCAATTTCCTTGGAAAGCAGACCAAAATGCGGCGAGCTCGACACACTTTCTCGCTAGCCCTCGCCCAACTCTCGAACTCTTGCAACAATCAGCGAGAACCCACCGTAGCTGCTCAAGCGCTTGTTGCCCGTGACCCTCGCCGTTGCTGCTGCTGTTGTCAGGTGCGCCGAGGGCTTGAAAACTTCCGGCGGGAGGTGGAGGGTGGCGTCTTCCCGCAAGAGGAGCACAGCCCGTACAAGATGCCGGCTGGAGAAGAGCAGCAGTTCAAGCGGCTCCTCGCGAAGGTAGGCCAACTCGACGATTTTTTTAAGTCATCTCTTGTGCTACACAAGGGGAATTCCCAAATGTTGCACGCTTGGGTAGGCTACAAGGGCATATGCCGCTAGAGCGAGGATGTCGACGTCGGTCCGCGAGTGCACTTGGTGTTGTGGCCTTTTGGTGATTTTTGCGTCATCGACGAGCACCTGATGCGCTTCCGTGTTTTTGCTCAACCCCGTGGCGATGCCGCCCAAGAAAAAACAGGGTATCGAGCTCATCGATGCGTCCGTCCCCTCTGGTATCACCGACAGGTTCGATGCGTAGTACTTTGCACCCCCCCCGGCATTCCGTAAACAATCGTCCGACCATCATCTCCCCTCCTCCAACACCACCTTTGACCCCTGCCGATCAAACGTTTACTTGGTTTTGGGGGGTGATTGCGGGGGCAGGATGAACACGAGCGACTGGAGCGGCTGGCGCTAAAGAAGAAAGCCCTCGAGGAGCAAGACGAGTACGAGACCGTCAGTAAGGACGACGATGGTGACGTTGAGGGGCCTTACGGGGGAGGAGGAGGAGGAGGAGGAGGAGGAGGAGGAGGAGGAGGAGGCTCCAAACGATAGGGGATGGCCACAAAGGCGCGATAGACGCCGTAGAGTTGATACATATGCATTTGACAGACTCGCTGAAGGTACGTTGTCGCCACCGTGCAGCAGGCAATGATGGGATAGGTGCAATAGCAGCATTGGCAAGAGCGGTCTTTCTAAGCGACAGTATCGCGGACGCGGACGCGCTGCATGCATATCAAAGAGGAAACCAGAAACGGGTTGGGATGGCGCACACAGCAGTTCCCCTCGTCAACCTCCGTCGCGTTGTGTGTGTGGTGTGCGTTCGGCCGCGCCTATGACGCGCCTTGTTTTTGTCGATGCGGTCATTTAGGGACAGAATATTGCAGGGTGGATGAGTTCTTGTTTGCTGAGGCATCTTCTATGTGCAGCTCCCCAAGCATGCTTGTATATCTTTCTTGACTCATTGCTGAAGCATGCGTATGCGTGCAGCCCCCCAAGCATGCTTGTATACCATTCAATTTTTGTTCGATTCGAAAGGAGCCTGCCTGTCCGTAGGTCGTCGTGATTGTGCTCGATTTTCATGAGCGCGTCTCGTCCCGCGGGAAAAATCGAGTGTTCCGTCTCATTACCTTTGTGTGGGTTGTTCGGGTGTTATGCTGCGGCTTCGCTTTGTGCCTTGCCAGCTCGGCTGTGGACATTAAATTTTTTCCCGTTTGTAATTTGTTTTCTTGCGGTTTTCGGGGGGGGGGGGGGGGGGGGGGG
>FN649727.1:623528-637140 GCA_000310025.1 Ectocarpus siliculosus | reverse complement strand
GGCGCCTGTGTTGTCCCGCCTTCGTCGTGTGTTCCGGTGGTCTCGCCGCCGGCGCGGGCGCGGGCGACAGGTCGGCCCCCGTCCCGGTGCTCGGGCGGCGGCGGCTGCTCGCCGTTGTGGGGGGGGGGGGGTTCGGAGAGAGGTGGTGTGGTGACGTCAGTCGCGGGGTGGAGACGGAGACGAAGAGTCGAGATGCCCTCCCTGGACGAGCTTGTTTGTAACGGTAGCTGGCGAACACCGTGTTGGTGTTGCTACAAGCGAGATAGGGTAATCGTTGCTTTGATTGTTTGCGTACCTGTACCGTAGCCGGTGACGTCATGCTGTTCGTCTTCCACGACACCAAGACTGCTTGCTGCTTACAAGGACTCCTTCAGTCCGCGAGAAAAAAAAATACTAATCGATTCCGAAACATCAATATGCGGTGGGTGGCGTAATTTTTCTGACGAGCACGCCTTGGCGGCGTCTACGTATATCGCCCACAAAAACGGTTTAACTTCCACATCATACCGCGTGTAATAGACGCAAAGCATGTTGCACGGCACTCAAGACCTGCCAGCATGTGACATGCACCCCGAAGAAGACTTGACTTTCCCTGGACTGTGGTGTGGACATCTCCTCGCAATTTCTGTAGTATTTCTCTACAGCAGTCAAGACATCAGGACGCTAAGCCACCAAACAAAATTTCAGTCTCATGGCGCGGAAACGTCCCTCTCAAAGTAACGGTGCGACTAATAGCCTACCGGGCGGGTTTCTCGTGGGAAACAGGAGGTCTCTCCGGAGCAGGAATGTCTGCCCAAAGTGCTTACCACAATCTCCACGGCCGACTCTTGCCTGCCAAGCAAAACGTACGTAACTGAGTATAAAAACAACCCCAAGCTCGGTCTCGAAAGCCAGCGGGCACGAGGGCCTGCGTGCAATCACGCAATACACGCCCCAAGCCTACAGCCAAGGGAATTCGGACACGCTACTTGTACGGTGTGTGGTAAATAAATATCGTAAACAATTCTTAATACATATACAGGGCCTCTTTTACTCTGCTCTGTATAAGAGCCTCAGAGCTCGTTCAAAAAAATATTGTGACTCAAAGTTGTACTGTACCAGGTTTCTCTTTGTTCTCTGCGGGGGGAGCAGTATTATAGCAGCTCGGCCGTTCAAAGAAAACCGCTCGAATTTGAATCAAGCTGAATATATTGAAGGTGGCACGAGACCGTTATTTCTCCTCCCTCCCCCCGGTGCCCCTTCAAGCTTGCTCGACCTGCCGCCTCTTCTCCCCCCCTTCGGCCTCGATGGCGAGACGTTCTTTCCTCGAACGGCCTTAGCCAGCCAGTCCATCCCCTCCTTCAGCCCCAGCCCTTCCTTCGCCGAGCAGCTTTGCACCGCCCATCTCCACGTGCTGCCGTCCGGTCTGTTCAGGGTTGTTAATAGGGGTCGTTATATAAAAAATATGCACCGTGATAGTTTGGGAAGGCCACAGACGGTGTACTTACAAAGGGCTAACGGAGTTCTGCACACCGTTTCACGGAAGGAAGCATGAACGGCAACAGGAGGAAGGGCGCCAACACCACGCATCGGGCCCGCCGAAGAAAAAACGGATGTTCGAATGACGTCATGAGAACAAGTTTCAGGCGAAGGGGTTTCGAGCTTCTCCAGTTGAGACCATAAACAAGCGCCAACCACGTATCCCCCATGCCTCTTATCGTGAGACATGAATGCCCACAAAAATTCTCAGCGTCGGGGTATACCAGCACCCTGAGGTTGCCTATCGTAAAATGGCAGCTCTTTCGAATGGCACGAGACTTCTCATGCCGAGGATGCATGTCTTTACACGACCAGCTCTTTCAAACGGCGTGGGACATCTCGACCCGCACCTCGAGGAAATGGCCAAGTCCCGCTCAATGGTCGCCGGGGATGCAGCCGCCGGAATGTCTTGCTTGTTCGCCAAAACCAGCACCGTGAAGCACGTTCGCGGCTTTTGTGATGCCAGCGCTGTCAATATCGGGTACAAATCCTCTTTCGCTGTGGGGGTTGACAACGGGTGTGGGGTTGAAAAGTCGGGGAGGGGGAGACTGTTAGGTGCTCAGCGGTGGTAGAAGTTGGGGGCAGGAGGTAGCGGGATAACCGGAGGGGGGGATGCGACGGCTGGACGAAGGCAGATAACTCGGTTGAAGGAGGTCGCCAATAGCCTTTGCGCAACAAAATGCGGAGGCGCTGTCCTGCCGCTTGTTGCTTTGCAGGTTCCCACTGAAGCTACAGTTTAGGAACGCATTGCCGCAGCACGTTACATGCATTCGTCCGGCCAACCGCAGCAGCATGCTCTTCGCCGTTATACTACGCAGCTACGCAGGCAGCATCACCCCGCGCATACGCTTCTTAGCGAGATAGCCGTGGGTGGTAGATCCATTACCGAAAGGTTGAAAATACCCGGCATGTGGTACTGTACTGCACGTGGAAGTATTGCCTACAGGAATGAAGAAACTCCGCACTATTGCGGCAAGAAAAGGACGCAAATTTCCGCGAGTTCGGCGCGAGCGTTTCCCCAACGACTGGCGTATTTCACGCCGCCGAACGAATTTGTGCCGAAGTGTTGGTTGGCGGTTAACTACTACAATCGAAGGCGTCGTATGTACGTAAGTCAAGGCGTGGTGCATGACAACAACGAGGGTTAGATACACATCCCGTACTAGATCAAAGGAGCTCGTTTGTTGTGATACCTTCGAACGCATATTATGGCACGTTGAAGCGAGTCATGACGCAACTCGCATTTACTCGAAACCGGTTTCACCAAAAACACACCAAAGCACTTGACGCCAATATTCAGTTTCAGGGACGCAATATATGCGCTCCACCAAATGTAGCGCACGCAGGTGTTGCCTGCGAAGCCTGCGAAGCCTGCGAAGCCTGCGAAGTCCGGTGGTCTGCATTTTATTCTGGTATTATACTGCACGCCATTCGTGTTTTTGTTGATTTCCTGGGTCCCTTCGGATGTTCCCCTCGGCGATTTTGTACTACTTGGTGCGGTACCCTTGTAACCGCGAACCTACCACAGTCAGTTTGACTAGTGCGGATGCTAGAAGGTACTGAGCAGAGGTCCGAACGATTATCAACGTGAAGACAGCACCGAAACAATAATAACCGCAGTAAATAGGAGTACTACACGTCCGAGCATACCGACAGCAAACACCAGAATCTATAGAGTATCAAGTGTAGTCTCGGGCAACGTGGAACCCCAGCTGCACGTTTGTTTCCAACTTACCATCCTGAATACCGGCCGAGCCCCCCGTGCTGTCGATGACGTAGACGAGAGCTCTCGCCACCGTCAAAGACTTCTCCCGCACGATGGTGCTGCTCGGCTGCACCTCCCACACGTTCAGCCTGGTGCCAGCGTGTACCGCCCTTTCCACGTAGAAACCCTCGATCCCCGGTGTGGGAGTCAGCAGGGTCTCGCCGTGCTTTAGATGGAACAGCGCCGAGCTCTTTCCTGACCCCGACCGCCCCTGCCGTCAAAGATGTGGAGCACATACAGAGGTAATAGTTTGTGCGCTAGTGGTACTGGTCCTCATGGAGGGGGGGGGCTTGACTCGCACTGCGAGCGACGCCCACAGGTCCTCATTGTTCGAGGAGTTTGCGGTATGAAGTAGCGGAAGAACTCCATTTTTCGATGTTCCCACTGCTTTTTGATGTGGTAGTACAGCACCTCCTTCATGCTGCGTCGATCTATCCGAGATGTTGGGGAGGGTGCCACACGACCAGCGGTGCACACCGTGTGGGCCGTACAGTACACTATTGGTTCTGTCGTCCGTGTCCCCGTGCAAAAGGTGCGTACTTACATGTTCCGCGTATGCATACACGGAGTGGTAGACTACATGAGTACAATTCTCAGAGGGGGAATATGAAGGTCTGCGCGAGACCCATCACAAGAACGGGGCGCTCGTTCGTCACACACCTGCTGACGGTGGTTATGCACGCGAAGACGGGAGGGAACATGCCGTCTCTGCTGCGGCGTGGAGCTGTGCGCCTCTGTGTGTGCGTCGTTGCGAGTGACTCTAAAACGGTTGATTGGATACTCTGGAGTGTTTCGTACCCCCGCCCGCCGAACGCAATCAGATAAGACTCCCTCGTATGTCTAACTAGCCAATTTTCCAACCTCAAGGATGACTTGCACCTCCTTCCTCATGGAGTTACCCATGGCTTCGCTCTCCCAGCAGCCGGATGCACAACCAACCGCGGGCAGCGGACAGATGATGGAATCAGAAAAAATTACAGGACAAGCAGTTCTACGGCGGTTGACCCTGTGTCGAGTTCATCGATCTCCGGAGATCAGAGAAAGAAAGAAAAAAGCAGCAGCTCCACGCCAAATTCGAGAACGAGTAGACAGAGCCAACAAGCCGTATCCTAACCACGAGGGTTGCACCTGGGCCTCGACGAACGAACGAGCCGCCCCTCTTCTTTATCCACACGGCGGAATCTACGGGACCAAGATCCTTCACAACGCGCACCAAGTTCATTTGCCAGAATTCAAGCAGCAAGGGGGCGCGGACTTTCTGTCTCGCAATGGCACCCCGGTTGATTCCGCCGCTTCTGCTTTTCACCCTACTGGGACGCCGCGGGGCCGTGCACGCCTCGACGTTGCTCTTCACCCGGGCTACAAGGTTTGTTGGCTGGGTTATCCAGCGAGTTGAGGGTGTGAGGGGGAAAGATAGGCAGCGGGGGGGGCGCCCGTTGTTTTGGGGGGAAACGACTCGGGACTCGGGAAACAAAAAGCGGTGGAATTGGGTAAAACAGGTCAGCAGGGAGGTTCATGACGTGTCGACCCGGCCCTGTTCTCGCTGCGATGCCTGCCAAGAGCATGCTTACCGCCTCAGTAGTGGTTTGCTGTAGCTCGACTTTTGGATTCGTACGATCGGATGGGTGGGTTGACGTGAGCGATTTTCTAGGATTATTATTTTCCGTCTCGTGTCCTTGGGGCATTTCATGTCATCACGCAAACTACCGCTGTCACCAAACGTGTTCAACTGCGGGGCTGTCGACGCAACACCGATCAGAAAAAACGTTGGCTTATTCTTCGAGTAGCTGCCTTGGTTTCAGAACACCTACATTTGTTCGGTCGACCCCAACACCGGCATTTGATCTGAGCAGCCCGCCCTTTCCCCAAAATCTCGGGGAAAGGTTAGAGCTTGCTATTTCTACGAAAACCTGGTACCGGTCCGACAGCAGCAACAGTGCTACTACTGCAGCAGTGCCACTAGTTCGGTTGTTTCGTAATTTCCTTCTCCTTCCTTCCGATTTTTTTCCCTCCCGCTGTTTCTTGCCACCCCCCGCCGGTCCAGGCAACCCACCGTTGCGTTTTCCGAGCTAGCGTTTGCGGTGCCACCGCCGGCGGCGGTTCGCCCTCTCGCGCGTAGCCCGGCCTGCGGGGCCTGGACCAGCCGCTCCTCAAATAGAGCGGTTTCCACGACGACAACGGGAGATTCGCCACGAATCGGGGTCTGCCCCCTGGCGCTGACGCGGCGGGGACGGGCTGACACCACCGCGACCGCGCCGCCGCCGTCATCTTCGCTATCGCGCCGGAGGAAGAGCGCCGCCGCTTCCGCGGCAGCGGCGGCGGCGGCGGCAGAGGCGACGAGGGCAGCCCCGGCCCGCTTAGAGCCGCTGGACGCCGGCAGCAAGGGCAGACGGAAGGGAGGCCGCCGCGCAACGGCGGCGCCATCAGGCCAGCATAAGAAGAAGCCTCGGTCGTCGCCGCAAAGGAAGGGATTGTCGCCGGCTGCGGCTGCGGCCGCCGCCGTGGACCCTTACCCAGCAGGCTCGGCGTTCGTCGCGACCCCGATGACCACCACCGAGAGTGGCGGCGGCGGCGGCGGTGCCGCCCTAAAAGGGGATGCCGTGGCTCCTCGTGCAGCAGCTGCTGCGCCTGCCGCCGCTCGGAGACCGCGGAATGGAACCCCCGCTCCCGGTAGACGGACGGGGGGAGTTTACACCCGCAGGACCGCTCGCAACCGGAGGGGCGAGGGCGCCAAGAAGCAGAGGTACGGGGACGTGAGCGCCAAGAGGGCGAAGGCGTTGAGGACCGGCGGCAAGGCGTTCCTGATCGTTTGCGACGCCGAGAGCATCACGTCTCCCGAGCTGCTGGAGAGCATCGACATCCTGGACGAGCTGGGGACCAGGGACGTCGGCGTTATCTACGCCGATTGGAACAAGACTCAGGTAGGAAGGGGAGGTCGAGGGAGGGGCGTGGGGTTTTGGCAGAATGAGAGAGAGACAGACAGACAGACAGACAGACAGACAGACAGAGGGGGGGGGGGAAGATGGGCGCGGTGATGCACATATATTTCCCCCCCAGCAGCCGACATCGCCTACTGCGATAACCAACTCCTTTGTTGCAAAGCGCACGTCGTGATCACCCCGGCCTCTCAAGCTCCTCGTGCCTTCTGGCGGACCCCCCTTCAAAAACAAATTGAACAACACCATTTGTAGGCAGTTTTATATTTTTTTGCCTCCATTATATTTCGCCGTCATATCTTTCAACACCCCCCCCCCAAAATACACAGGCATGACCCCCCCGCCTACATGCAAATGTTATATCCCCCTGTTGCATACTTACACCTATACAAGTACCGTTTATGTAGGTGTATTTCATACCCCCCCCGTCACCCCTTCCTGTGTCCCAAAGGACTGGCGGTCCGAACTCTTCGGCCGCTCCAAGGCTCGCGATTTCAAGCTCCTGCAGCGCGAGCCCCTTCCGCCCGGATCGAACCCTCTGGGAGACGACACGATGACGGCGGAAGTGTTGGCCCTCGCGAGGTCGGAAGAGTTGAACAAGTACGAGTTCTGCTTGCTGTCGGCCGACGGGTCCCTGTCCGAGTTGGCGGCTAAGCTGAGGTGGGAGATGGGAGACGTGGACGTGGTGGTTACAGCAGCATGTCGTATGCCCAAAACGAAAAATATTAGAATACCAATATGCATACAGTTGTGCATTAAGGAAGCCCCCCACACATCGTGTTTGTACTCTTGACCACATCTCGCCCGCACATTGTGTGTTGGGGTGATACTTTTAATGTATCTTTTTTTTTTTTTCGTGTCGGGATGCAGCTGCAGGGCAAGCGACATGCTTCGTTAGGTGGGGGCCTTAGGGATCTTGGCCCTTTCTGTGTAGGTCAGCCCACGGTTGCAGAGGCCACAAAGATTTCCCCTTGTGTAGACAACAACAATAATGATCAGCAATCACAGTAATGACAAATGTGATGGCGTTACTTGGTGCAGGGGGGAAGGTAGGGCGGTGAGAGGAGTCGGGAGGAGACAGGCTCCCGAGGAGTTCCTGGATAACTGCGACACGTTCATGTACATCGACCCGGCGAATCGATACGAGTTGCTGGATAACGAAGGACTGGTGAGACGAGACAAAAAGTGTCGAGAGAACTCGGAGATAACAACGCCGGAGATACTTGGTGTATCCCGATGGAAGACACCCGGGTTGTGCATTTGATTAGTCTAGGTGCAGAGGGACGAGGTAGTCTCGTGTGAACTTGGTGCTGCCCTTTGCGCGCAGCGTTCATCGCCCGCCGTGAATACATGTGTTGCTGCATGGTGGAAGGTAGTTATCTTTGTGTCCCATCCCAAACTGCCATGCATTGCTTCTACCCCCCCCCTGCTGTCTTGTCTCTCTCTCTGTCTACCTGAAGAGGCCTGCCGCTTGAGTTGAAAGCCTTCGTCTTTCTACAAATGCAAGGTTCAGCCGTCCTCTCCTACGTGCACTTAACAAGCACGCTCCATCACACTTCTAGATAGGAAACGTTTGGCGTTTTCGTTTGAAGACAACGTTATGGTACGCTGACGACTTCTCCACCTTGTCCTGCTTGGGTAATTTGTTGCTGTCTCAAGGTCATCTCGGTGGCACTGTGCATTGCACTCGCGGCCGCGGGTCAGGAGAGGTGTGACTGGGTACGGATGAAGACTATCGTCAACTCGCTGCACGCCTGGGTGAGGAAAGAAAAGATCGTCAAGAAATTGCGTGTTTGTGTGGTCGTTCATGTTGTTGTGGTGTTTGGGTGTTGCTGGTACTGATGCTACTGCTCTTTGTGGTGTTCGTGGTTTGGACGTCGGCTCTGCGATGTCAGAGGTGGTGGCGGCGACGATGTTGTCGTGGCAGTTGCCTTTATTTATTTTTCATCTTTCTGCTATTAACTATTAGGCTCGTCTCATGTATTAGCACAATTAAGGGCCTCTGTGCCTTCATAGATCGCCCAACTAGAAAAAAACTTTGTATAGATATTCAGGCCCCACGGCTGTCTTGCCATATAGACGCGCGCCCTTGTTTTTTTTGGGTCCAGCTGTGGGGTGCCTCATGTACAGAGCCGACTTCGCACATCAGTCACTGTACGTGTGCCATGTTCCGGGCACACATCAAAGCGTAGTCTGCGGCTGCCCAGATATTTGGATTTGAAGTGTGCGTAGCACGTGGCATACGAAAAGACAAACGAAGCGGAAGGAGGTTGATCCTCACGTTGCGTTCCCTAATCAGTGACCCCTCCGTTCCCTGTACCCAAACCACAACAACAAACAGGACCTGGGTTTGGAAAGCCCGAACTACTTTGGGTACTCGGACTACGACGAGATGGTGGTCAAGATGGACGCCTACGTGACCGGAGTAGAGGACACCAGCGGCGAGGTGGTGGTGAAGGTGCCGCCAAAGCCTAAGGCGGGAGAGGTCCCGAGGGGACTGGAGGACGTCGCCACCTACCTCTACGCGGTTAGTGGTGGTGTTATCCTTCGTTGGTGCGTTGGGGGTCTTTCGTCTTCGCCCGCGACATCAATTGTCTACGCTGGTCTTGGTTGGTTTGGATTTCGTGTCGTGTTGGGTGTCCTTTTCACGTCCCGTCTATCGTCTGCGTTATGTAGCAAAATAAAATAATCGTCTACGCTAGTTTCACCTCGTCAATCCACCACGCCGTTTTAGCCCTCTCTGTGTATGCATTTATTGCTTCGGAAGTACTATATAACTCGAAGTGCATGCCACTCGGTAAACTGTGTTGTTGGTGTAAGTTAGCCTTTCTCGCAGTAATTCACTACGCACACCTTTGAACGCAGCGGTATAGATTGGGAGGCTCACGGGCATCACGGCCGCTAGTCAAAGCCCAAGACCGCGTCCCGCATTTCCCGTTGCTTACTACTATTATAGTAGTACTAGTAGTTGTAGTGCACATACCTTGTACGTGCGTCTCAACTAGCCTCCCCAATCGACACTTGTTCGTGCTTTCTTTCTCAATACTGTTCGGATAGACCAGGGGACATCTGGATGTGTGAGTAGTCTTGCACCTAACCCCCCCACCAGCCAACCCCGACCGACACTTATTGGTGCTGTATTTGCTTACAGTAGATCACGAGATAGAGCAGATGATAACATCTGGATGTGCAGATTAACGTTTATCCATCATGCTTCACAAAAAAGTAGTGGTGGTTGTTGTACCAAGTTTTGATGACACAACCGATGCGTCATCTTCCAAACCGTGTGACACACCTCACACCGCAGTTGTCGATCGCATCGCCCAAAAATAGCACCGTTTTCTGTCTGTTTTATCTGTTTTCTGATTCGTTCGTTTTGTTTTTCGGTCAGAAATGGGTGTCCTTCACCAACGAGCCCCGGATGAACGACATTCTCCTGGCCTGCATACCGGTGAGAGAAAAGCGCAACAACAGCTCTCAGCTGGTGTTCGGGGGGCAGAACCGCCCGTGTAGACGAGGGTGTGTGTGAGTGCCAAGCGCAGCCTTCGAGTGCCAAGCGCGGTGCCCGCGCTGTGTTGCCTGGCCGGCCAGAACGGTGCCTGTGCCTCAACACTCATGTCGGGGCGAGGCCTTGGCTATCGCAGCGTACGTACGGGAGCTGTCGACGACGCGGAAAAGACAAGTATCCAGCCTTATGGCAGGAAACTGAACGCACCCTGGGCCATCGATGTTGGGTCCTGTGTGAGCGAACAACGCTCCGTCCTCTCGAGGACGCGTGGCCAATGGTCTAACCGCTGAGGCACGCAAAACATGAGAGTACCCCCCCCCTCTCCCCCCTTCATTTTCTTGCGTCACCCCCTCCTCGTTCTCTTGACCAGGCGTGCTTACAAGCGCTGGCGGTGGCAAGGGGGGAAATGGACATAGCCGTGAAGCGCTTCCAGCAGGGCACGCTGCCGTTGGAGAGCTCGGACTATCTCATGGATTACTAAGAACTGATGAGGAGCTGAGTGGTTCTTCATGGAGGGGCCTACTGGTTTGCAGGGTCGATCCTGAGGTTGAGTTTGGTGGTGGGGGTGGTGGTGAATGTCGTATGTTGTTGAGTTGACCGATTGGTCGGGTCTGTGTGTTCGTTGATGAGGCAACACGAGCGACTGCTGTAAATATGGAGCAATTGTGAAGCAATAGGCAGATGGTAGCGTTATCATTGGGCCATCCATTGTCGTGTGTACAGGAGAGGGAGGAGCTCGTGTACACAAAGACAGGACAGAAAATGTGAGAAAAGACGAGGTGCGAAAGGATAGGGCTGAGGCTCTCTCCATCCATCTTGCCTGTTCGTGCATTCGTTCGATCGTGTGTTGCGTGTTTTTGGATTTTTTTGGTAAGCGTTTCTTGCGTGCGTCATGTGTCTGATGTTTTTGTCAATTTGCTAGGTCTTCCTCCGTGCGGTGTACAGGGCGATAAAATCACGCCGCCTATCGACAGATGACGCTGTTGGCATAGGTTTTTGTTTGTCTGCTTGTTTCCCGGTGGTGGTGATGGAATCTGTGTTGCTGTGTCATGTTTAGCGTTCTGTTTTTTGTGTGAGTGTAAGGGCGCGCCTTTCCTTTGTACGAAAGGACACGAGACGGTAAAGCCGCGCTAGTCTCACGCTTTCCATCATTGTACACCTTCTTGCATGTACATAGTGTCCCCACTTGCATGATTGCCATGTGTTCGAGGGGAGTACGTTTAGGCTGGCCGTCGTAAAGATGGTAAATAGCGGCAGTAATTGTGGTCTTATGAAATAACGGCGGCGGCTTCGCTACTTAGCGGTAGGATTTGTTCGGACTGCAGCACGGAACACATTGAGCTCCAAGTATGATGTTGCGTGTGATTTCACGTCAGGAGAAATGTGATAAGAACATTGTAGGTGCTCTGGCATTTAAAAATGATTGATGATGTACTCGGTGGTACTATTTTCTTGCTTGTGAAGACAGTTCGATCGCTCCCATCGCAACGCCACGGGCTCGTTCGTGTCTGTATTTTGTCCGCAGGGTCGTCGGCATTCTCATGTATATCCTTCCTAAATAGTGCAGCACTCGTCTTTTGAGGAACGCGGGTGCGCAGGTCTCGTCGATCGTTGCCGTTGCCGTTGTTGTTGTTGTTGTTCAAGTGCTTTCCTCGCAGCATTGTTTTGCTCAGTTTTTGTCCCGATACCCGACACACGTATTTATGCTCGAGTCGCGCATGCCTCTCATGACGACTTGGTTCAGTAGTCAAGGGACACCCTTTTTTTTTGTACATGAGGAATGAGGCTGCCTTCGATTCGACTTGTAATTAAGGCTGACCGCCCTTGCGGGAAAATGTTGCCCATCGGGAGGGGAAGGGGGAGACTTCTTGAATAACGTTGATACGCTTAGACATGTCGCTCACATCAACGACGCTGGGTCGAGTTTCCCAAACTGACAGCTAAATCTTCATTCAGTGCAGCGGGTATTGGCAGCACTGGGGGAAAAATATTTGGTCTCGTTGGTGCTCTTGATGCATTGACTGGACTATCAAGAGGGACATGCCCTTGATTAGATTGGCTCCAGCAGTTCGTGAACATAAGAACAAAATGCTGGATGAACGCGCTTTCATCAAATTAGGTCCCCGCAGCTGTTGTTGCCCCCCGATGGCGACGATCATAATACCAACCAGTGACGCATCAAAACAACACAAAACACCAGGTAGGAAAAAACCACGCCACCCGGCTACATGCCCCCCCTCCCCCCCCCCATTCACAGGCCCCCCCGCCCCCCCCCCCGAAATTTATCCTTAGCGGTACACATATGACATTGTTTGGGGAGACGGATCACGGTATGATGTTCCACGTCTGGGATTGGACAACGGCGGTCAACCGCACCCGCTCCCCGAACATCGGAGCACCATCGTCAATCGTCATGACAGAGAGAAACCAACCGATGTCTCGGACACCGTAACACATGTTGTGGATTGTGGTGCGCGTGGATGCATGCACACTCGAGGCGGCGGTCAAGCGCCTCTCGTGCA
The DNA here is from genome assembly GCA_000310025.1 of Ectocarpus siliculosus. Taxonomy (NCBI): domain Eukaryota; class Phaeophyceae; order Ectocarpales; family Ectocarpaceae; genus Ectocarpus; species Ectocarpus siliculosus. The sequence continues at coordinate 624,891 of FN649727.1, read as the reverse complement.
ACAAGCCCACAGGAACACGATTCGACAACAGCGACAACGACAACACCAACAAGCAAACGACGAACAAATAACACGGCGCCACCCAAAAGCAGCTAGCACGCGTTCTTCTCTGAACTACGAAAGTATGTACGTGTGTCCAACCCTAGCAGCATCAGACAACACAGCAGTTAGATACCCGTTACTTAAAAAAACATACAACGCAGGTCTTGCTTCACCCCCCCCCCCAGCCCTGCCCCCGCCCAGTGGTATCCGAAATCAACTGAGACTTGCACGAAAAAGGGAAACAAACCTATCCTCCACGACAAAGTGCGCCTGGCCGCTACAACATCACGATCACTCCGAAATGATGATGTGGCACGCCATCCGTAGACCTACCTACCTCACACCAGGCGCTGCCACGACACACGACACACCAGGCCATGCTCGCACGCTCCTTGTTGAGCCGGTGGCCTCTCCTCGACAGCACCACCAGCAACAACAAAAACACCGCCAAACGCACTGAAATCAACCCCCCCCCACCATCATCCCTCGAACGCACCACTCGTCACTCCTGTTCCTAACCAAGTCCACCCCCACCCTCCGTTCACCGTCCGGGGGGGACCCATGGCCACCTCAGCCCACCCGCCAACAAGCAAAATTCTCCCTCAAAACAACCAAGTGTTGCCCCACATTCAATGAAAGATAGATATTTTATTGGGGAGCGGAGACTAAAAGCCCGAAACGAACGACACAAAAATGCCCCCCCCCCCGAACACCACCATCACCGCCCTCCCCCGGCACGATCAAAACGAAAACCATCATCATCACCGGAGGTTCTCCCAGCCGTCCGCGGACCTCACGAGGTAGTCCGCGTCCATGAGGTCGGCGTTCTTGATGGCGTACCTCAGCTTCTCGAGGCACACCTCCACGGAGCTGTACTTGGGCAGGGCGAGGCTGAAGAAGCACGTCTGGGCGATCGGCAGGTACTCGTCCGGGTCGTCGTAGTCCCTGTGCGGCGCGGTCAGCTTGAAGTTCATCGCGAACTCGGCGGCCGACCCCGGCAGGCGGCTCCGCCCGGAGCAGAAGTTCACGAACGAGGACCGGTCCTCGCGGCCCATCCTCCTCAGCGCCTGCCAGAAGTACCCCACGTGGGGGTCCGTCGGCCGCACCCCCTCGTACTCGGTCGCGCGCTGCAGGAGGTCCACGTCCACCTCCGGCACCCCGCAGAACAACGCCTCCGCCTCCGCCGCGGTGAACACCCCGAGCAGCTCGACGGGGAGGACCCCCGCCAGCCCCTGGTACAGCGACTCCAGGCACCGGGACCCGCTCGTCAGCCGCAGCTGCTCCACCGCGCGCACCGCCCGCCGCCGCTGCCGGGGGCGAC
>FN649727.1:598015-609827 GCA_000310025.1 Ectocarpus siliculosus | reverse complement strand
ACAGAACAAACACAAGTGCCCGGTTGCATCCATCAATAACCAATACCGGTAGTAGCAGTGCTCGTGTGCACATGTGGTCCTCGCATATGCCGCGAGGCCTTCCCAACTCGACGGCGGCTAAAGGCACCGGGGACAACAGGAGCCGATGCCGCCAAGCCAGGACTGAACGCCGAAAAGAGGCCGTCTCCCTCGTCCGAGCATTCCGCAGCAGCGGCATCGACGGGACTTCTCCGGCCCTGTTGGTGCGGACGGTTGGAACTCCGCCGGCCGCCGGCGCCCGCGGCAGCGCCTGGGCGCAAGGGGCGCGGCAGAGGGGGGAACTCGTCGGTGTTCAGCGCCCCGGCGGCCCTCCCGTCTTCCTCGTCCTGCCCCACGGCGTCCGCGGACCGCGTGCGGGCGAGCGAGGGGGCCCCGTTGGCGGAGTCCATGGGGGGCAGGTGGGTGAGGTCCACCGAGGACGACGGAGTGCTGGACGCGCGCGCCATGGACACGGTCGCGGGCGGGGGCTGCGGCAGCCGCTCGCTGAAGGCCTTGCGGATGCCGCGCGGGGGGGCGGCGACGGCGAGCGCCACCGACGGGCCAAGCTCCAGCGGCCGGATCGAGCAGGACCGCTCTCCCTTCTCTTCCTCCGCATCATCATCATCGTCGTCGTCTCCCTCGCTCTCCTTCTTGCAGGCGGCGTCTGCCGCGGGCTCCCCGGTCGCTTCGTCGCCGTCTTCCCACGTCCCATCGGGGTTCGGCCGCAGGAGCCAGAACTCCGCCGTCCACGGCGGCTCCAGGTCCCGGCCTTGCAGCGACACGTATGCCGCGGGTGAAGGGAAGCACAGCACCGATCGCCCCGCCGCCGCCGCCGCCGCCGCCGCCGTCTGCGGAGGAGGAACGCCGTCCGTGCCTCCGACGACCGGCGACTCAGCAGTAGCTACGGCGTCGTCGGCCTTCTCCTGCGGTCGCTTGCCCTCTCCTTCGTCTGTCGCCGCCGCCGCCGCCGCCACCTGGTCGTGCTCTCGAAGCACCCGCAAGGCCAGCTCCGCGGAGGACACCAGGTCCACAATGGACTGCAGGGCCCGGGACAGCATCGGCTCGTCCTCCCCCTCCTTGAGCATGCGCCTCTCCGCCAACGACCGTAGCCTCTCCAGCGGCAGGATCTCGACGCACTGGCGGAGGCGCTTCAGCACGGCCGCTCGCTGCAGGCGCACCGCCTCACCCGACGAGACGGCAGAGCTCTCGCCACCACCACCGGCGGCGGTGACGGCGCGTACCGCCGCTGGAGCGGATGACGGCCCCGCCTCCGCACGGTGGGCGCGGTCAACCGCCTGGACGGCCTCGTCCAACAGCCGGCTCAGTTCCGCGCACACCTGCTGCTTCACCGGGAGGGATGGCGACCGCAGCGCCGTCGCCCAGGCGCGGAAGATCCTGCGCGGGACGGTCGGCGCGCCCGAGCCGGCCTGCACCACGCGGGCGGCCCAGTTCACGTACCGCAGCCGGGGGTACCGGAGGCAGTGGGAGTCGCTCAGCTCCGACGCGTCGGACGGCGCCCACGCGTGGTCCCCGTGGCCGATCCGCGTGGCCAGGCGGAGCTGGCTCGCCACCGACTGCAGGATCGCCTCTTCCACGTAAGCGCCGAACGGCTGCTGCTGCTGCAGCTGCAGGGAGGAGCGGGATGGTTGGCCCAGACCCAACCCCTTGCTGGTCCCAGGCGATTTCGGGCTGGAGTGAGCAGGAGGGCTGGCCGCGGCTTTCTGGGCCGCGGCGGCCCGTATGAGGGACAGAACGACCGGCGTGATTACAACCGGCAGCGAACGGAAGCACTCGGGCATCGGCTCCTTGTCGTCGAGGACGCCGCGGTTCTCATCCTCCTCCTCCCCGTCCTCCCGCCGCCCCCCAGCTCCGGCCTCGCCCGCCTCGAGACTCTCGCTCCAGCGGCCGCTGCTGTTGTCGGCCAGGGGCCACCAGCCGGGGTGCCACCCGCGGAAGAGCACGAGCTGCAGGAACGAAGAGAACTGCCGAGAGGCCGCCCTTGTCCTCAGAGACGTCGACGAGGCTCGAGGCGAAGCGGCAACAACCTCGCCGCTGCCGCCGGCCTTCCCACCCACCGCCGGCAACGGCGAGTCCCGCACCCCGACCAGGGCCGCAACGCGCTGGGACAGCAGGGCGTCGGCAGCCGCCGCCCCCCTATCCGCCGTCTGCGCCACCACGTCCCTGTGGGACTGCAGCAGCACCGTGAGCAGGATCTTTCGGCAGTGCAGCACCGCCAGGGTCGCGGCCGTGCTGGCGATCTTCTGCTTGGCGGCCGAGGCCGACAACGTCGCCATCGCCGCCCAGCAGCCCGAAACGCTCGCGTGGCCCACCACGCTTGCCCTCCGATCCCCGGGCACCCGGGAGTCGGCCCTGCGGGTCGCGTCTCCTCCGCTGCCGCGGCCGTCCGCCAGCCCCAGGCCGGAGTCACCTCCGGAAGGAAGCCGCCACCCCTGGCGGGATCCGAAGAGCCTGTCGTCTCGCCGGTAGAGCTCGGTGCCGGCCTCCTCCTCCATGCAGTCCTCCAGCTCCTTCGCCAGCGCCACGTCCGCGACCTCGCCGCCCTCGCCGCTGTCCTGACTCCGCCCGCCGCTGCTCCCGCCGCCGTTGACGGAGGCCGCCGCCACCGCCGCCGCCGCCGCCGCCGATCCTCTCAACGCCACGAGGGAACTCCCGCGCTTGGCGACCCAACCCTCCACTGGTGCCGACAGGCGCAGCCAGACCTCCCCGCTTCGGTACTCCAGCTCTTCCGTCACGAGCAGCTCCGTGCCCTCGCCGAGGACCGCAACCTCGGTCGACTGGGCGTTGGCGCCGCGGCGAACGCGGACGCCCTCGGCCGCCGCCACTCGGTAAACAGCGGGGGATGATCCTGCCAGATCCGACTCCTCCTCGTCGCCTCCGCCACCGGCACCGCGGCTGCCTCGAGCGCTTCGCCCGCTGGTCCTACAAGTCCCGCTCCTGCTCTGGCGTGCTATCCTAAACATGGCCGATATGCTGGGGTGGGGAACGGCATCGGTGCCGTCGCCACCAGCGACGGCGGCGGCGGCGGATGCGGCGGCGGCTGCAGCGGCAGCAGCAGCGGAAGCCGCAGCCTCCTTGCTCTCCTCGCGGTACGGCGGCTGCAACGCACCACCGCCGTCACTCCCACTCGCCCCGCGCTGACCGGGGCCAGGCCTAGGCCCGGCCTGGTCAACCGGCGGGGGCAGCCGGTCCACGTCTAGGCCGTCCCATCCCAACCCGGAAGACTCGAGGCACGGACCCGGACGGAGATATTCGCGCCCGGCCGTCCGCCGCAGGGCCCACACCAGAGGCTCCTGCAAGTGCTCCGCGTTGCACCGCCCGCAGGAGACGATCTCTCCGTCCAGGTTCCGACGGTTTCGGCCGCCGCCATCGCGGGCCCTGCGGCCGTCGTCTCCCTCTGAGTAGCGGTGGTCTTGGTCTTGGTCGTCGTCGTCCTCGTCGTCCTCGTCGTCGTCGTGGCTGTCGTCCTCGTCCTCATCTCCATCCTTAAGAAACAACAACAACAACAACCGCCGAGAAAGTCGTGCGAAGTCACGGAACCGTCAGCCGAAAGACAAGAAAGACAAGAAAGACAAGAAAGACAGACAGACAGGCGTTGCAAAATAACAGCAGAAGCAACATGAGGTGCGGGGAACGGAACCATCGGCCGAAATGGATCGACAGAGAAGACAGGCGTTGAGCGAAAAAAATATGGTGATATTTGAAATTTCAAGAAATCGATCTTGCTGACTCGGTGATAACTCGTTCGTCGTACGAGCATCAATGTCCGGATCCGCTGTTGATACTCTCTCTCCCACGTCTCATGGCTTCAAGGGTATGTGTCGTGATCCTTGGCCCAACCATGAAACGCTTGCACGAACCGCACCACGCATGCTGCCGACGACAGCCCCCCCAGTAAACAAAACAAGACAACAAAAAACCCAACGGCGTGCAAAACACAGCAGTCTTCTGCCACATACCGAGACGCAAAAAAACAAAGGGAACTACCAGTAACGCGGAAAAAAAGTCCTAAAAATATATGTGTAACAACAAAGGTGTATGCGCTCAGCAACGTGCGCATTCGACCCACACCGACAAGAGCCATCAAACCACACCGCAAACACCACCGACACGAAAAACGCGAGTAGCGTGGGCCGACCCAGACACCCAGACAAAACAAGCGATTGATTCGACGACCCGCGACTTGCCGGCCGAGGCGTGAAAGCGTACACGCGCTCGAACCCGGGTTCGCGTGTGTTCCAAAAGCAAAAAAAAAAAAAGGGCTCTCACATCGTTGTCCTCGTCCTCGTCCTCCTCATACAGGCGGACGTGCAGCCAGTCTCCCTGCTGCCCGACGGCGGTAATCTCCTCGCCGGCGTACAGGCCTCCCACCTGCTCTGCGCCAAGCCTGGGCTCCGCGAGCAAGGGGAGCTCCGCCTGCTCGTTGAGGTCGCAGTGGAACACCCGGGGCCAGCCGGGCTCCGTCCCCTGGTTGGACGAAGAGGCAGCGATCTCGCCGCTTCCGGCTCCCCGCTCCGAGTCGTCGAGAGCCATCAAGGTCTCTATCGTCACCCGACTTGCGAGATGCTGTTGGCGGCCATCCGAACGGGGCGTGAGGAGTCAGGGCGTTGGGGTTAGTTAGAAACGGCCACTGGATGTTGGTGGCGCAGAGAGAGCTCTACAGCACTCGAGATGATCTCCGCGAATGCACTAAAATACAGCGGACTAAACTCCTGCACCCTCCCGCCCCCCTCCCCGCACCATTTCAACCCCGTTTCCTTCGGGAGGACCACCCAACACGCGCCAAGACACCCCGCCACTACCACTCCACGGACCTCGCTCTGCTCTTGCCCCGCGTTTCCGACGTCTCCCTGTCCTTCTCCCCCTTCCCCGCCGCCTCCGCCTCCGCCTCCGCCTCCGCCGCCGTTGCCCTCGCCGTCCCGACCTTGCGCCGTCTCGCCACCGCCGCCGCCGGCCTCAGCCACGGCGGCAGCCACCTCGGCGTCCGCGGCCACCGCTGCCGCCGCCGCCTCCGCCCTCGCCGCCTCGGCAGCGGTAACCTCCGCCGCCGCGTGGGACTGTGCCTGGATGCTTTCCCGCAGCGAGTCTTCGACGGTCAGGAGCTCGCCGTTGGAGAGGATCCAGTTGAGGGCGGCCTCGATGTCGTCCCCGGTCTCCGCGAGGGCACGCTCGCACCAGTGGATGGGGAAACCCATCTCCGCCATGTGGGCCGTGAGGGGGTTGACCTTCCATGGGCGGTGGCGGGCAGTGTGTGGCGATCGTGCCGTGGCAAATCTGGTTAGTTCGGCACGGTCGATGTGATCCTTACTCGATGCTACTTAGGACCGGGTTTCTACTGAATAGTGGCGTTGATGGGGGGCGGACGCGAACACATTTTCCCGTTTTTTTCCTTCCAGAAATTTGTGTGCCGACGCGCAAGATTCCCTCTCACAGTACCAGAGACTACTGGGAAGGGACACACGAACACACAAGACCCCAATAAATTCATCGCCAACAAAACGAGCGTTTTATCGAATACAGTTGCCGAGGGAAATGCCACACCTCTTCCTCAGCCTCCTGCTGCTGCTGCTCCTCTTCCTCCGCCTGCGCAGCGGCGTGTGCGGCATCGTCCGCGCCGTCTCTAGCCGACGGAGGCATCCCCCCCGTCACGCCGTCCCCCGCGCCCGGCCCGCTAGAGCCGGCGGCGTCTGCCCCGCGCTGTCCTTCGTCGGCTCCTCCGGGCTGACCACCGCTCGCAGACGCCCTAACCTCGGCCTCCGCCGCGGCGATGAGCGCTTGCTTGGCAGCGCGTGCCTTCTGCCGTGCGTGATCCCTGTGGCGGCATGGAGGGGGGGAAAATGGCGGACGTGAGACGACCGAAAAATGGCGCATGTATACGCAGAAACAAAACTCAGTATATGCCTACGTACGCTGTGGCAGTACTGCTGCTCTGACGCTCGCGGCTGCGGATCGCTAGGTGTGTGGGGGTGTAACGTAACGCCACACATAGCGCTGTGACTGACCACCACGGAAGGGATCGGAAATCATGCTCGCCTTGACAACGAGCCTGTTACCAATGGCCACGCACGCTATCCCACCCGGTGCGGGCGGAAAAAATACCAACAGGTCGCCCCAACACTCGAAAGTTCCCTCACAGGGCCCCCAACTTCCTGCAAGAGGCACACGCTTCAAGACCTGCACCCCCCCCTCCCCCCCGCGCCCTACCCCACCTGGCCTCTTGAACTCTCTTCGACCGCTCGTCCAGCACCGAAAACTGCCAGTGCGACAGCAGCATGGCCACGAGCTCCTCCATTGCGCCGACGTCCCCGAGACCCGCCGAGGAGCATACGCCGGACGCCACCTCCAGCAGCACGGCCCCGGCCCCTCCCTTGGACTTCCTGCCAGTCGCCGGCGCCGACGCCGCCTTGGCGAAGTCGGCCGCGGTCTGTGGGTGGAGCAGCAGCGTCTGCGCGGCCTTCGCCGCCTGGCACCGGACCAGACCGAGCAGCAGGTGTCGGTCCAGCACCGCCGTCGACAGCACGTCCGTCAGGCCGTCGCCCTTCCCCCGGTGGCTGCGGCCGCCGCCACCCGGCCGCGGGGGACTGCCGGCCGCCACGGGCGTCGTCGGCACAAACGGTATCGCCGTTGGGGAGAGCCGTTCCGAGAAGGCCGCGTTGAGCCCCTTGTCCAAGCACCAGAGCGTCAGGGTCTCCAGGATGCGCTCGGCCAGGCCCGGCGGCAGCGTCCCCGGCCGAACCGGCACGTTCGGCACCGCTTGCAGGCAGTCAAGAGGCACGACACGAGGCTTGCGCGCGTCGCCCCCGCCGCCGCTTCCACCGCCGCTGCTGCCGCCGCCGCCGCTTCCCGCCGCACCGCCGCTGTCGCCGCCCTCGAGCAAAACCTCCGCGTGCATGTCCGCGAGATTGAGGGAGACGACCACGCACGGCCGCCCGCCCCTCGACGAGCTCACCGAGCTGGACGAGCTGCCGCCGGACGTGCCCCAGCCCCCGCCCCCGCCGCCGCCGCCGCCGCCACCCCGGCTCCTCCTGTCTCCGCCACCGGCCGCGTTCACCATGCGCTCGAGGCCGGACAGGCCGAATATGCTGCGCCCCATTCGCGCTCCCCACCCGGAAGATCCCCCCGAGCCGCGGCCACCGCTGCGGGACCCCCCCCCGCTCGAGCGCGACGCGTAGTCGAGGGGCATGATCTCGGCGCAAGCCCCGGGATACAGGACGTCCACGTGGCCGCCCAGGACCGAGAGCGCCCCGAGCGTCCTCAGCAGCGTGCCCGTGGTGCTCGGCGGGGCAGACGCACCGGCCAACGGCGGCGCCCTCCCGTCCGACGTCGGCGGCACCGGGGGCTTCGTGACCGCCGCCGCTGTTACGACCGGCGGCGGCGGCGGCGGCGGCGACGCGAGCGGCGGCGTGCCCTCCGCCGTGGCATCGCCCGCAACCTCCGGGGTCGGCGAAGAAGAGAGCTCGGTCGAGCCTTCCGTCGCAGCAGCAGCGGCCTTTCCAGCCTCCGCCGTGCCCGCTGCCGCCGCCGGGGGGCGGGGAGCGGCGGCGACGACCGCCGCTGCTTCGGCCTTGTCGGCGGCCTCCCTGGCGAGCAGCCGCAGGCACGAGTTCCCTCGCTGGACGGCGTCCTGCAGAAGGGTCGCCGTGACCTCCCCCCAGGCCGACGTCTGCAGGAGCGTCCTCAGGAGGGACACGGACTCGCACACCAGGGGGCCCTCCAGCTGCGAGAACGCCCACGCGCTCCGGTCTTCCTCTCGCCCAGACGACCCCGCAGCCGCCGCGCCGCCGCCGCCGCCGGTCTGGCCTCGGAACCACGACCTGAGGTCGCGCATGGTCCCGTCCGAACCTCTGCTGTCACCGCCGCCGCCCGACGGCGAGCTGCTCCCGTCGGCGTCCGGGTCGCAGAGCCACTCCGGACGGGGCGCCGCCTGGTATGAGCCCCCGATGGCGTCGAGGAAGAAGCACAGGAGGCTCCTGGCGGGGATGAGGTCCGCGTGCACGGAGTTGCTCAGGCTGGTCACGCGGACCATGGGAGAAGGACCGCCTCCGCCGCCGGCCGCCGCCGTTGCCGCCTTCCCGAGCGCCCTCGCCGTCTCCCCGGTCTCGCCGATGCCGTCGCTGACGCCTGCATCGCTCCCCGCCGGCGGCGGCGAGGACGAAGACACAGCGCCCGCCTTGGACTCTTTGACGATGGTCACGATTGACCAATCAGTGCCGTCCGCGGCAACGGCACCGTCGTCCTTCTCCGCCAGGGACTCCGGGTCGCAGTGCGGGAGAAGTCGGCGCAGCAGCCGCAGGGCGCGGCGTTGGGCATAAGGGGGGCCCAGCCGGAGGAGGCCGAGCAGGACGGCGATCCAACGGGGCTGGGAGAGCAGGCTACGGCAAGGGTCAGTCGAAGACACGCAGAGGAGAAGCATCGTAACCTCCGATACCAGTACCTATGGGACACACACAGGGGGGGCGGGGGAGGAATCGTCAGTATTTAGCAAGAGGCGGTTGAGACAAGTGCTTCAATGCTTTTTTCTCTCCCGTGTCTCACGAGACCCGCCCCTTCGATCCAGAGCGTGGCGTCTACCAGGCAACAGTTGAAGGGCGGCTGCACCCGAGCAAAACAACCGCCCCGGGGCCAAACGCCCAGGCCAAAGGCGTCACTATACCAAACGTTTTCCAACAAGCAACGACTTCCCTCTGCTGCTAGATGCACCCCCGACAAAACACACCTGCAGCTCGCGGCTAAGCTTGAGGCACCCAATGTCGTCCCGCATGTCCGCAAGCCGCTCGAACACCGCCTTCTCTTCCTCCTCCTTCTCATCGAGCCCGTCCTCAGCGGTGCCGCTTTCACCACCTTCGTCTGCCACCGCGGCGGCAGCCGGCGCAGCGACGGCCGGAGAAGCTTCTTCACGCCCAGAAACATCCACCACTCCATCCGCCGTCTCCGACTCGCCGTCGGCCTCTTCACCATCGGCACCTTTATCGTCCGCCGCAGCGGTAGCGGCGGCAGCGGCGGCGGCAGCAGCAGCTTCAGCGGCAGCCGCCCTTCGCGCGTTGCTCGCCTCCAGAGCCTTCGCCCTCGCGCGCTCCCTCGCCCTAGACGCCCTGGCCTTCCGCAGCCCGCCCAACACATTCCGCAGCTGCACGTACAGCATCTCGAAGACCGCGTGGGAGAGAGTCGCGGGACCCGAGCGAGCGCGCACCAGCTGAGGCGCCCTGAACGGTCCCGGGGCGGAGTGGTCCGACGCGGAGATACCGCTGCCGCCGCCGGCTGCTTCTTCGCCGGAGGTCGCCACCTGAACCGCCGGGGGTACAGCCATATTTTTTGTTTGTTCAGGGTAGACACCACAAGGATATCTGTGGCGGTGTTTACCGACTCCTTCCAGGCCAAACGCAACCAGAGCAAAACAAGAAACTGCGCAAGCCCTGCAGAAACTGCCCCCCAACGCCCAATCAACTTGTTGGTGAGCTGGTGTAGACATCTGGGACACCATAACGACATGGCCTGTCCAACAAACCCCCTAGCGCCCCGCCGTAGCGCAGAGGGCACTCCCTCACCACGGCTGGCCCCCGTTCCTACCGCCCACAAACAAACCTGGATGGCCAGAAGGTAGACCAGCTTCATGGCGCCCTGCGTCAGCGAGTGCGACTCCGCGGCCGCCAGCTCCTCCGCCGCCGCCGCCGTCGCCATGGCCAACGCCATCTTGTCCTCGTCCTCGTCGCGCCGGTCGCCGTCCCCTTCCTCCGCGCGGTCCGACGCGGCCGTCGCTTCCGAAGGCGCGGTGGCGTCGTCTCGCTGCTGCTCCGCCGAGAGGGTGTCCACGGAGGCCTCCTGCGGAGGCAAGAGGAGCGCCGCCGACCCCGTTGCCGCCGCCGCCGCCGCCGCCGCCGTCCCGCGCGTCGTAGCCGCCGCCGGCCGGGTGTCCATCACCGTGGATGGCCCTCCGTCCGGGGAGTGCTTGATGGTGGAGTCGAGGATTTCCTGCGGGTGTTTCCGTGCACGAAATGAGTCGCGACCAACAGCACAAGAGAAGGCATTTAGAGGGCGTCAAGAAAACCTGAAAAACATCCCGTAACCCCCGCTATCCGCTATCACAGACGCCGCACCACACCGCAAGCGGGCCTGGCCCCACGTTCCCCACCATCAAAACCCGTGCCGTCTCCTCCCCCTTCGCCCGGCTTCCGCAAAACCGCATGACACACATAACTCACCTGCAGGATGTTGAATATCCGCACGCGAGCGAGCAGGTCGTGGTCATCCTCGTGCACCTCCACGCCCCAGGCGTCCATGAGGGCGAACTGCAGCGGGGTGTCCCCCTGCTGCGCGGCGGTCTCGAGCTCGCCCGCCAAGAAGGAGTAGAGCTTCTCGAACGCTCCCCGCACCTGGGGAGGGAGGGAGGGAGGAGAGGAGAACCCCGATTGGTTCGGAAAAGCGGATCGGCGACGAGATGTGTGGCTGTGCTGCGGCTGCTGTTGCCATCAGGATCGCCAACTGAGTTATGCTTGACTTGCTTTCCTAGGCCAGTAGACCACAGGTTGGCGACTAGTTGGCGTATATTCCCCCGAGCCAGATACAGGCTCTAGTCTGTACGCAAAAGGCGATTAGGGCTTCACACACGTTGTATCGAGACGCAAAACTCCTCCATATCTACGTGCAGAATATCGCCAGACCACGACGGGGGCTCCACCGATGGCTAGTGTGTGGGGAACAGGGGGGGTGCATCACACCAAAACCTCCTGGTGCGAAGGCGCCAACGTCATATTTCCACTACTGTACCACCTCAACGAGCCCAATAACAGTCACAGATGTCAGTAAAAACCAGCAGTATTCACACCTCTTGCGCAGTGTACCGGGGGCACCCAGCTAGCCCCGCCAGGTAGTGACCCCCCGGTAACGGTCGGGAGTCGAGGTACTGGCCCATGAGAAGGCCCATCCCCGTACCCCCGCCGGGCCGCGACGCTCTTGCAGCCGCCTCGCGCGCCATCTGCATTGTCTCGGGCGGAGGAAAGAACGACGTTCGCGGAAGAAGGGCAGGGTCAGGGGCCCGGGGGGAAGGAGGGTAGGCAGTAACGCACGGTAGGAATCGAGTAGGTTGACTAGAAAGAGACGAGTGAAACAGGCCACCAGTGTAACGGCCGTGAACTGCTGTCACGCCAGCGGAATGGTTCGGTCATGTGACGGGGGTGGGGTATTGCGCAGCACACGATATTTTACCCCCAGTTTAGGGCAGCCAGCACACTACGCCACGCCGATACGAAGGCCGCCTTCGTTTTTCCCGAATACTCTGGCAGCAAGAAAAACAGTGACGTCGCCGAAAAATTTGAAGGAACCGTCCCGTCCAGTGCTTTCCGAAACACGCATCACTTGATTTTGGTGGCATCCTCTTCGTCGTGGAGTAATCGAGCCAAGAAAAACCGGTCCAAGTGGTGTATAAATACCTCTTGCGCAACAACCTGCTGCTGTACACACAACACGCACGCGCACCTGGAGGGCAATAGGGTCCGGTCCGAGTGCGGCCAGCCCGTGCAGCACCCCGCGCAGCGCCGGCGGCACGTAGAGCAGGAGCGCCGCCTTGACCCCGGAAGACCCCTCCCGACCCGTCGAGCCCAGCAGCGACCGCAGCGCCCTCAGCCCCGCCGCCCGCCGCCTCGCCCGCTCGTCCGCGGCGATCTGCGACGCCCGCAGCCTGCACAGGTCCACCCCGCCCTTCAGGAACCCGGTCACCAGGGACAGCCGCTCGGCGTGCCTCGTCTCGAGCGCCCGCAGGAGCGACCCGGCCCCGCCGGCC
>FN649727.1:578988-591573 GCA_000310025.1 Ectocarpus siliculosus | reverse complement strand
TCGTGTAGCAGCAGCACGAGCAAGTTCCCGAACGGACATCGGAGGCGCGAGCGAAAAGCCGAGAACCCGAAGTCCGTGGGGGGGGGGGGGCGGTAGTGAGAGACTGGGCGGGTTTTTCTTCTCGCTTGCGGTTAGTCAGCCAGTCCGTCAAAGGGCAAGGAGTCTGCCTGCCTCGGGTACCAGAGCTCGTGCTATTCAAGCGCGGTCGCTGTCGTTTTGATTTTTTTTGGAGCACGTACGAGTGAGAAAAATCAAGAAATGGGGAGGAGGGACGCTCGTCCCGCGACGGCGGTGTCATAAACCCGCGCAGGAGGTGGCGGGATGACGGGGAGGCTACCGCCGAATCACAACAAAGCCAGGGGGAAGCAGACTGGAGATACACAGTATTGTATTCACACAAAAAAATCAGTAAACCTCACTAAACACGAACGAGCCCTTGTGTCAACAGCAGCGGTAGGACACGGTCCTCATGGTGCGCGCCCTTCTCGCCCCGGCGCTTCTTTGGCCGCGACGCTTTCGTCGTGTCCTCAAACACCACGCTCGCGGCCACGCGGTAACCGAGGCACTGCGCGAGACATAACATACCTCGGGTTGCACGATCGCTCTGAGAGCTCGCTCCTCCCTCCGGATCAGCTGCAGCTGAACCCTGGCTTCCGTCCGGACCCCGCGCGGCGGCGGCGTGCTTTCCACCAGAGGGTCTCCCAAGCAGGGCTCCAGGTACACCGAGCACTGCTGGAACAGCTTCCCCAGCACGCCGAGCAGGGCGTTCCTCGGGGGCAGCCTGGGAGCGCCTCCGCCGCTACCCGCCCGCTCGATAGCCGCGCACGCGCTCAGCGCCGCCGATGCCCCGGCAGCGGTGGCGTTGGCGCCGACATCCGCACAAGCGGAAGACCGCGCCGAGGAGGAGACCGCTCGCCCTTTCTCCCCTCCCTTCCCCTCGGTTGACGCCCCGCCGCCGTCCTCCTCTTCCTCCTCCTCCACCTCCTCCTCCTCCTCGTCCCCGGCGGTGGAGACTGACCTCCACCCCAGAGACCTCGCGAGGTCAGTCTCCGCCCCGCCGCCTTCAATCAGGCCCGCGAACCCGCCTCCCGCTTGCCGCCCTGACCTGTGAGCGGCAGAAGAAGAGGAGCTCGGGGTGCCGATAGAAGCGCCGGCGAAGTTGGGCACGGCCGCCGGAGAACCGGCGGAAGCCGTGCCCTCGCCGCCGGTGGCACCAGCGGCGGCAACACTCTCGTAGTCTTCCGGGTCGAAGCAAGGGACCCACGCCCACTCGCCCACGAGCTCGGCGTGGCCCTCGGCCCCGGTACCGCCGCCGCCGCCACCGCTGGTGCCGCGACTCAACGCCGTCTTGGCGCCTCGGGCAGGCTTCGGCGGGTGCAGCGGCCGCGAGTTTCGGAGGACGCTTCCCGCGCCCTCGTCGGCCTTCCACAGGACCACCAGGGTGGCGTCCGCTTCGAGGACTGCCGAGCGGCCGACCGTGCGCTGGAGGGAAGACTCGGAGGACGGGGATGACCAAACCCGTACCTGCGCGACCTCCCCCGTGAAGAGCCCGGTGACCGAGCCGTCCTGGTTTGTCGTCGCCGCTCCTATCGGCGGCGCCCCGCTGCTTTCTGGGGTAGCGGCAGGCTCTGCTGCTGCTGGGGGTAGGGTGCCGGCGAGTCGGTGATGGCGTTACAATAAACAGGGTAAACCGAGAAAATAGCCGAAACGGGGTAGACAGCAGTCAGAAGGCGGTGGCGGCTAAGTGTGCACACACACGAGCACGAGAGCGCCGTCGTGGTGCAGCAAAAATAAAAAACACGTTCGCCGCGCAATCTAAGCACTTGTCAACCCAACTGCAGAGGCACCATGTTGTTTTGATTTTTCAGAAGCTCCCCCGCACAGCTCCCGAGAAACAGAGAAAACTTTTCCCAAAATTACAGACGACGTATGCATACCTGCTGCGTCCTCGACGTCGGCGTTTCGAGGGGGATCGGCGACGGCAACCTCGCTCTGCCTGCCGCCTATCAATATCGGGCCGGACTGCTGCTGCCGATGCTGCTGCGGCGACTGTGACACGGGCGTTCGTCTCCCCCCGGGGCTTGGTAGGGTGGACTTGTGAACGGCGGTGCCATCCACGTAGAATATCACCTGCGGATTCGGGTGTTCAGCACGGCAGTGCGATCAAAAGTCATTACACAACACGCCGAGACAAACAATCTCTGCACCAAAAAAGCGCTGCCACGCACGCGGCTCGGGCGGTGTTTCCACTCATTTTCTTCTTCATGTATCGCAGAGCAACCCCCCTCCTCCCGAACGCAGCGAGACATATCTCGTGTTCGAACAAGAATCGCTCCAGACAAGAAAACGCTAAGCGGGAGGAGCACCCCGTGTGCCATTCTCTCTCTCCCGAGCTTCCCGACCGTCGATACTCGCAACACCCCCAACAACGCCACGCCGAAACACGGCGCAATACCTTATCCATGCCCTGGGAGGAGTCCCTAGCCACCGCCGCCGAGAGCTTGAACCACGTGCCCTCGGCGGGGAGGACGCCGTCGGGGGTAGCGTGCCTCGCCTCCTCCCCGACGTTCTTCCCGTGCAGCCGCAGAACGGCCGTCGTGCCCCGGACGGCCAGGCAAAACCCGGCCTGTCCGCCTTGGCTCAGAACGACCGACTCGTGCCCCTCCTCCTCCTCGCAGCGCGCCGCCGCCCCCTGCCCCCCAGGCTCCGCCGTCTTCGGCTGCTGCTGTGACTCCCTCGCAGCAGGCCGGATGAGCGCCTCCAGCAGGAAGACGTCCAGCGCCTGTACGGTGAGGTTCGGCCGGCGGGCCACCGCCCATCCCCGCCCGCCGAACCGGACGCACCGGGATATCTCGGCGTCCTTGACCGCCAGGACTCCACCGACGATGCCCTTCGTTCTTCCTTGCTTTCCGCCAGCGGCGGCAGCGGCAGCGGCAGCGGCTGCCTCAGCGAACTCGGTGGACGACGGCTTCTTGGACGGGCTCCGCAGCGCCTCCGCCATGGTACGAGCACCGCCGCTGCTTCCGCTGCCTCGGGGAGACCCCACCTCTCTACCATCGCCGCCGCCGCCACCCAAGCCACCACCGCCACGGCGGACGCTAGCCGGCGACGGCGAGGCTCTCCCCTCCTGCTCCAGCCCGAAAGCCGCCTCGAGAGCGCGCTCGGCC
This sequence comes from Ectocarpus siliculosus, assembly GCA_000310025.1. NCBI lineage: Eukaryota > Phaeophyceae > Ectocarpales > Ectocarpaceae > Ectocarpus > Ectocarpus siliculosus. Next base: position 588,406 of record FN649727.1, on the reverse strand, counting down.
GCCTTCGGGAGCACCTCGCGGGGCGTCCAGTCCATCTCGGACCCCGCCGCCATCGCCGCCGCAGCCGCCGAGCCGAGGGCGCGCTCCGCCGCCTTCGGGAGCATCTCGCGGGGCGTCCAGTCCACCTCGGACCCCGCCGCCGCCGCAGCCGCCGCCGCCGAGCCGCCGTAGCGCGACCGTTTCTCTCTGCTGGTGGCCGCGCTCGACGACGGGGACGCCACCGCGGAAGCCGCCGTCCCTCCGGATCCACCACCGCCCCCGCCTTCCCCCGGGGTGCCCAACGTCGCGATGAGCCCGTCCGGAGGGAACTGGAACGGGCTGCCGCCGAGGTTGATGTTCACCCCGTCGGAGGCGCTGCCGCAGCTGTAGGCCGGGCACAAGGCCCACTCGTCCTCGGACTCCTCCTCCCCTATCGCCGCGGAAAATATCGGCACGGACACGTTGCCGTTGACCGGCCGTCCGTTCAGGAAAAAGTGCAGCTTCACCCTGCCCTGTTTCCCTTCCTCCTCCGCCGACCCTCCGTCTCCGTCCGTGTCGACGAGGTCAGCGAGACAACCGATCACCGCCCCGGCCCCCCACGGGCGAAGCGGCGAGTCCGACTCCCTAGAAATCGACGACCTGGGCAGCTTCATGCCCGCCGAGCCACGCGACGGCGTTGCCGACGGGAGAGGTGGCGGTGGCGGCGGGGGCGGGGGCGGGGTCTGTGACGGAGACGGTAACCCGATGCCTTGTGGTGGGGTCGGCGGCGGCGGCGTCGAGATAAGCCGCGCGGAGACCGGGGGCACCGGCAGTGGAACGGGCGGGGCGGGCGACGATGCTGCCGGAGACGCAGACGCCGCAGACGCAGACGCCGCAGACGCCGGCACGTACTCGATAGGATTCCCCCCGTCGTCCCTTTCCTGGTCCACGGTGAACGACGTGTCGCGGAAGAGACCACCCAAGGCGAGGAAGATCGAGTCTGCCGTATCCTCCTCCTGGTCGTCCCCCGCTCCCTCTGCGTCCCCGCCGCTCTCGCTGCCCCCCCAGCCCTCGCCCTCCCCGGCCCGCGCGGTGCCGCGCTCGGACCGCTCCTCTTCCGCGTCCTCGCCCTCCTCTTCCGCCTTCTCCTTCCTGCGCTGATCTCGGCGCGCCTTTGCGGCGGCTTCCACCCTCTCCGCGCGCAGGCGTCCCGCCTGGTGGTAGCTCCTGCCCTGGTTGTGCCCGCAGATGCCCCAGGAGTCGCTGCCGTGGCCGAGCTTGGGAACCGCCGCGTCGCGCTTTCCTTTGCCGCCCTGCTCTTCGTCGTCGGAAGAAACACCCACGCTGAACGCGCCGCCGCAGCGCGCCCAGCCCACCCGCGTGTCCTTGCTGGCACCGACGAGGGTGACCTCGTAGTACCAGCGCCGGCGTTGGTTCACCTTTGAAGGCGTTCGTGCGTTTTTTATTGCGAGAGAGGCGGAAGAAGGGTGACGTCAGACTTTTCCCGGCGCTAGGGTGCACCGGACCTCTTGCGGCCGAACTACGACATACATCCGAACAGGGTGGGCGGAACGTGGGGTTTGTTTGCTCTACGGTTTCTCGTACGTTAAATAGTTCTCGCAAATAAACGGTAACCGGCCAAAGCAACCAGCAACATCAGCAACAACGGACAAAACCCAAGCGTGATGTCCCTGCCAAGTCACGTTTTACAAGAAACGAGTGTACACACCTGGCGACGACATTTTTCAAGCTAATACAACACAACAACAACGAAAAAGAGAAAGCTCTCCTATGCTGCTGCTTGCTCGTCCCAAAAATGACAGCACACAACTCAAGCACTACAACCCCGTCGCCAGCCCCTAACCCGAAAGAGGTGTACCAGTATTTGGTTTACTCACCCGCACGGCAGTTACCACTCCGGAAGACTCGCCCTTCGCCTCCAGGCGCCCTCTCATCTCCGCCTTCCCGGCGCACACGGTCAGGCTAGGTCGGCCCCGCAGAGCGACCATCCGCTCGCGATACTTCTCCCGGCGCAGCAGCTCCATCATGTCGGACCAGCCGGACAGCCCGGGTCCCGCCAGCGCCTTTAGAGGTTCCGTGCTGAGCGTCGGTTCGGTGGAAGGCGCCGAAGTATCCTGCCCCACCGCCGATGCCGGCGTGCGACCCGCTCGGCCGCTGCCCTGATGCTGTTGCTGCGATCGTCTGCGGGGGGAATCGATGCCCAGCACCGAAGCCTTCGTCCCGGGGTCGACCGCACACAGCAGGGTCTTGACGAGGATGAGGGTGGACTGCAGAGACCCGTCCGAAGCGGCGCTCTCGGCCAGCCGGCCCATCTCCCGAGAGACGTCCAGCGGAGACAACCGCTCCACCGCCCCCCCACCTCCCCCTTTCGACGACGACGGAGAGCCTTGCCCCTCATCCTGGTTCCTGCTCGCCCGGTCCCTGTCTCGCTTCTTGGCCTTGCCGCCTTTGCCGCCCTTCCCGTCTTTTCGCCGGCCGCCGCCTAGGGGGCTCGACGCCGCCGCGCCGCCGGCCGCCCATGAAGACGAACCCCCGGCGCCGGAGGCCGCCGACGTGCCGCCGCTCTTCGTGGCGGCCTTGAGGAATGGGTGGCACAGGAGCGACCGCCGCAGCACGTGGTCCCCCTCCCCGGCAAGTATCGCGCGAAGCACAGGCGCGAAGAGCCTCTGGTCTATCGTCGTCCCGCGGGAGGCCTCGCCCCTAGAAGGAGAAGCGCCCGCGACCGCGGCGGCCGCGGAGCCCCACCGCGGTTGCCGCTGGTACTTCTGCGCCGTCGTAGAAGGCGAGTTCGGCGCGACCGGGGACGAAGCGGCCGATCCCGCGGCGGCGGCGGCGCCTCCGGCCCCGAGCGGCGACAAGGGCGAGGGCTTAGACCAGCCGTCGCGCTCGATGACCGCCGCCCTGACCTTGGCGAAGTCGTCCTGGCTCAAGGGTTGCGGCGGGGGGGAAGGGATGCCCTTCGCCGCCGCCGCCGCCGCCGCCTCGCTCGAGGGTCCCGTCCCGGCGGACACCGATGCCACGGCCGCGTTACCCCGCGGGCTCGCCGCTGCCCGGCGCTGCTGGGCGAGGACATGGGTGAGGGCCTCGACAGTGTCGCCTCTGCCGCATATCTGGGGTTTTAATTTTTTCGCACGACACGTAGATACAGAGAACAAAAAAAAAGGGTTGGTGGGAAGGTAAAAAAAAAGGTTTGGTGGGAAGTTTGAACGGGATGACTCACACATGTGGCCATTGGCGGTGGTGCAGTTTGATTTGGAGCGCCCCGCTCTTGCTGGCGCTCTTGCGTGGTTTCCTCTACGGCAGTCGCCCGCAGCGAGGGCAGCACGTCTACCGGTGGATGGTGGCCATCTCGTCGAGAATGCTCCGCCATGTTTGCGGCCAAAAAGGTTGGCTTTAGTTCATAATAGGTTGTGCCGTGCCGGAAATATTAATTTCTTGTCTCCCGGAAGAAGAATCACCGAAGATACTGATTCTTCCCTCTGTTGTAAGATGTTTGGGTGTCTCTCTGTGTCGTGTTTTTCAGCCGGTAGCATTTGCCTGCCTGGCAGAGCGGTGCTACTTCCACCGCAACCGGGAGGTCTGCTATTCGATTGACTTTTCGGCAGCAGCAAGCGGGGTACTGAGGTCCGGTGCAGTGCCAGCGCTTGGTTGATCTAGACTTGAAGAATGAGCGATTGAACCTGGTGCAGGGGAGAGGACAGCAGCAGTGCATGTGGGTGTGCTTCTACCCCATTGCATGCGCCGTTGAATAAACCGTCCTGCACAATTCCCTCGTCCTTAGCCCTGCATATGGATGAAACTTCTCGCCTCGTCTATCGTCTAGTCATGTGGCAGCGGCAAGCGCGTGGCCTGTAGGGGGGTGCTGGCTCGGAAGGGGCGCTACCTTCTACATCTATGCGTACAGGTGCAGAAGGTTTTCAGGAGTACATAGCAAGCAATGAGATAGCGGAGGGCTTGCAAAGGTCGGCGAGCAACAAAACTCGAGCCATTGGGAGTTGTGCTTTGTCTCCATCGAAGGCACTACACTCATGGCACTTAAACCCTTTGCTCCCGACCTGTGTATGAGACTGATGTGCGAGCTCGAAACTCCTCGCAGCCGCGTGCGGGGAATTGTCGAGAAGGCGGTTTGTGTGTCTCTCCCAACGAGAGAATAAATTTACAGAGAGCGATTTGCTCGTCAGCAGGCGTGCAACAAGCAACCCTTGGCGCAATTCTCAGTTCACCGTGCTCGCAATGTTCGTGTGCCAAGCTACCCCAAAACTTTCGTGCAAACACGGCGCCTTCAACAAGACTCGGAGAACGGGGCTAAGAATGATCTCAACAAGCACCTGGGCAAGGGTGGCGAAATTGGCGCTTAGGGAACCTCCCGTTTGCTCGCTGCCCACGGGCGGATCTGTCATTATTCCTTTCGCTTAGCTCCTCCTCTGTGTCCGGCTTGTAGACACATCAAGGAAGCAGTGTCTTCTCGGTTGTTTCGTGCCTCCTTCTCTCTGAAATGGCAGTAAAAACAATGCGTGTGTTCTCTCTGTTTCTCTGGGCACTCTCTGTGTCGCTCGGCAACTCGGAGGAGAGCGTATTTCGCAGCTAGGAATTACATTGTGCAGCACCTGCTTGATCCCGGCTCCATCACTTCTGCAGACCCCCTCCTCCTGGCACGCACGCGATCCAAAGACTATGACTATAATATTATAGTCATAGTCTTTGACGCGATCCTTCCCCCAACACAACACCATTCACCTATCTATCATACACGACCGCAAAATGGAGCCATCACCAACACCACCACCACCGCCGCCGCCGCCACCGCCGCCGCCACCTCCGTCGCTAGCGCTTCCACGACTAAGTTTATCTTCCATGCAGGTTTCCCTGTGCAACTTCTTGGGCGTAGTAGGCCGATCGCCGAAAACCGCTGTCAACTTCGTTGACGAAGATCTGCCGGTCTTGGAGGACCTCCGACGCTTGGGACTAACGAAAGCTATGCGAGCATTGGATGGCCTGAGGAAGCACAACGCAACAAAGGCGGAGGAGAGTATGCTCGGGGCCAGCGGGAGGCTTGATACCCAGGTAGGTGCGTAGATGCTTACCCTATATATATGTTACTGGAGAATCGGTGTACAAACAAACCTGGATGGGGAGTCAAGTTGAACCGGTCCGGTGGTGTCAAGCAGCGGGAGCTGGTCTGCTGCTGTATCATTTGTACCGCAGCCATCTGTAGTCTGGAAGAGGGTTTGCCTCGTGCGACATTACCACTCGCTCTTGTCCACGGTGGTTGTGAACTTCTATTGGCATTTATTTTAAACCGGTGTTCCGGTAAGCCCCGGCATCGAATCTAAGCAGTAGATGTGAGTCGTCGGTGTATGTAGACACATGTAAGTATGTCTATCCCCTAGCACACACACACGCGGCCCACTCTTCGATACAATTTGTGGTGAAAAACTCCTTTCTCAACAGCAAAAAACAACGAATAGCCTTGGTGCCAGGTGTCAGTCAGTGCAGCCCGGCTTCTGTATGAGCGAAATCGTGTACGGAGGAACAGTTCTTCTACGAATCCTCTCACACTTGCCACTGCTCTGGCAAATTTAAATAATCCATACAATCTCAAGTAATTAAGCAATTTTCGGTTTTTAGGAGACGATAAAAGCAGACAGGTACAGTACTTCGAGTAGATCTGTAGCACTACAGTAGATATGTAACCTGCGGATCATCTGTCCGTGCCTTCAACCTGGGTTCTTGTCTGTGACGTTGTCGACGTGCGTGGTGGACGTTGTTATAGCGCCATTAACATGGATAGGTCAGCTGCGACACCATCACCAGGCATCCCGTTCGTTCGAGTAGCCTTCGCGAGGATACTAATTAATCCCTTGGTGAGGGAGCACGGGGTGGGGGGTAAGGGTCAGGGATAGAGATACGAAACCCCCCTCTCTATTTCGTACATTAATAATAAAATCCTCGGGAAGGCGGTCCCTCCGTTCCCAGGTAGGTAGAGTAGGCGACGCGGTGATGGCAGAATAGATGGTATGGTAGTCGGCCACAACTTGTGCTCCTTCGCATCGCCACCCTTGTCAACCAACAGTTCCTACAACACCTACATTTATTTTTGTTCGTCCGCCCAAAACCAGGATCGTGCAGGGCTTCTGACCCTCTGTGGGTGCCAACGCGGTTGTCGGCTCACATCCGACGAGATGAAGACGGTCCAACGCCTCACTCGCGGCATGGACGGTTTGTTCGCCAGCTTGGAGCTGCAGTTCGAAACTCTCGCCCCAAAACTAAGGGTGAGCAAGCTTAGCCGCAGCAGACGTACGCCCGTGTATGTAGCATGTTGCTTCTTTCAGAGCGTTTTGTAAGGGATATATCCCGATGAAGGAACACAACCTTTCTGTAGTCTCAGCCAGAACAGTTTCTCCCCCCAAAACCCACCCAAACTCATTAGGAAAAGAATAGGACTATCAAACCCATCAGCACGATAAAAACGAAAACACACAAACAATCAAGACTGTAGGTATACCCCAAGTCTGTCGAACGATATACGGCTCCCTCCCTACCCTAAGTACTTGTGTGCGCGCCTTGTGTGTACCACAACGTAAATCAAATGCTTGATAGCGCACGGTCATAGAGACAATACGAGTGACATTCAGGGCACAGAGCTAGCTCTATCGCGCGGAAGATGAGCTTAGCACTCCCCTCCCACCCGAGCTAGGCTACGATGCCCCCCCCCCCGTCGGGCTAGGCTACGATGACGCAGCACCAGCAGCCACCTCCGTGTCGGCGTCCCGATTTATTCGTGTCTTGGTGTCAGGGTAACAGCGGTGATAACCATCAACATGAACTGGAGGCGTTTTTCGAGACGGCGGACAAGTGGTTGACCTTCTACTACGACGTACGGGTGTTGGTAGTCAGGAAGCAGGCGGAGCTGCGGTTCGAGCTGCCTTCCCCTGCTGCAGCATCGCGAGGCAAGACGGGTCCTACGCCCGTCTGTGCCTCTTTTATTCGTACATCTGAGAGTTTGTGATGTTCGAGTCTTCGTGGAACGCGAAGTTTTGCTTTTTGTCGCTGGTCGGAAGAGACATTTCCGGCATGTGGATGGACGAAACTACATACATACATACATCGTATTACCTGTTTGTTTTTTATCTTGCTCCGTTGGGTCCCCGTACTGTCTCCGAAGTGGTAATTGCACGGAGTTTACCTTTTGGTCCCACGTTTGTCAGGCAGACCAGGCAGACTATCCACTACTCACACCCTGTTGAAGCAACCACGTCAGTCATAGGTTGAAGCGCATGCTAACAGGAAAACAATTCACCATGATTGCAGGCGGCGTCGTTGGAAGCCCGGACCAACCGGAGCGCCTGCCAGCAGCCTATCCCGCTTGGTTGTCTATCCTCTTGGAGTGCTACCGAATGTAAGAGTGCTCCCTGGACTGACGTGAGGAAGGAAAAGGGGGGAAAAAAAGCGCGGTCTAGAGAAACGACAAGTTTCTGGTTGATTGAGAGGACATCTATCTGCAGCAGGCGGCGGTACGATGCGAACAACACCTGAAACCCACCACGTAAAAATGTTATTATTGCCGTTCGTTGTTGTCTTGACCGTAAAAACCGTTCCGGTATCGTCTCAGTAACTTCCAAACGGATCCAACTGATACATTTTTGGACGAACACATGTATGTTCTGTTTTTTCTCGACGACGAAGACGTCGCAACAGTCATTGACTGGGTGCCCAGACGGAGGGGTGCCCCGTCATGGAAAAAAAAACATCTCTGTACTCGCAATGTGGGCCGCCTGCTCTTTGCTTCGCCTTCCCTTCCTGTGAACAAAACGAAGCGAGCAGAAAAGGGTGTCCGCGGGCGAGGGTTCCGCACGATCGGAAGCCTTTGGCGCCTTCTTCCCGGCTGCTTTTCACCACCCGAAAGACAGCTGTCAGGGTTGCGATTCTAACGGCGACGACGGGGGGGGCAGTGCAAAACCCGAGCGGGGCTTGCAGCAGGCTTCCTCCTTTGACAACGCGACCAGCAGCACAAAGGCCGTCGGCTACACGACGACTTCCATGGGGCCTAGAAGCACGGAGGAGAGTAAAATAACACCCATCTCGACAACAACAACAGCAGCTGAAGGTTTAGTTGAACGAAACTCGGACGAAAAAGGGGGCACCGGCGGCCGCGCTCCCGAGTGCGCGGGGCCTCCTATGGGCAGCTTGGTCAGGTTCAGCCGCTATTTGGCGTTGCTCGTCGCATCGGCACAGGAGGAACATACTCCATCCGCGAATGAGTGCGAGAGGTCGGCGCTGGCGGAGCTTCTCCGAGCGAGGTTAGTCCATCACCGCGAACGACGCGCCCGCGGAGCGTTTGTCTGGAATTTGATTTTCGGCCACTTAAGGCGACCTCTTTCGCAATCCTGTTTTTGGCTGGTCCTTTCTTGCGAAAAGGGAAAAAAGTGACCAAAGAAATTATTTTTTTGCTAGTTGGCAATGACCGCTCCCCTTTATGTTCGGTCTTTTTCTGATCCCAAAACGCAGCTTCTCGTCACCAACGCTCCTCCCTCAGCCCGCCCATATTCTCTCACGGCTTTGTACTCGGGGGGGGGGGGGGGCTGCCAGGTTGGGAATTGACCGCAAGAACGTTGCTTGGTTCCGAATGGATGCGGCTATTATACGTATCTCTGTACTAGTTCTTACTGAATTACGGCTCCGCGTCAGGAGTACACATGTAATGTATGCATCGATACTGCCCCCCCCCATGTTTGTTTTCGCTTTCCGTTGAAATTGATTACCCCCAGCGACGACGGGTCTGACAGCGGCAGCTCGGGCGTCGTCAACACACGTCATCCCGGCACCAGCAACATTGTCCATCAAAACCAATCCCCAGCAGCGCCCGCACCGGGGCCATCAACACCGGTGGGATCGCCGGGGTCACCGCGACCGTTACGGTACTGGGCGCGGAGAATCCATCGGTTTCTGCTTAGCGTCAGGGAGCTGAGGACGGTACCCGACCGGGACCTAGCTAGCCTCGAGGAGATAATGTTAGAGGCGCGGAGAGGCGGAGGTGGTGGTGGAAGGGGGCGAAGAGCGTCTCCCCCTCGTGCGTTGGTGCTAGGTTCCCCGCCGAAGGCCCCAGTGTAGAGAGCCAACGTGTTGAATCGAAACGAGTCAAGGCTTTGGACAATAGGTCGGCAACTTTAGGACGTTGCCGGCGGCTGATGAACCAACGGCCGGGGGGAAGAAGGCAAGGCTTCGTCGGGTCGTTCATTGGCCCCACGCGCATTTAGTAGCAGGGGCAAAGCCCAGCGTCGCCGCTCCACGTCGTTGCGATGTACCAGCGTAACACACCAAGGTCTTCCCAAAAAAACTCTCCGTCCTCGTGACTTTATTCGAGCTTCACGGCACGCGGCACACCTTTACGGTGGTTAACACAGCAAGGGATGGGGGGGGGGGGGGGGGGGGGGAAACC